>JAWKAU010000046.1:600000-781000 GCA_033398695.1 Orobanche coerulescens | reverse complement strand
CCACACGACGATCTTTGGCTCGGCCAGTTGATGTTACGAACGACCAAAAATCAAATAACGTAAACAGACCCAACTAACCCGACTGCCAAGATATCCATGAATCTTAGCTCCGATACCATATTCTGTAACACCCCGAGATATTCGGAATAATTACAGCGCCGTAAACCCTTTAAGTAAGGATTTACCAGGCTGATTAAAAGAAAATTGAATATAATCCAACTGTACAACTGAATTTCAAACATAGAACTTATTCAACTGATCCAAAGAGTTAAACTTTTACAACCATATCGAATATGACACTTATTAAATCAGACGTACTCGAGTACTAAGTAGACCAAGGAAACACATCATAATAACAATAACATCAACCACATCACTGAGCCATTTCATCGTCCTGTCGGTACTGTGGTTGCCTTCCCGCTCCTCGGCTACCTGAACATCAAAACAATGTCCACCCCCGAAGGGGTTAGCAAAACAATGCTAGTACAAGTATCATAATTCATAATCGTCAATACATTATAAACAAGCAAAACGGACTTCCGTCATCGGAATCCAACGATGCGAATCCTCACGATTCCATCAACATAATACAGGGTAATCCAGCGATCCAGCGCCCTTGGTATAGATCCCCATGATGATCCCGTCGGACCAACACATGGTGGAAAACCCGTCCAACGATCCAGCGCCCTCAGCATAGATCCCCATGATGATCCCGTCGGACCAACGCATGGTGGACATTCGATCCAGCGCCCTCAGCATAGATCCTCATGATCCCCTCGGATCATTTAAACCATAAATCAATCAACTGTGCATACACATATGCACTTCAATACGTTCATCAATACGAACGATTAACAACGAATATCACGAGAAATTTCAGAAATACATCTCATATTCAACAATATGAATAAAACCACAAGCATGATCAACGTTTCAATATAAATCGAACTCGACATATGATACTTGCCTCGGAAATGGCAAGAATGTAATACTCCGACAAACGTCACGCGTCCGTATGTCACCGCCCCACGATCGACCCCTATGCAAGGCTCGCACCTTGTTCAAAAAGAGATACAAGGAACTTAACATACCACTCGGCACTAACATACGCTCACCGAATACTAATATTAAGATCGTAAAGTAGTGACACTAGGTTGGTTCACGGTTAGAACACTAAGTAAGAACTAAACCGAGAACGATAAGGTACTCTTATAAGGGCTGAACGATCGTTTCGAAAATGAAGTACCGTTGTTTAAAAGTTCATTGTTTCACAAGGTGTTGAGGGTTTTGTGTTAAATAAGGAAACGAATGTCAAATCCCCATATGATCGGCCAAGATGATTCGACCCCCAATATTACTCAAGACGACAAGCATGCTTAAATATTTCGCAAGGAAAACGACACTACGGTGATTCGGTTTAAGTTCAAGGACCTAGTCGATACATATATGTATCGCCTCAAGAACATGGAGGACATTGTCATAACAATTTCTTCTAACATATATGAATTTCTCCAATGGAAACATAAAAGGAATCGGAGAGTATAAGCGAAATCATGCTTATTACTCCCATGAATTAAGGATGCTACAAGTTAAGGTTTCATCCACCGAGGCTAAATCAAGACTCTACGTAATGAAAGAAAGATAAGGTATAATCGGGTTCTAAACTACAAAACATGGTCTTTGGACTCAAGAGATCATTATCTAGTCCAAATATTTCCAAAACAAGCTCAAAGTATAGTTTAAGAATGTAAACTCTAGCTTGGTGAATCGTAACATACCTTAAGAGATGAAAGAATAAGAAAATCTTCAATAAACTCTTCACCGGAAGCTTGATCACCAACTCACCCGGCCTAAGCTTCCCAAATTCGGAGGCAATTGATGATATGAGGGATATGAGGTGAAGGATAGTCTCAAGAACGCAAAAATCGCCAAGGCAAATGTGGGAATTGAAGTGAGTTTCATTTTCTATTTATAGATTTCTAAGTATTACGTAAGATATGTTATAACCCCTTTCGTGCGTACCAAGCTTAACGTACGTTATACCCTTTCCTTAACGTCGTAATCGCTCGACGAGTTCACCGGTGATTTCGCCATTCCTTTACGTGCGTAGTCACGCGGGTTTTACGTCGTAATACTCATGTCTATAGCGTCGTAACACATGTACCATAGCGTCATGCGCCTATGTCCAGGTTCATGCGGGAATCACACGAATCTTCCCCGGCCCTCTCTTCGGCCCCCACAAGCCGACCCTTATCCGAACCCAAGTTGACTTAGCTTACGTACGTTAAGGACATCAGATAACGTACGTAACACTGAATCCTTAGCGTACGTTATGAACGTGCATTAACGTCGTTAGTACGTGCAAAATCATGCATGCAATGCTTAAAGATATAAAAACATAAGGGCACAAATACGGGAAACCAATCTACGATTTATAACATCACGAAGTCGAAATAATACAAGGTTGAGTACAAGATAAATACACCATTTATTCGGGCATTACAGATAACTCGTAATCGATATATTCTAACATCACAACAAGCTGGATCGAAGAAATCGGATGGAAAATCCCCAAATCCCGAAAATCTAGGGTTGTGAGAATTTTACCTTGATTTGGAGCGGCGGAGAGGATTAAACGTTGATAAATCCGAACTAGAAACTCAAAGATGTTGCTAGATAATTGTGGCTCGAAGAACTCCTCACAAATCGCCCGAAATCGCCTAGAATCGCCCAAGGAGGTGAAGGTAGGTAGAAATGACGATTTGGGAACGGAAATGTCCTATTTATACTAAATAGGGACTAGCGTGCGCTAGTTATGAAAAATAGCGTGCGCTATCGGACTCATCAGGCAATCCAGTAGCCTCTGCCAGTTCCGTTAGCGTACGCTAACACATGCTCATAGCGTGCGCTAGTGACTTCAATTAGCGTGCGCTAATTATTTCTAATAGCGTGCGCTACACGGTAGTCGGTGCCTACCCGAACCTACTGTCCCCAGCTCAACTCACTATAGCGCACGTAACTCTAGTAACGTAGCTTGCGATACCACCAAAATCTAGCGTACGCTAACAGTCACACCTAGCGTACGCTATGAATTCCCTTTCGATCCGGTAGCTCTTTGGGTGTCCGCCTCAATACATTAGTAGCGTGCGCTAATGATAATGGATAGCGTGCGCTACCCTCACTAAATTAGCGTGCGCTACAAGGTGTGCGTAGCGTGCGCTACCCATTACACGAAGGTAGTATAATCGCATCAAGGATCCGGAAACAGCGACGATCCGAACAAGAAAAAGGGTAAATCCAATTGACAAGAGTTCCAAGATCCATATAAGCTTACCAAACACTTATACGAGCGTAAAAATTACAAAGTACAAGAGTAGAAGATTTACAAAAAGTACGGGTATTACATCCTCCCCCTCTAAAATGAAGTTTCGTCCCGAAACTTAAGAAATGAATAACTCTGGGTATCTAGTGCGCATGCTCTCTTCGGTTTCCCACGTCGCTTCCTCAATTCCGTGTCGTGACCACTGAACTTTAACCAACGGTATGGTTTTGTGCCGGAGTTGTTTTACTCGATGCTCTAGTACTTTCACTGGCTTCTCTTCAAAAGTGACATCCTCTGCGATCTCGATGTCCCCGTAATCAATGATATGACTCGGGTCGTGACGTACCTCCTCGGTTGGGAAACATGGAACACACCGTGAACATGGCTAAGGGTGGAGGTAAAGCCAATCGATAGGCGAGTTCCCAGTGCATCAAGAATCTCAAAAGGTCCAATATATCTCGGACTAAGTTTGCCCCTTTTTCCGAACCTGAAGACTCCTCTAATCGGTGATACTTTGAGTAGGACATGATCACCCACATCAAATTCCAAGGGCCGACGACGATTGTCAGCGTAGGATTTTTGTCGACTCTGAGCGGTTAACAGACGGTCTCGGATGATGGAAATCTTCTCTTTAGATTCCATCAACATATCGGGTTCTGTCCCGACTAAATCTGAAGCTTCATCCCAACAAAGTGGAGATCTACACCGCCTACCATACAATGCCTCAAAAGGTGCCATCTTGATCGATGCGTGCCAGCTATTATTGTAAGTGAACTCGATCAAAGGTAGGTGTACCTCCCAATCGGTACTCCAATCCAGGGCACACGCCCTCAGCATATCTTCCAATGTCTGAATCGTCCGCTCAGTCTGACCGTCAGACTGAGGGTGGAAGGAAGTACTCAACCTCAATTCGGTGCCCAAGGCTTGATGGACCGCCTTCCAAAAATGCGACACGAAACGGCCATCATGATCGGAAACAATAGACTTTGGCGTACCGTGTAATCTCACAATCTCCGATATAAAAATCCGGGACAATCGCTCCGGTCCCCACGTGTCCTTAATGCCAAGAAAATGTGCCGACTTAGTCAATCGGTCAACAACAACCCAAATCATATTCATCCCCGACTTAGTCCTCGGCATCCCGATGATGAAATCCATGGTAATATCCTCCCATTTCTATTCGGGAATAGGGAGAGGTTTCAACAGCCCGGCCGGCCGTTGATGCTCAATTTTGACCTGTTGACATGTCAAACACCTTGACACGAACTCGGTGACATATCTCTTCATATTATTCCACCAAAAACTCCTTTTAAGATCCTTGTACATCTTACTCGTCCCAGGATGGATCGAGTAAGGTGTAGCATGGGCTTCTTGGAGTATTCTCTGTCTCAGCTCTGAGTCATTCAGAATACAAATCCTACCTTGAAATTTCAAAATGCCATCCTCGTGGATCATAAAGCCAGGGGCTTTCCCTTTTTCCACGTCCGCCTTCAGTTGAACAAGCATTGGGTCATTCTCCTGTTTTTCCCCGACGTCGTCAATCAAGGACGGAATAGCCTCAAGAGTACACATCTAACCCTGAACCCGTTGGATCCGTACTTCGACTCCCTACTCAATTAACTCCCGTCTGATCTTAACTTGAGGCGTAAGGGCCTCAAGCATATGAAGATATATCGATTTCCGGCTCAACGCATCAGCTACAACGTTAGCCTTTCCTGGATGGTAAAGGATTTCCAGATCATAATCCTTTATCAGCTCTAACCAACGTCGTTGTCTCATATTCAGCTCTTTCTGGCTAAAAATATACTTTAGGCTCTTGTGGTCGGTTTAAATTCGACATGAAGAACCGTACAAATAGTGGCCTTGAGATCTTCAAAGGCAAACACTACAGCAGCTAATTCCAAATCATGGGTAGGATAATTCAGCTCATACGGTTTAAGTTGCCGTGAAGCATAGGCAATCGTCTTATCATGCTGCAAAAGTACGCACCCAAGTCCTTGTCCTGATGCGTCACAATAAACTGAATACCCACCGACTCCCTGAGGTAGGGCTAAAACCGGCGCGGTAGTCAGGCGCCTTTTCAGCTCTTCGAAACTCCGTTGTCTCTCTTCATTCCATTCGAACCTTTCGGACTTCCGAGTAATTGAGTAAGTGGTCGAGCAAGTTTGGAGAGCCCTCGACGAACCTCCGGTAGTATCCGGCCGGACCCAAAAAGCTACGAACCTCTTTCACGTTCTGGGTGGAGCCCAATCTATCTTGCCTCAATTTTACGGGATCTACCCGAACCCCTTCCTGAAATCACATGTCCGAGAAACATGACTTCCTTCACCAATTCACACTTAGAAAACTTTGCATAGAGGTGCTAAGTCCTCAAAATCTCCAGCACCAATCGCAAATGCCGAGCGTGTTCCTCTTCATCTCGAGAGTAAACCAAAATATCGTCGATAAAAACGACTACACAATTATCAAGATGCTCAATAAATATTTTATTCATCAATTGCATAAATATCGCAGGTGCGTTGGTTAACCCAAAAGGCATAACCACAAACTCATAGTGTCCATACCTCGTACGGAAAGTAGTTTTAGGAACGTCGGATTCCTTAATGCGAAGTTGATAGTAACCGGACCTCAAATCAATTTTCGAGAACACCGCGGCTCCCTGCAATTGATCAAACAAATCATCGATACGCGGCAAAGGGTATTTATTCTTAATGGTCACTTTGTTCAGTTCCCGATAATCAATACACAAACGTATAGTGAACCATCTTTCTTCCTTACGAACAAGACCGGTGCACCCCATGGCGAGGCACTGGGTCTAATATACCCTTTATCCAACAATTCTCCCAGTTGTTTCTTCAACTCTTGCATTTCTGAAGGTGCCATACGATATGGTGCCTTAGAAATCGGGGTTGCTCCTGACTCCAAATCAATTGTAAATTCAACTTCCCGTCCCGATGGTAGTCCCGGTAATTCGTCTGGAAAAACATCCGGGAAATCACTTACAATAGGAATCGAGGGAAGTTCAACTTTCCCATCTTCGACTTTCATGGCATAACACCAATATCCAACACAGCCCTTTCTAATAAGTTTTGTCACCTTCAAGGCACTAATCAAAAATTTCTGACATCCCCTCTTGTACCCCGCAAAATGGTGTTCGGTACCGTCTTTGGCTAACATTGATATGATCTTCGTGCGATAATTCATTACCGCACCGTGTCTATCGAGCCAATCGTCACCGAGGATTAAATCTTCATCAACAATGTCTACGACTATCAAATTCGAAAACCACACTCTCTCGGCGATTAACACCGGACAATCTCTAACTTCCTTGTCTCCCACGATTCTATCACCACTGGGCAACTTAACCACAAAGGGCTCACAAGGAGACAAGCCCTCAATATTCAATCGACGCACACAATCCAAAGAGATGAACGAATGAGAAGCACCAGAATCAAAAAGCACTCTAACTGGATGAGATAAAAGAGAAATGATACTGTCGCCACGGTAGCCTCTGGATCTCCGGCTTTCCTCATCTCATAGACACGAGGTTGCACCGAACCCGACCGGGAGCTCCTCTAACAGATCGACCACGGCCTCTGCCTCGACCGTAACTCGGGTTGGTTGACCCGTAGATGACTTCGATTAACACTCGGTTCTCCGGGCGTAGGGGCTGTTGCACGAGTTCCAAGTGGGGTTTCTTCTTCCGTACAGTACATGGCTCTGTGGCCTTCTGCCGCAATTAAAACACCTCAATGGGGTAGACCACAATCACGATTAATATGGCCTGCATCCACAATTAAAACATCTCACAACCCGGTTGGACGCATTAGCACCAGCTCTGAAATTCCGTTTACCTCCCGATGCACGGGAAGACCCTTTGGTTGTATAGCTTGCCGACTGCGATCCCCGCGGGTTGCCATCTCTACCGCTAGAAAACTTTCCAGTGGTCTTTTGCTTCTTACTCTCACTTGTCATTTCGGTAGTAGTGAAGGACATATCATATGCTAGTGCCCTATCTTGATACTCCTTCAATGTGGCGCAAGCGAAGCCCGACATATAGTGCCGAACTTTTGGCTTCATTCGCATGTCAAAGTGACGAATTCTATCTCTCTCCTCCCTCACTTGATTTTTCACATGGTTGAGTTGACGGTTGTATTCAATGATTGCCTGAGATACAGGGACATCCTGGGGTTTAGCTTCGTAAAAGGCTTGAATCCTGGCCTCCTGAATAGGCCACGGGCAGAACTCGGCCTCCATCAATTCCTTAAACTCGTCCCATGAAACCTCACGATCCTGAGGTGCAACAGCTTGCCACCAGCTAGCCGCATCCCCTGATAGGAAGTACTGGGCAACTGGCACCTTATGTGCCTCTGGACAATTCACGGCCATGAAAACTTTATTCATCTCATTAATCCAATCTTCCCAACCGATCGGATCATTTGCACCAATAAATTGGGGAGGGCGCATACGAATAACATCTTGTAACCACTTCTCAGCCCCAGTGTCAGTAACAGGAGGTGGTTGGTTAAGTACACTGCACAGGTTAATAGAGCCATTTGGTTCGCCACTTGCTGCAGTATGGTGGCAACACCCACATCCGGTTGGCTCCCTGTAGAAGTTCCCAGACTGGCTGATGGTTCCTGATGACTACCGGTGCTAGGTTGAATAGAGTCCGACAAGCTAGGCGTAGCTGAGCCTTATACCGAGCTGAGGGACATGGCCGCTCCACCGGCTGCGCCACACCCTCGGCCACGACCACGACCACGGTCGCGTCCACGTCCTCTACCAGTTGACATTCTAAAGAAAAATGTAAGTAAAATCATAAGAATAGCTCAACGCAATGCCATCTAGAATATGGACTTCTCATGTCCCATAATCGAATGATAGTGAGTGAATGAAGAGGGTAAATAAGATAGGGAACTTACGAGTACCGGTCGTACGAGATGACGGCAATGATGATCTTGTGTCCTTGGGATAGTACATTTAGACCCAAGAATCCGGCTAGGTATCCATAAACCTAAGCTCGATACCAAATTCGTAACACCCCGAGATATTCGGAGAATATCACAGTTGTAAATCCCGACCTGGGATTTACTAGGCTTATCTCACTCACAACGTATTGAATTTAATAAAATCCACTTGGGAAACAATAAACTCGATACAACCAAGGAAGTTCAACCACGGACAAACAATACCATGAAGAAATACAAGAAGTTGTACGACAATGGAAAAGGACTTTCCTAAAGTACTCGAGTACCACTTATTATTACAAGGATAAAATGGACCGAAGAGAACAACGACCAAACAAAGTAGAACACAACTAGCCACGGTATCACGCCTCGCCATCCTCATCGTATCGTCCGGCGCTCGCTCGTAAGGTTCCTTAGGACTGAAAAACACAAAAGTAATTTTCCCCAAACGAGAGGGGTTAGGGAAAGTATTACAAGTGAAATGTCAAGTCTTATACATAAAAGCATATGCACCAATTCAAAGCCATGATAATGATTTTCCGGAAAATACAATTATCCAAACATATTTGGAAATGATGATATCTCTTGATTAACCGTGGACTCGACAATGCGCGAATCCCTCCTCGACCGTCGGATCATCTCGGAGTGGCTAACCCAAATGTTCACGGAACCGACATAAGCGGAACCCTCCTCGACCCCGTCAGGTCCTCTAGGATTGAGAAAGCAACTCTCACAATCACATGCATTACTTTTCACATTTAAGAACATAACTTTCACAAGAATCACTTGCACGGAAAGCGAGAGGAGAGGGTACAAACGACAAGGTACCAAGATCGAAGGATTCAACAACTCCGAACCTAGACAAGTTCGTAATTCAATTATCAAAACCCCATCGGTATGAAAATAAGTTGGAATCACCCGAATTTACTACCCCGATACATGTGTTCCGGGAATAATTCTCTTGGATAGTGAATCACAAGTCAAATATCCCAAACACTCGAGAACTCCAGAAATACACCATTAAATCCATAGGAAAACATGTATCCAAGGTAGATAACTCGTAATCGATATATTCTAACATCACAACAAGCTGGATCGAAGAAATCGGATGGAAAATCCCCAAATCCCGAAAATCTAGGGTTGTGAGAATTTTACCTTGATTTGGAGCGGCGGAGAGGATTAAACGTTGATAAATCCGAACTAGAAACTCAAAGATGTTGCTAGATAATTGTGGCTCGAAGAACTCCTCACAAATCGCCCGAAATCGCCTAGAATCGCCCAAGGAGGTGAAGGTAGGTAGAAATGACGATTTGGGAACGGAAATGTCCTATTTATACTAAATAGGGACTAGCGTGCGCTAGTTATGAAAAATAACGTGCGCTATCGGACTCATCAGGCAATCCAGTAGCCTTTGCCAGTTCCGTTAGCGTACGCTAACACATGCTCATAGCGTGCGCTAGTGACTTCAATTAGCGTGCGCTAATTATTTCTAATAGCGTGCGCTACCTGGTAGTCAGTGCCCAGTCCAGAACCTACTGTCCCCAGCTCTACTCTCTTTAGCGCACGTTACTCTAGTAACGTAGCGTGCGCTACCACCAAAATCTAGCGTACGCTACCAGTCACACCTAGCGTACGCTAGGAATTCCCTTTTCCGATCCGGTAGCTCTTTGGTGTCGCCTCCAATACATTAGTAGCGTGCGCTAATGATGATGGATAGCGTGCGCTACCGTCACTAAATTAGCGTGCGCTACAAGGTGTGCGTAGCGTGCGCTACCCATTACACGAAGGTAGTATAATCGCATCAAGGATCCGAAAACAGCGACGATCCGAACAAGAAAAAGGGTAAATCCAATTGACAAGAGTTCCAAGATCCATATAAGCTTACCAAACACATATACGAGCGTAAAAATTACAAAGTACAAGAGTAGAAGATTTACAAAAAGTACGGGTATTACAACCTATGGCACCGAAACCGGCAGGAACGCACTATCGGGCAATCAGCTCACCTGTCGTGTGTTATAACTGTGGGGACCAGGGGCATATCAGCTCCAAGTGTCCGAAGCCGGCCGTTGCCTGTCACACTTGCGGGAAGAACGGTCATCATGCTCGCTATTGCCGGGGTGGACTCGGGCGTGCTCCAGTAGCATCTCTTGCTCCGATCTGATCTTACATTGAGAATGTGCTCCTCCATCCGCTTCTTACCGGACTAAGGCGAACAAAGGGATGGGCCGTGGAAATCAAGTTGGTACACTGGCTTAGGGTTGCAAAACCCGAGTCTACGAGATGAAGAAAGCCGATGATCCCGAATCCAGCATGATTGCAGGTACTCTCGAGATCCACTCTCAGCCCGTTTGTGTTCTTTTTGATACTGGTGCTTCACACTCCTTTTTGTCTAGTTCTTGTTTGAGTCGTTTGCATTTGAATCGTGTTACCGATTGTGAACCTTATGTAATTGGTCTACCCGATGGTAGAAGAATTATTGGGAGTCGTGAAGTACAGAACTGTCCGATTAGCATGAACAACCGTGAGTCGTTGTCCGACTTAATTATAGTTGATTTACCTAAAGATGATGTAATCTTGGGTATCGACTGGATGGATCGTCACGATGCCGTGCTTAGCGTCCGTAAGCGGATGGTGACTGTCACATCGGATGATGGCGTCGAGTGTATTTTTCGGGGTGATAATCCCAATCATTCTGGGAGAGTCATCAGCGCTATGAAGGCTATGAGATTACTGAACCAGGGATGCATTGGTTATTGGTGTTACATGACTAAGGCAATTGGCCGGCGGTCAAATTGATTGATATTCCAGTAGTTCGAGATTATCCAGACGTATTTCCAGACGAGCTTCCAGGAATACCCCCACAGCGAGAGGTAGAATTCACCATTGAGTTGGAGCCAGGGACATCCCCGCTTTCAAAAGCACCATATCATATGGCCCCGACTGAGATGCAGGAGTTGAAAAGACAACTCGAAGAATTAACTGAGAAAGGGTAGGTTCGACCCAGTGCATCCCCTTGTGGAGCGCCGGTGTTATTCGTACGGAAGAAGGACGGATCGCTGCGTTTGTATATTGATTACCGGGAGCTGAACAAGGTAACAATTAAGAACAAATATCCTTTACCTCGCATCGATGATCTATTGGATCAGCTCCAAGGAGCCGCTGTATTTTCCAAGATCGACTTGAGGTCCGGTTACCACCAATTGCGGATTCGAGAGTCTGACGTCCCGAAGACAGCTTTTCGCACTCGCTATGGGCATTATGAGTTCGTTGTCATGCCATTCGGACTGACTAATGCACCTGCAGTATTCATGGAATTGATGAATCGGGTTTTTATTAATTATCTGGATCGTTTTGTAGTCGTTTTTATTGACGATATCTTGGTCTACTCTCGTGATCATGAGGAGCATGAGTGTCACCTCCGCCAGGTTCTCGATGCGTTAAGGCGAGAACAACTCTATGGAAAATTTTCTAAGTGTGAATTCTGGATGTCTGAAGTTATTTTTCTAGGTCATGTGATATCAGCAGAGGGAGTGAGAGTAGACCCACAAAAGACGGAAGCTATCCGAGACTGGCTACCCCCGAAGAACGTGAAGGAAGTTCGTAGTTGTCTGGGTCTAGCAGGCTATTACAGACGATTCGTGGAAGGATTTTCCAAAATTGCTCAACCGATGACTAATTTGTTGAGAAAAGATAAGAAGTACTTGTGGTCGGAAGCATGTCAGCAAAGTTTTGATGAACTCAAAGGTCGATTAATTTCAGCACCTGTTTTGGTACTACCTAGAGGAACGGAAGGATTCGCGGTATACAGCGATGCATCAAGGCAGGGCCTTGGCTGCGTGTTAATGCAGGACGGGAAAGTGATCGCCTATGCGTCCAGACAGTTGCGTCCTTACGAGGTCAACTACCCGACTCATGACTTGGAGTTAGCAGCCGTAGTGTTTTCTTTAAAAATCTGGCACCACTATCTGTATGGAGTTGCCTGCCAGATTTTTACGGACCACAAGAGCCTGAAGTATATTTTTACCCATAAGGAGTTGAATATGAGACAAAGGAGGTGGTTAGAGCTAATCAAAGACTATGATATCGAGATCCTTTATCATCCAGGCAAGGCAAACGTGGTTGCCGATGCCTTGAGCCGCAAAACGATGCAGGAGCAGATACTAGCTCGTTTGACCGCCCAGAGGGAGTTGCAATTAGAGTTCATGAGACCAGAGATTGAGGTCTGGATACAACGCATTCAGGGACAACTGTGCATGCTTGAGATTTCACCGTCCCTTGATGAGACGATCAGGACGAAACAGATGACGGACCCATTCTTATACAGAGTTCGAGGAGAAATCGATCAGGGGAAGGCCCCTAGATTTGTGGTTCACGAGGATGGACTGTTATGCTTTAAAAATCGAGTATGTGTACCAGCAGACGAAGAGTTGAGGAATACTATTCTAAAGGAGGCTCATGCTACCCCGTATTCCATACACCCGGGATCGAACAAAATGTATAAGGATTTGAAGCCGTATTATTGGTGGGGTAACATGAAATGGGAGGTTGCCGAATTCGTTTCGAAATGTTTGACCTGTCAGCAGGTCAAGATTGAGCATCAACGACCAGCAGGCATGATGAAACCGCTTACGATTCCCGAGTGGAAGTGGGAAGACATATCGATGGATTTTATTACTAGTTTGCTGACGAGCCGTCGAGGCGTGAACACGATTTGGGTGGTTGTGGATCGATTGACTAAATCAGCCCACTTCTTGGAGATCAAGGATACTTGGGGCCCTGAGAGATTGGCCCAATTATTCATCAAAGAGATTGTGAGACTACATGGCACCCCTAAGAGTATTGTATCAGATCGGGACGGACGGTTCGTGTCGCACTTCTGGAAGGCGGTTCATCGTGCTATGGGCACACATTTGAACTTCAGTACGACTTTTCATCCTCAGACCGACGGTCAGTCTGAGAGGACAATTCAAACTCTAGAGGATATGTTGAGGGCATGTGCTCTCGATTGGAAGCCTGACTGGGAAGCCCAACTGCCGTTGGTAGAATTCACATACAATAATAGCTGGCATGCCTCGATCATGATGGCACCTTATGAAGCATTGTATGGTCGTCGTTGTAGGTCCCCTTTGTCTTTGGGACAAATTATGCGAATCTATTGTACGGAACGATATGTTATTGGCAGCCCGCGAGAATATTTCCCTGATCAAGAGCCGTCTATTAACGGCCCAAAGCCGCCAGAAATCATATGCAGATAATCGTCGACGACCACTCGAGTTTGAGGTTGGTGACCATGTACTAGTCAAAGTATCTCCTACCAGAGGTGTTTTCCGATTCGGGAAGAGAGGCAAATTGAGCCCAAGGTACATTGGTCCGTTTGAGATCCTGGAACGAGTAGGCGACCTAGCCTATCGTTTAGCATTACCACCAGCTTTGAGCCGGATTCACAACGTATTCCATGTATCTCAGTTAAGGAAGTATGTTGCTGATCCAAGTCACGTTATTCAATTCGACGAGGTCGAAATAGCCGACGACTATTCGTATGAAGAACGACCTATGCAGATACTCGAGAGAAGAATTAAACAGCTGAGGACAAGACGATTCCCTTATTAAAAATTCAGTGGTCGAGACATGGAGTGGAGAAAGCTACGTGGGAGACCGAAGATAGCATGCGAGAGAAATACCCCGAACTGTTTACCCCTTAGTTTCGGGGACGAAACTCCTTTTAAGGGGGGGACTATGTAATACCCTCGCCTTTAATATTGTATTTCATGATTTAAGTTAAGTGTTTTCACACCATATCTGTGATATTGTAACAAGTATCGACGAATTATGTTAAGTTGGATTCATGGTCATTCATACTATATTAGTTGTTGGGTGATATTGGGAGAATTCCATTTATGCTTGTTATAGTACTTAACGTACGTTAACATGTATTCATAACGTACGCTATGTAGGCCGCCTTACGTACGTAACATCGATACGTTAACGTACGTAATGCGGAAGATCCTCCAGCAGTCCGCCTTTCAGCGGGTGGGGCCGAGCAGAGGTAGGTGGTCGGGAGTCGATCGCGACAGCCAAGTCAACGGCTATTACGTACGTAATAGCTGCACCAGTTACGTAGCATCTGCGTGTTTTGAGGCAGGGAGATTTGATGAAATTGGTTACGTACGTAATGATCATAAGATTACGTACGTAAAGGCTATAACGTACGTTAACCACGTTCGTTAACGTACGTAATGTCAAGTTCAGATTATAAAAGTATGACTTGCCATTCACTTCCTACTCGACCCTCTTCAACCTCCCAACTGAGGAACGATTCTTGTCCCCTCCAACTTCATTTCTAAGCCTTTCTAACTTGTGTTGGAGCTTCAACACTTGATTGGTGACTTGGAGAAGCTAGAGATTGAAGTGTATCCCTTGAAGTGTTGGTGTTGTTCTTCATTTTAAGGTTGGTCTTTCTTTAACTCATATCAATTCCATGCTTATGATGATGTTAGTAGATAAATACTTCACATAATGTTAGTTTAAACTAGTGCAAACATGATAAGTTAATTGAATCATGCTCAAACTAAGTGAAGATTAACTTTGAAGGTATTAGTGTTACTTCTTGATGTAAATAACTTCATAATGTGATTGTGTTGATAATGATATACATAAAACCTGAGGTATAGCATGATAATCGGAAGTTGATTTTAGTCTCAACACTAGGAACATGTTAGGGATGATATTCTTAATGATTAAAAGTGAGAAATGCTAAATTTGTCTTGAACATTCTATTGATTCTTGAAGGTAGTATGGAACCATGATTTTTGGCCTCTAAAACCTTTGTAATAAAATTGTTGAAGTTACTTCCAAAATTTCAAGTATCCAATGATATAACTAGGCTTTTAATAAATTCTTCAAAGTAAACCAATGAATGATTAATAGAAGGAAGTTGTAATCTTCATATGTTCGAATTTATCGATTTCATTAAAGGGTGTTAATCACTATATTAATAGATTGATAATGTTCTTAAGAGGATTGTGTTGAATATGATGATACAAATGCGGTAGATGAGTAGCCGAATTCCATTTCATTAATCCGGGCGTATTAAGAAACGTAAATTAAGATGATGTTCTTAATTCACTAAAAACTTAAACTTATGTTAATCAAGTTTTGAATGTAATCGTTGGTAAAATAATGAAGAACGTAATTAAACACAAACTTATATCGTAATTGGAAGTGTCGATGATTTGAAAAGATATTTTCACGATATTACATCGATGATAAACTAGACATCAAGTATTTGACATTAAGGTTAGAATATGTGTACGAACATGATAAACATACGATGATTTGTAATAAGAACATTAAAATGGTCAATAGGATAATTGATTTATTCAAGTAAATTTACGAATATTGTTTATGCGATAATACCATTATCGTACGAATGTGTTGTTGAATGAATTATATTTCATTCAAGGTTGCTTGTTCACGTGAGTATTGTTAGACGAGGATACCGTTCGTTTTACCATTCAAGGAAGGATTATTCATCCACGGAATTGAGGCAAGTTATCTTGCTTGGTTATAGTGATGGTTGAATTCTTGTGATTATTATGTGTTTCGTGTGTATGAAATGTTCTGATAATCTATGATTCGTGAAATGGTGATACCCTTGATCGTATTGTCATGGTGTTGGGGATGATACACCCGAAATTACCGTCCTTGTTACCGTTAGTCCTTTTGAGATTTGTTGACACTTCGGTGAGTTGTTCGATTCCTTGGTAAAAGTGTAATTCGTTGAGTTTCGTTGTCATGTTGTATCGTGACATCTCTGGAGTCATATCTGCGCGCCGATTGGTTATGTGTAGGATTTTTAGCCGGGCACTTGATGATCATGCGTGGATGTTTTCCGCATTTAGATCGTGCACACGAGACGTAGTTCGTGAGGCTAATTAGGTACATCGTCCCACGTATATTCTGGATTCCGTATACGGGGTGGACATGTGCACGGACACATTTCCGGATCGGGCGTACTGTGACGTCCGTCTTGAGCCATAGTATATGGTCGTTCGTATATTTGGTTATGTTCGACAGTTGGGACTGATTGTTTATACGCCTTCGGGGTATATTCAGTAGTCGGTGGATTTTCTTTGAGATCAGTATATATGAATTGTATAATGTCATGAGAATTATTATCATGTATAGCTGACCCTGTGGTTTGGGGCGAAATACTTGTATTTCAGGGTGAGGAAAGGGCAAGGCACAGGAGGAGCACAATGGCGACGGAGGATTCTGATGTATGCTATTTCGGGGGCCCCGAGTCTTTTGGGTTGTTCGGTTATGTTTTATTGTGACTTTCCTTTTATTTTGTGTCGGATGAATGTACTAAGATTTGTTAGGTACTGCCCATCGTCATATGGTCTGTACCGAATTTGGATCCTGTGTTTGTTTGCCCGTATTTTAAGATATGATGCTCCACACCAGGGTTTAGATAAATGTTGTGGTACGGTGCCACGTTGTCAGATTATAAGTGTATATTGTGATATCGCCTGGTGGGTCCCAGGAGGGATCCACGGCACTGTAATAGCCACTGTTTTTGGGCTGTTACAGATCCGTCTGCCTGCATTCTCATAACAGCAATGTAGATGTAAAATGTGATGTTAACATCAACAAGAGTTATGTATTAAGGTACCAAACGTATTTTCATAACCACATAGTGTAACACCCCAAACTAGGCGGATATTACAGTGTCGTAGATCCCCAACTGGGACCCACCAGGCAAATGAAAATGAATGAATTACACAGGATAAATGTAGTACCGAACTACATTACAACAATAATTACTCCGATGAGGAGTTTAGTTACAACACACCAGGACAATACCGAATACTAGTGTATTTTATATGAAGATAAAATACACAACACTGAATGAAACGGAGTATTCAAATGAAAGTCTGCAGCGGAAAATAAAGGACAATAACATGAATAACTGAAAGATCGGGGCCCCCTACTAGTATCACTAGGACTCCTCGACATCAACATGCTATTCCCGTGCGTTTGCCTTGCCATGACACGAAAAACAAAATCCCCAAACGGGGTCGATTACAAAGAACAACAATCCTCAAGGGTTGAAAATACACAATTATGATTAAGCGAAGTTATGAAATATTCTTAGTTATGAATTACGGAAGAGGAGTATCATAGTACGCCCGTAATGTTACGTGTAAGTGTACAACACCCGTCCGTGTACCTAATTAGTCTCACGGTGTAACGCTTTCCGTGTGCGGTCTAATGTATCGGTGAACCCAATACAATAACCATCGTGTGCCCGACTAAAAATTCCACACAGCCACACCCGGCCACGCAATATGAACCCAGAAGGTCATATGAACGAGAATGACCGTAATGAATATCAATGAATAAATAATAATCTGACAAAGTCAAGAATGACTCACCGAGATGAGGGTAATAATGAAATGAATGATAGCTCAACGAAAAGATTGGAACCGTCGTTCCTTATGACTGAAGTGATTAATTGACAATAACAAGTTTTAATATGATTAATACAATGATGAATGAGTTATGATTATGAATGATCAACAACAAAAGGTATGAATATCCTTTTAACCGAGTAAGAATTAACTTACTAAATACCGATGAAGAAAGTCCTTCCACGAACAAATGTCCTAAATGAAGTGTCGGTCATACGAACAACCTTAATTCAATACAATTACCGACAATCCGATCAATATACGAATCAAACACGAATATAACGAACTCAAAAGCGTCGATACGATAAAACTAAGTCCATTGAGGCATTAAAACAAACACGTTGCTTCAAAACTCCGATTGTTTACAATCATACTACATTATACAAATATGAAATCAACCATGAAGTGTTTCAAACCAATAAAACATCTCCAATACGATCAATAATCCGATATGAATATCCAAAAACGTGATTATAACAACAATTAGTCGAAAATCCCCAATTCCAACTCGATATTCAAGGTGTTCTTGAATAATTCCTCAATAATCCAATGAATCCTTATACAAACTCATAATCATATACATATCCCTTCATATAACATGATTATAACGTCCAAAACATCATATCTCAACACAAAATCGAAATCCAAGATGTTGAAGGAATTACCTCTTGAAGATTCAAGTACTTTAATCCGAAGAACACGCGTTAGATTGATTATCCGGGCTTCACGATCGAAAGGAGATGAAGAAAATCAAACACCCAAATGATAATTGACGAAGAAAACTCTCCCTCAAGCTTAACTCTCTCGTAAGAAGGTGGAAAAGATGAAAAAATGAGTGAAATGCTCAAAACCAATTTAAAGGGGTTGACTACCCTCTAGGACACGGCCGTGCCGATCGGCGCGGTCGTGTCGCCGCAGTAACCGGCGGTGGCGGCGGTGGCGGCGAGGGACTCGACCGTGTCTGCCGGACACGGTCGCGGCGCGGAGGGCCTTCCGACGATGACCCGTCCGGCGACTTCGGCATGACTTCGGCCGTGCGGGCGACACGGTCGGGCGTGTTAAGCGACGATTACGGCTTATCCGGAAGGGTTCGACTCGGCCGTGCCAGGAGACACGGTCGGTCCTGAGGCAGACACTTCGGCATTTTCCGGACGAGTATGGCACGGGCCGTGTCGGACGACACGGCCGAGTTCGTTCGGCAGTGATCGGCCAATACTGAAAAATGAGCGGTTGAGCTAAAACGACCATAACTCTCTCGTCCGGACTCCGATTGACTCACCGTTTGAACCATTGGAAAGCTAACTCGATGCTCTATAATATTGCAAGATTTAGAATTTTTGGAGTTACCAAAAATTAATGGTGATCTAACAAAGTCGAACTCATATGAGGAAAGTTGAAACAATGAACAATAACGATACACAACTCGAAGTTTTCCGAGCGGTGAACACGGTGAATGAACATGATTGATGAATGATTATAATTGAGTGAAAATCCACTGAGTGACAATCACCGAATGAAATTCTTGAATGATAATGATGAATTACAACCGGTATTACATACTCCCCCTTAAAAGAGTTTCGTCCCGAAACTAAGGGTCAAACAACTCGGGATAACTCTCCGCATATTTTCCTCGGTTTCCCGGTGGCCTCTTCGACTCCGTGTCTAGACCCGAATCATGACCAAAGGGATCGTCTTGTTCCTCAAGCTGTTTGATTATTTGCTCTAACACTCGTACAGGACGCTCCTCGTACGAATGATCATCTGCGATCTCGATTTCGTCGAACTGAAGTATGTGACTCGGGTCGGCAACATACTTCCGCAACTGAGAGACGTGAAACACATTATGAATCCTGCTCAAAGCCGGAGGTAAAGCCAATCGATAAGCTAACTCGCCTACTCGATCCAAAATTTCAAACGGTCCAATGAATCTCGGGCTCAACTTCCCCCGTTTTCCGAAATAGAAAATACCTCGACTCGGGGATACCTTGACCAAAACATGGTCACCCGTCTCGAACTCTAGTGGTCGACGACGATTATCTGCATATGATTTCTGTCGACTCTGAGCTGTCAACATACGACTCTTGATCAAAGCTACCTTCTCTCGGGCGGCTATAAGCATATCGGACTCGGTGCCGATTGATTCTGACAAGTCATCTCAACACAAAGGAGAGCGACAACGACGACCGTACAAGGCCTCGTAAGGTGCCATCTTAATGGAAGCATGCCAACTATTATTATACGTGAACTCGATCAACGGTAGTTGGGCTTCCCAATCGTCCTTCCAATCGAGGACGCATGCCCTCAACATGTCCTCTAATGTCTGAATAGTTCTCTCTGATTGTCCGTCGGACTGAGGATGAAAGGCAGTACTGAGATTAAGCTGAGTTCCCATAGCACGATGAACTGATTTCCAAAAATGTGACACAACCCGTCCATCATGATCGGAAACAATACTTTTAGGAGTACCGTGCAGTCTCACTATCTCTTTGATGAATAACTGGGCAAGTCTCTCGGGACCCCAAGTATCCTTAATCTCAAGAAAATGAGTTGATTTAGTTAAGCGGTCCACAATCACCCAGATTGTATTCATGCCACGACGACTCGTCGGCAAACTCGTGATGAAATCCATAGAAATGTCTTCCCACTTCCACTCTGGAATAGGGAGAGGTTTCGACATACCACGGTCGCTGATGTTCAATCTTGAATTGTTTGCAATTTAAGCATCACGAAACAAATTCCGCGACTTCTCGCTTCATATTACTCCACCAGTAATTTTGTTTCAAGTCCTTGTACATCTTGCTGGACCCCGGATGAACAGAATAAGGGGTAGCATGAGCTTCTCTCAAAATAGCTCGTCATTCGCCGGTACACAACCGGTTCTTAAACCTCAAAAGTCCATCCTCGTGGACCACGAATCCAGGGCTTCCCCTGAGCCACATCTTCACGGATGCGCAACAATGAAGGGTCTGAACTCTGATTCTCTCTGATTACCTCCTCAAATGACGATGAAATCTCTAACATACAAAGATGTCCCTGAACTTTGAAGCGGACCTCGATCTCGGGTCTAAGGAATTCCTGCTGAAGCTCCTTCTGAACTGTTAAACGAGCAAGCATCTGCTCCTGAACGGACTCACGACTCAAGGCGTCGGCGACAACGTTCGCCTTGCCCAAGTGGTAAAGGATCTCGATATCAAATTCTTTGATTAGTTCCAACCACCGCCTCTGTCGCATATTTAACTCCTTGTGAGTAAATATATCCTTCAACTCTTGTGATTGGTGAATAACTGAAAGGTGACGCCATAAAGGTAACGACGCCAAATCCCCAACGCGAAAACCACGGCTGCTAGCTCCAGGTCGTGGGTTGGATAATTGACCAACTATTCCGAGGAAACATCGGATTTACTTAATATCTTACGGAGGTTGCCAATCTCGGATAGTCTCCGTCTTCTGAGGGTCGACACGAACTCTGTCAGATGAAATTACATGTCCGAGAAAGTCACCACGGACCTCCAGAACTCACATTTGGAAAACTTTCCATAAGGTTGTTCTCGTCTCAACACGTCGAGAACCTGATGAAGACATACCTCGTGTTCCTCTTGGCTACGAGAATAAATCAAAATGTCATCGATGAAGACAACAACAAACTGATCTAAAAAGTCGATGAAAACCCGATTCATTAACTCCATGAATACCGCAGGTGCAATAGTTAGCTCGAACGGCATAACTACGAACTCATAATGACCATAGCGTGTACGAAGCAGCTGTCCTCGATATCCGACTCTCGAATCCGCATCGGTGATATCCGGATCTTAAGTCGATCTTGGAAAATACGAAGCTTCTGAAGTTGATCTAAAAGATCATCAATACGAGGTAAAGGATACTACTCTTGATCATCACCTGTTCAACTCCACGGTAATCGATACACAAGCGAAAAGAACTATCATTCTTCTTGACAAACAGCCTGGTGCTCCCCACGAGGACGTACTCGGTTGGATATAACCTTCCTCGAACTATTCCTCAAGTTGAATCTTCAACTCCTGCATTCAGTGGGGCCATCGATACGGTGCCTTCGATAAAGGGGCGTGCGGCTCCAACTCACTCTGAATTCCCTTACTCTATGTGAAGGCAACGGATAACTAAATGCGGAAATACATCGTCAATCGATGACAATGATACCACGAATGATTGAACATTTCGATTGCCTAGAATGGTCAATCGATAAAAAGAGATACCAATAATGATTGAACAACTCGATTGCCTTAGAAAGGCCAATCGATGAAGATGATACAAGGAATGTTTGAATAACTCGATTGCCTTTGAAAGGCCAATCGATGAAAATGATACAATGAATGATTGAATGACTCGATTGTCTTAGAAAAGTCAATCGATGGAAATGATACAAGGAATGATTGAATAACTCGATTGCCTTAGAAAGGTCAATCGATGAAAATGATACAATGAATGATTGGATAGTTCGATTGCGGAATTTCTCTGCTTTCGCCATAATAAAATTTCTCTTTGGAACAACGGGGATTACTTCCCTGAAGCACACATTCGACAACCAACGACGGAAAGATAGCGACCAAACGCTAACAAGCACTGAGGATAGTATCAAGACGGTTAAGCCAACTAATACCGAAAATTAAGTCGTCCTAAGATAAATTCACCACGATTAGATCCATCAATCAATCGCGGTCGTTAAGCTTAATTCGGTATGATTCCGAAAATTCTTCCATCGCCAGGTAGACCGATGGTATGAGGTCCACAAGCAGTAGGACTATCCCGAAATAAGTCTATTCAAGCATGATTCGAAAATGAATGAATGCGGTGTACCGGATCAAAGGTACACAGAAGTTGAATTAAAATTACGATTTTTCTCGAAATCATTCGGGCCACCGGATCGTCGATCCTCCTCATCATATGAATCAGGACTTGCGGCCCCGAATGGATGCTCCCGTCGATAAATACGAGCTCCAACTCTATTTGCTTCCATTGTCTTAAACGACGATGATAAAGCGATCCCCGATTACGCTTGGTTGCTTGGGGCTGAGATGACACCGAGCCGACTTGGAGTCCTTTCGGCAAAAGCGGGCCTTATGCCCAAAATTCCCACAATTATAGCACGTGATAGACGGTTTTAGACACTCGGTGTTGAAATGACTCGGCGTTCCACAATTAAAAGCAGTGATGGCGGCGCGCTCGGGAATGAGATCCGCACGATTATGCGCCGTAGAGGTCGCTCGAAACGATAGGACTCACACGAGGCTTCTTGCGAGTTGACGACCGCCTTGGATAGATTACGCCGTTGATTTCCTGTTGACATATGCGGAGTTCTTTGCCGGCCAATTTCCTTAGCGGTGGCTCGTACGGGAGAGTTCTCTCGATTAATCCGGTCAGAGTGGCGCAATGATGATTGAGCAACTGCACATGGGTCATCATGGCCTGCATAAAAGTGAGTGGATCAACCCGAACATCTTCTGATCGAGCCGAGTCCTGGGCACGATTTCTCGGCAGCGAGTGATTATTTCTCGGGTTTCGGTCCGCACCGCGGCCTCTTCTCGTGCATCCCCTGACAGCTCTCTCCATACGGAAGTAGGAAGGTCGCATAATGATTATATTTCCCGCATGATTAGCACGTTATGATTATGTCATGAGATGATGAAAATGAGTATACATGCTCTAACTTAGTGATTATATGAATGATTTACTGAAGTTACATGATTATCTGATGAAATTCTTGAAATGATTATCTTGAATAACTTAACAAGATTGATAATATGATCATCCAGATTAACAACTGGATAATGAAATGAATTGAGTAATTAATGAGTTAACATGATCGTCCTGATTATTAACTGAGTAATGAAATGAATTAAGTGATTAATGAGTTAACATGATCGTCCTAATCACAATGAATGATGATGTTTGAGGATTGTTAATTGATGAATGATGAATGAATGACTATTGCCAGAAATTATACCATGGCGTTAGAAATCTTACAGTTCTTCCTATTCGATTGGCTCGGCATTTGCACACGTCACACGTGACGCGAAAGTCCAATGATACTAGTCTGATGACGATGATTTCAAATGAGACATGACTCGGAAGGTAGTATTCAAAACCACGCTCCGATACCAACTCTGTAACACCCCAAACTAGGCGGATATTACAGTGCCGTAGATCCCCAACTGGGACCCACCAGGCAAATTAAAATGAATGAATTACACAGATAAATGTAGTACCGAACTACATTACAACAATAATTACTCGATGAGGAGTTTAGTTACAACACACCAGACAATACCGAATACTAGTGTATTTTATATGAAGATAAAATACACAACACCGAATGAAACGGAGTATTCAAATGAAAGTCTGCAGCGGAAAATAAAGGACAATAACATGAATAATCAAAGATCGGGGCCCCCTACTAGTATCACTAGGACTCCTCGACATCAACATGCTATTCCCGTGCGTTTGCCTTGCCATGACACGAAAAACAAAATCCCCAAACGGGGTCGATTACAAAGAACAACAATCCTCAAGGGTTGAAAATACACAATTATGATTAATCAAGTTATGAAATATTCTTAGTTATGAATTACGCTGAAGAGGAGTATCATAGTACGCCCGTAATGTTCTGTGTAAGTGTACAACACCCGTCCGTGTACCTAATTAGTCTCACGGTGTAACGCTTTCCCGTGTGCAGTCTAATGTATCGGTGAACCCAATACAATAACCATCGTGTGCCCGACTAAAAATTCCACACACCACACCCGGCCACGCAATATGAACCCGGAAGGTCATATGAACGAGAATGACCGTAATGAATATCAATGAATAAATAATAATCGACAAAGTCAAGAATGACTCACCGAGATGAGGGTAATAATGAAATGAATGATAGCTCAACGAAAAGATTGGAACCGTCGTTCCTTATGGTCAAGTGATTAATTGACAATAACAAGTTTTAATATGATTAATACAATGATGAATGAGTTATGATTATGAATGATCAACAACAAAAGGTATGAATATCCTTTTAACCGAGTAAGAATTAACTTACTAAATACCGATGAAGAAAGTCCTTCCACGAACAAATGTCCTAAATGAAGTGTCGGTCATACGAACAACCTTAATTCAATAGAATTACCGACAATCCGATCAATATACGAATCAAACACGAATATAACGAACTCAAAAGCGTCGATACGATAAAACTAAGTCCATTGAGGCATTAAAACAAACACGTTGCGTCAAACTCCGATTGTTTACAATCAAACTTCAATATACCAATATCAAATCCCCAAGAAGTGTTTCAAACCAATAAAACATCTCAATACGATCAATAATCCGATATGAATATCCAAAAACGTGATTATAACAACAATTAGTCGAAAATCCCCAATTCCAACTCGATATTCAAGGT
This sequence comes from Orobanche coerulescens, assembly GCA_033398695.1. Lineage (NCBI taxonomy): Eukaryota > Viridiplantae > Streptophyta > Magnoliopsida > Lamiales > Orobanchaceae > Orobanche > Orobanche coerulescens. The sequence goes on along the minus strand of JAWKAU010000046.1, from coordinate 755,803 downwards.
GTTCTTGAATAATTCCTCAATAATCCAATGAATCCTTATACAAACTCAAAATCATATACATATCCCTTCATATAACATGATTATAACGTCCAAAACATCATATCTCAACACAAAATCGAAGTCCAAACTGTTGAAGGAATTACCTCTTGAAGATTCAAGTACTTTAATCCGAAGAACACGCGTTAGATTGATTATCCGGGCTTCACGATCGAAAGGAGATGAAGAAAATCAAACACCCAAATGATAATTGATTTAAGAAAACTCTCCCTCAAGATTAAATCTCTCGTAAGAAGGTGGAAAAGATGAAAAAATGAGTGAAATGCTCAAAAACCAATTTAAAGGGGTTGACTACCTGCCGGACACGGCCGTGCCCGATCGGCACGGTCGTGTCGCCTGGTGGCCGACGGTGGCCGGCGGTGGCCGACAGGACTCGACCGTGTCCTGCTTGACACGGTCGCGCGCGGAAGGGCCTTCCGACAGGTGACCCGTCCGGCGACTTCGGCATGACTCGACCGTGCGGGCGACACGGTCGGGCGTGTTGCGACGATTACAGCTTATCCGGAAGGGTTCGACTCGGCCGTGCCAGAGACACGGTCGGGTCCTGAGGCGAACACTTCGGCATTTTCCGGACGAGTATGGCACGGGCCGTGTCGGACGACACGGCCGAGTTCGTTCGGCAGTGATCGGCCAATACTGAAAAATGAGCGGTTGAGCTAAAACGACCATAACTCTCTCGTACGGACTCCGATTGACTCACCGTTTGAACCATTGGAAAGCTAACTCGATGCTCTATAATATTGCAAAGATTTAGAATTTTTGGAGTTACCAAAAATTAATGGTGATCTAACAAAGTCGAACTCATATGAGGAAAGTTGAAACAATGAACAATAACGATACACAACTCGAAGTTTTTCCGAACGGTGAACACGGTGAATGAACATGATTGATGAATGATTATAATTGAGTGAAAATCCACTGAGTGACAATCACCGAATGAAATTACTGAATGATAATGACTGAATTACAACCGGGTATTACATACTCCCCCCCTTAAAAAGAGTTTCGTCCCCGAAACTAAGGGTCAAACAACTCGGGATAACTCTCCCGCATATTTTCCTCGGTTTCCCCAGTGGCCTCTTCGACTCCGTGTCTAGACCACTGAATCTTGACCAAAGGGATCGTCTTGTTCCTCAAGCTGTTTGATTATTTGCTCTAACACTCGTGCAGACGCTCCTCGTACGAATGATCATCTGCGATCTCGATTTCGTCGAACTGAAGTATGTGACTCGGGTCGGCAACATACTTCCGCAACTGAGAGACGTGAAACACATTATGAATCCTGCTCAAAACCGGAGGTAAAGCCAATCGATAAGCTAACTCGCCTACTCGATCCAAAATTTCAAACGGTCCAATGAATCTCGGCTCAACTTCCCCGTTTTCCGAAATAGAAAATACTTCGACTCGGGGATACCTTGACCAAAACATGGTCACCCGTCTCGAACTCTAGTGGTCGGCAGCGATTATACGCATATGATTTACGCCGACTCGAGTCATCAACATACGACTCTTGATCAAAGCTACCTTCTCTCGGGCGGCTATAAGCATATCGGACTCGGTGCCGATTGATTCTGACAAGTCATCTCAACACAAAGGAGAGCGACAACGACGACCGTACAAGGCCTCATAAGGTGCCATCTTAATGGAAGCATGCCAACTATTATTATACGTGAACTCGATCAACGGTAGTTGGGCTTCCCAATCGTCCTTCCAATCGAGGACGCATGCCCTCAACATGTCCTCTAATGTCTGAATAGTTCTCTCTGATTGTCCGTCGGACTGAGGATGAAAGGCAGTACTGAGATTAAGCTGAGTTCCCATAGCACGATGAACTGATTTCCAAACATGTGACACAACCCGTCCATCATGATCGGAAACAATACTTTTAGGAGTACCGTGCAGTCTCACTATCTCTTTGATGAATAACTGGGCAAGTCTCTCGGGACCCCAAGTATCCTTAATCTCAAGAAAATGAGTTGATTTAGTTAAGCGGTCCACAATCACCCAGATTGTATTCATGCCACGACGAATCGTCGGCAAACTCGTGATGAAATCCATAGAAATGTCTTCCCACTTCCACTCTGGAATAGGGAGAGGTTTCAGCATACCCGCCGGTCGCTGATATTCAATCTTGACTTGTTGGCAAGTTAAGCATCTCGAAACAAATTCCGCGACTTCTCGCTTCATATTACTCCACCAGTAATTTTGTTTCAAGTCCTTGTACATCTTGCTGGACCCCGGATGAACAGAATAAGGGGTAGCATGAGCTTCTCTGAAAATAGAGTTTTTCAACTCGTCATTCGCCGGTACACAACCGGTTCTTAAACCTCAAAAGTCCATCCTCGTGGACCACGAATCCAGGGGCTTTCCCCTGAGCCATATCTTCACGGATGCGCAACAATGAAGGGTCTGAACTCTGATTCTCTCTGATTACCTCCTCAAGTGACGATGAAATCTCTAACATACAAAGATGTCCCTGAACTCGCTGAAGCCAGACCTCGATCTCGGGTCTAAGGAATTCCTGCTGAAGCTCCTTCTGAACTGTTAAACGAGCAAGCATCTGCTCCTGAACGGACTCACGACTCAAGGCGTCGGCGACAACGTTCGCCTTGCCCAGGTGGTAAAGGATCTCGATATCAAAATCTTTGATTAGTTCCAACCACCGCCTCTGTCGCATATTTAACTCCTTGTGAGTAAATATATCCTTCAACTCTTGTGATTGGTGAATAACTGAAAGGTGACGCCATAAAGGTAACGACGCCAAATCCCCAACGCGAAAACCACTACCGCTAGCTCCGTGTCGTGGGTTGGATAATTGACCAACTATTCCGAGGAAACATCAGATTTACTTAATATCTTACGGAGGTTGCCAATCTCGGATAGTCTCCGTCTTCTGAGGGTCGACACGAACTCTGTCAGATGAAATTACATGTCCGAGAAAGTCACCACGGACCTCCAGAACTCACATTTGGAAAACTTTCCTTAAGGTTGTTCTCGTCTCAACACGTCGAGAACCTGATGAAGACGTACCTCGTGTTCCTCTTGGCGATGAGAATAAATCAAAATGTCATAGATGAAGAAAACAACAAACCGATCTAAAAAGTCGATGAACACACGATTCATTAACTCCATGAATACCGCAGTGCAATAGTTAGCTCGAGCGGCATAACTACGAACTCATAATGACCATAGCGTGTACGAAGCGGCGTCTCGATATCCGACTCTCGAATCCATCGGTGATATCCAGATCTTAAGTCGATCTTGGAAAATCTGAAGCTTCACGAAGTTGATCTAAAAGATCATCAATACGAGGTAAAGGATACTACTCTTGATCATCACCTGTTCAACTCCACGGTAATCGATACACAAGCGAAAAGAACTATCATTCTTCTTGACAAAAGACCTTTGGTGCTCCCCACGAGGGCGTACTCGGTTGGATATAACCTTCCTCGAACTATTCCTCAAGTTGAATCTTCAACTCCCTGCATTACGTCGGGGCCATCGATACGGTGCCTTCGATAAAGGGGCGTCTGCTCCAACTCACTCTGAATTCCCTTACTCTATGTGAAGGCAACCGGATAACTCGTGCGGAAATACATCGTCAATCGATGACAATGATACCACGAATGATTGAACATTTCGATTGCCTAGAATGGTCAATCGATAAAAGAGATACCAATAATGATTGAACAACTCGATTGCCTTAGAAAGGCCAATCGATGAAGATGATACAAGGAATGTTTGAATAACTCGATTGCCTTTGAAAGGCCAATCGATGAAAATGATACAATGAATGATTGAATGACTCGATTGTCTTAGAAAAGTCAATCGATGGAAATGATACAAGGAATGATTGAATAACTCGATTGCCTTAGAAAGGTCAATCGATGAAAATGATACAATGAATGATTGGATAGTTCGATTGCGGAATTTCTCTTGCTTTCGCCATAATAAAATTTCTCTTTGGAACAACGGGATTACTTCCTGAAGCACACATTCGACAACCAACGACGGAAAGATAGCGACCAAACGCTAACAAGCACCGAGGATAGTATCAAGAGGCGGTTAAGCCAACTAATACCGAAAATTAAGTCGTCTAAGATAAATTCACCACGATTAGATCCATCAATCAATCGCGGTCGTTAAGCTTAATTCGGTATGATTCGAAAATTCTTCCATCGTCGGGTAGACCGATGGTATGAGGTCCACAAGCGGTAGGACTATCCCGAAATAAGTCTATTCAAGCATGATTCGAAAATGAATGAATGCGGTGTACCAAAGATCAAAAGGTACACACAAGTTGAAATAAAATTACGAGTATACCGAAATCATTCGGGCCACCGGATCGTCGATCCTCCTCATCATATGAATGCAGGACTTGCCGGCCCCGAACCGGACGCTCCCGTATGATAAATACGAGCTCCAACTCTATTTGCTTCCATTGTCTTAAACGACGATGATAAAGCAGTCTGATTCTGAAACGCTGGTTGCTTCGGGGCCTGAGATGACACCGGAGCCGACTTGGAGTCCTTTCGGCAAAAACGGGCCTTATGCCCAAAATTCCCACAATTATAGCACGTGATAGACGGTTTCAGACACTCAGTGCTGAAATGACTCGGCGTTCCACAATTAAAACAGGTGATGGCCGAACTGGCCGCTCGGGAATGAGATCCCGCACGATTATGCGCCGTAGGAGGTCGCTCAGAAACGATAGGACTCACACGAGGCTTCTTGCAGGTTGACTGACCGCCTTCGGATAGATTACGCTTCGTTGATTTCCTGTTGACATATGCAGGTTGCTGCTCAGCAATTTCCTTAGCAGCTGGCTCGTACGGGAGAGTTCTCTCGATTAATCCGGTCAGAGTGGCGCAATGATGATTGAGCAACTGCACATGGGTCATCATGGCCTGCATAAAAGTGAGTGGATCAACCCGAACATCTTCTGATCGAGCCGAGTCCTAGGCACGATTTCTCGGCAGCGAGTGATTATTTCTCGGGTTTCGGTCCGCACCGCGGTCTCTTCTCGTGCATCCCCTGACAGCTCTCTCCATACGGAAGTAGGAAGGTCGCATAATGATTATATTTCCCGCATGATTAGCACGTTATGATTATGTCATGAGATGATGAAAATGAGTATACATGCTCTAACTTAGTGATTATATGAATGATTTACTGAAGTTACATGATTATCTGATGAAATTCTTGAAATGATTATCTTGAATAACTTAACAAGATTGATAATATGATCATCCAGATTAACAACTGGATAATGAAATGAATTGAGTAATTAATGAGTTAACATGATCGTCCTGATTATTAACTGAGTAATGAAATGAATTAAGTGATTAATGAGTTAACATGATCGTCCTAATCACAATTAATGATGATGTTTGATGATTGTTAATTGATGAATGATGAATGAATGACTATTGCGAAATTATACCATGGCGTTAGAAATCTTACAGCTTCTTAGGTCGATTGGCTCGGCATTTGCACAGTCACACGTGACGCGAAAGTCCAATGATACTAGTCGATGACGATGATTTCAAATGAGACATGACTTGGAAGGTAGTATTCAAAACCACGCTCCGATACCAACTCTGTAACACCCCAAACTAGGCGGATATTACGGTCCGTAGATCCCCAAGGACCCACCGTGCAAATGAAAATGAATGAATTACGGGATAAATGTAGTACCGAACTACATTACAACAATAATTACTCGATGAGGAGTTTAGTTACAACACACCAGACAATACCGAATACTAGTGTATTTTATATGAAGATAAAATACACAACCTTTGAATGAAACGGAGTATTCAAATGAAAGTCTGCGGCGGAAAATAAAGGACAATAACATGAATAAGCTGAAAGATCGGGGCCCCTACTAGTATCACTAGGACTCCTCGACATCAACATGCTATTCCGTGCGTTTGCCTTGCCATGACACGAAAAACAAAATCCCCAAACGGGGTCGATTACAAAGAACAACAATCCTCAAGGGTTGAAAATACACAATTATGATTAGCGAAGTTATGAAATATTCTTAGTTATGAATTACGCGAAGAGGAGTATCATAGTACGCCCGTAATGTTACGTGTAAGTGTACAACACCCGTCCGTGTACCTAATTAGTCTCACGGTGTAACGCTTTCCCGTGTGCACGGTCTAATGTATCGGTGAACCCAATACAATAACCATCGTGTGCCCGACTAAAAATTCCACACACTACACCCGGCCACGCAATATGAACCCGGAAGGTCATATGAACGAGAATGACCGTAATGAATATCAATGAATAAATAATAATCTGACAAAGTCAAGAATGACTCACCGAGATGAGGGTAATAATGAAATGAATGATAGCTCAACGAAAAGATTGGAACCGTCGTTCCTTATGACTGAAGTGATTAATTGACAATAACAAGTTTTAATATGATTAATACAATGATGAATGAGTTATGATTATGAATGATCAACAACAAAAGTATGAAGATCCTTTTAACCGAGTAAGAATTAACTTACTAAATACCGATGAAGAAAGTCCTTCCACGAACAAATGTCCTAAATGAAGTGTCGGTCGCACGAACAACCTTAATTCAATACAATTACCGACAATCCGATCAATATACGAATCAAACACGAATATAACGAACTCAAAACGTCGATACGATAAAACTAAGTCCATTGAGGCATTAAAACAAACACGTTGCGTCCAAACTCCGATTGTTTACAATCAAACTTCAATATACCGATATCAAATCCCCCAAGAAGTGTTTCAAACCAATAAAACATCTCCAATACGATCAATAATCCGATATGAATATCCAAAAACGTGATTATAACAACAATTAGTCGAAAATCCCCAATTCCAACTCGATATTCAAGGTGTTCTTGAATAATTCCTCAATAATCCAATGAATCCTTATACAAACTCATAATCATATACATATCCCTTCATATAACATGATTATAACGTCCAAAACATCATATCTCAACACAAAATCGCAGTCCAAATGTTGAAGGAATTACCTCTTGAAGATTCAAGTACTTTAATCCGAAGAACACGCGTTAGATTGATTATCCAAGCTTCACGATCGAAAGGAGATGAAGAAAATCAAACACCCAAATGATAATTGTTAAGAAAACTCTCCCTCAAGCTTAACTCTCTCGTAAGAAGGTGGAAAAGATGAAAAAATGAGTGAAATGCTCAAAAACCAATTTAAAGGGTTGACTACCTGCCGGACACGGCCGTGCCCGATCGGCACGGTCGTGTCGCAGTGGCCGACGGCCGGCGGTGGCCGACAGGACTCGACCGTGTCCTGCTTGACACGGTCGCGGCGCGAGGCCTTCCGACGATGACCCGTCCGGCGGCTTCGGCATGACTCGACCGTGCCAGACGACACGGTCGGGCGTGTTGGGCAGACGATTCTGGCTTATCCGGAAGGGTTCGACTCGGCCGTGCCAGGAGACACGGTCGGGTCCTGAGGCAGACACTTCGGCATTTTCCGGACGAGTATGGCACGGGCCGTGTCGGACGACACGGCCGAGTTCGTTCGGCAGTGATCGGCCAATACTGAAAAATGAGCGGTTGAGCTAAAACGACCATAACTCTCTCGTCCGGACTCCGATTGACTCACCGTTTGAACCATTGGAAAGCTAACTCGATGCTCTATAATATTGCAAAGATTTAGAATTTTTGGAGTTACCAAAAATTAATGGTGATCTAACAAAGTCGAACTCATATGAGGAAAGTTGAAACAATGAACAATAACGATACACAACTCGAAGTTTTTCCGAACGGTGAACACGGTGAATGAACATGATTGATGAATGATTATAATTGAGTGAAAATCCACTGAGTGACAATCACCGAATGAAATTACTGAATGATAATGACTGAATTACAACCGGGTATTACATACTCCCCCCCTTAAAAAGAGTTTCGTCCCCGAAACTAAGGGTCAAACAACTCGGGATAACTCTCCCGCATATTTTCCTCGGTTTCCCCAGTGGCCTCTTCGACTCCGTGTCTAGACCACTGAATCTTGACCAAAGGGATCGTCTTGTTCCTCAACTGTTTGATTCGCTGCTCTAACACTCGTACAGGACGCTCCTCGTACGAATGATCATCTGCGATCTCGATTTCGTCGAACTGAAGTATGTGACTCGGGTCGGCAACATACTTCCGCAACTGAGAGACGTGAAACACATTATGAATCCTGCTCAAAACCGGAGGTAAAGCCAATCGATAAGCTAACTCGCCTACTCGATCCAAAATTTCAAACGGTCCAATGAATCTCGGGCTCAACTTCCCCCGTTTTCCGAAATAGAAAATACTTCGACTCGGGGATACCTTGACCAAAACATGGTCACCCGTCTCGAACTCTAGTGGTCGACGACGATTATCTGCATATGATTTCTGTCGACTCTGAGCTGTCAACATACGACTCTTGATCAAAGCTACCTTCTCTCGGGCGGCTATAAGCGTATCGGACTCGGTGCCGATTGATTCTGACAAGTCATCTCAACACAAAGGAGAGCGACAACGACGACCGTACAAGGCCTCGTAAGGTGCCATCTTAATGGAAGCATGCCAACTATTATTATACGTGAACTCGATCAACGGTAGTTGGGCTTCCCAATCGTCCTTCCAATCGAGGACGCATGCCCTCAACATGTCCTCTAATGTCTGAATAGTTCTCTCTGATTGTCCGTCGGACTGAGGATGAAAGGCAGTACTGAGATTAAGCTGAGTTCCCATAGCACGATGAACTGATTTCCAAACATGTGACACAACCCGTCCATCATGATCGGAAACAATACTTTTAGGAGTACCGTGCAGTCTCACTATCTCTTTGATGAATAACTGGGCAAGTCTCTCGGGACCCCAAGTATCCTTAATCTCAAGAAAATGAGTTGATTTAGTTAAGCGGTCCACAATCACCCAGATTGTATTCATGCCACGACGAATCGTCGGCAAACTCGTGATGAAATCCATAGAAATGTCTTCCCACTTCCACTCTGGAATAGGGAGAGGTTTCAGCATACCCGCCGGTCGCTGATATTCAATCTTGACTTGTTGGCAAGTTAAGCATCTCGAAACAAATTCCGCGACTTCTCGCTTCATATTACTCCACCAGTAATTTTGTTTCAAGTCCTTGTACATCTTGCTGGACCCCGGATGAACAGAATAAGGGGTAGCATGAGCTTCTCTGAAAATAGAGTTTTTCAACTCGTCATTCGCCGGTACACAACCGGTTCTTAAACCTCAAAAGTCCATCCTCGTGGACCACGAATCCAGGGGCTTTCCCCTGAGCCATATCTTCACGGATGCGCAACAATGAAGGGTCTGAACTCGATTCTCTCTGATTACCTCCTCAAGTGACGATGAAATCTCTAACATACAAAGATGTCCCTGAACTCGCTGAAGCCGGACCTCGATCTCGGGTCTAAGGAATTCCCGCCGAAGCTCCTTCGAACTGTTAAACGAGCAAGCATCTGCTCCTGAACGGACTCACGACTCAAGGCGTCGGCGACAACGTTCGCCTTGCCCAAGTGGTAAAGGATCTCGATATCAAATTCTTTGATTAGTTCCAACCACCGCCTCTGTCGCATATTTAACTCCTTGTGAGTAAATATATCCTTCAACTCTTGTGATTGGTGAATAACTGAAAGGTGACGCCATAAAGGTAACGACGCCAAATCCCCAACGCGAAAACCACGGTGCTAGCTCCGTGCGTGGGTTGGATAATTGACCAACTATTCCGAGGAAACATCGGATTTACTTAATATCTTACGGAGGTTGCCAATCTCGGATAGTCTCCGCCTTCTGAGGGTCGACACGAACTCTGTCAGATGAAATTACATGTCCGAGAAAGTCACCACGGACCTCCAGAACTCACATTTGGAAAACTTTCCATAAGGTTGTTCTCGTCTCAACACGTCGAGAACCTGATGAAGACGTACCTCGTGTTCCTCTTGGCTACGAGAATAAATCAAAATGTCATCGATGAAGACAACAACAAACTGATCTAAAAAGTCGATGAAAACCCGATTCATTAACTCCATGAATACCGCAGGTGCAATAGTTAGCTCGAACGGCATAACTACGAACTCATAATGACCATAGCGTGTACGAAACGCTGTCCTCGATATCCGACTCTCGAATCCGCAATCGGTGATATCCGGATCTTAAGTCGATCTTGGAAAATCCGAAGCTTCCGAAGTTGATCTAAAAGATCATCAATACGAGGTAAAGGATACTACTCTTGATCATCACCTGTTCAACTCACGGTAATCGATACACAAGCGAAAAGAACTATCATTCTTCTTGACAAAGCGGCCTTTGGTGCTCCCCACGGGGACGTACTCGGTTGGATATAACCTTCCTCGAACTATTCCTCAAGTTGAATCTTCAACTCCTGCATTCTGGTCGGGGCCATCTGATACGGTGCCTTCGATAAAGGGGACGTACCGGCTCCAACTCACTCCTGAATTCCCTTACTCTATGTGAAGGCAACCAGATAACTCGTCTGGAAATACATCGTCAATCGATGACAATGATACCACGAATGATTGAACATTTCGATTGCCCTAGAATGGTCAATCGATAAAAAGAGATACCAATAATGATTGAACAACTCGATTGCCTTAGAAAGGCCAATCGATGAAGATGATACAAGGAATGTTTGAATAACTCGATTGCCTTTGAAAGGCCAATCGATGAAAATGATACAATGAATGATTGAATGACTCGATTGTCTTAGAAAAGTCAATCGATGGAAATGATACAAGGAATGATTGAATAACTCGATTGCCTTAGAAAGGTCAATCGATGAAAATGATACAATGAATGATTGGATAGTTCGATTGCGGAATTTCTTCGCTTTCGCCATAATAAAATTTCTCTTTGGAACAACGGGATTACTTCAAGCACACATTCGACAACCAACGACGGAAGATAGCGACCAAACGCTAACAAGCACCGAGGATAGTATCAAGACGGTTAAGCCAACTAATACCGAAAATTAAGTCGCCCTAAGATAAATTCACCACGATTAGATCCATCAATCAATCGCGGTCGCGTTTAATTCGGTATGATTCGAAAATTCTTCCATCGTCGGGTAGACCGATGGTATGAGGTCCACAAGCGGTAGGACTATCCCGAAATAAGTCTATTCAAGCATGATTCGAAAATGAATGAATGCGGTGTACCAGCATCAAAAGGTACACACAAGTTGAAATAAAATTACGAGTATACCTGAAATCATTCGGGCCACCGGATCGTCGATCCTCCTCATCATATGAATCTGGGACTTGCCGGCCCCCGAACCGGACGCTCCCGTATGATAAATACGAGCTCCAACTCTATTTGCTTCCATTGTCTTAAACGACGATGATAAAGCAGTCTGATTCTGAAACGCTGGTTGCTTCGGGGCCTGAGATGACACCGGAGCCGACTTGGAGTCCTTTCGGCAAAAACGGGCCTTATGCCCAAAATTACCACAATTATAGCACGTGATAGACGGTTTTAGACACTCAGTGCTGAAATGACTCGGCGTTCCACAATTAAAACAGGTGATGGCCGAACTGGCCGCTCGGGAATGAGATCCCGCACGATTATGCGCCGTAGGAGGTCGCTTAGAAACGATAGGACTCACACGAGGCTTCTTGCAGGTTGACTGACCGCCTTCGGATAGATTACGCTTCGTTGATTTCCTGTTGACATATGCAAAGTTGCTCGCCAATTTCCTTAGCACTGCTCAGACGGAGAGTTCTCTCGATTAATCCGGTCAGTGGCGCAATGATGATTGAGCAACCGCACATGGGTCATCATGGCCTCGCATAAAAGTGAGTGGATCAACCCGAACATCTTCCGATCGAGCCGAGTCCTGGGCACGATTTCTCGGCAATGAGTGATTATTTCTCGGTTTCGGTCCGCACCGCGTCTCTTCTCGTGCATCCCTGACGCCTCTCTCCATACGGAAGTAGGAAGGTCGCATAATGATTATATTTCCCTCATGATTAGCACGTTATGATTATGTCATGAGATGATGAAAATGAGTATACATGCTCTAACTTAGTGATTATATGAATGATTTATCAAGTTACATGATTATCCGATGAAATTCTTGAAATGATTATCTTGAATAACTTAACAAGATTGATAATATGATCATCCGTTAACAATGGATAATGAAATGAATTGAGTAATTAATGAGTTAACATGATCGTCACGATTATTAATCGAGTAATGAAATGAATTAAGTGATTAATGAGTTAACATGATCGTCCTAATCACAATGAATGATGATGTTTGAGGATTGTTAATTGATGAATGATGAATGAATGACTATTGCCGTAAATTATACCATGGCGTTAGAAATCTTACGCTTCTTCCTATTCGATTGGCTCGGCATTTGCACAGTCACACGTGACGCGAAAGTCCAATGATACTAGTCCGATGACGATGATTTCAAATGAGACATGACTTGGAAGGTAGTATTCAAAACCACGCTCCGATACCAACTCGTAACACCCCAAACTAGGCGGATATTACGGTCCGTAGATCCCCAAGGACCCACCAGCAAATGAAAATGAATGAATTACAGGATAAATGTAGTACCGAACTACATTACAACAATAATTACTCGATGAGGAGTTTAGTTACAACACACCAGACAATACCGAATACTAGTGTATTTTATATGAAGATAAAATACACAACACCGAATGAAACGGAGTATTCAAATGAAAGTCTGCAGCTGAAAATAAAGGACAATAACATGAATAATCGAAAGATCTGGGGCCCCTACTAGTATCACTAGGACTCCTCGACATCAACATGCTATTCCCGTGCGTTTGCCTTGCCATGACCTGAAAAACAAAATCCCCAAACGGGGTCAGTTACAAAGAACAACAATCCTCAAGGGTTGAAAATACACAATTATGATTAACTGAAGTTATGAAATATTCTTAGTTATGAATTACGCTGAAGAGGAGTATCATAGTACGCCCGTAATGTTCTGTGTAAGTGTACAACACCCGTCCGTGTACCTAATTAGTCTCACGGTGTAACGCTTTCCCGTGTGCACGGTCTAATGTATCGGTGAACCCAATACAATAACCATCGTGTGCCCGACTAAAAATTCCACACAGCTACACCCGGCCACGCAATATGAACCCAGAAGGTCATATGAACGAGAATGACCGTAATGAATATCAATGAATAAATAATAATCTGACAAAGTCAAGAATGACTCACCGAGATGAGGGTAATAATGAAATGAATGATAGCTCAACGAAAAGATTGGAACCGCTGCTCCTTATGGTCAAGTGATTAATTGACAATAACAAGTTTTAATATGATTAATACAATGATGAATGAGTTATGATTATGAATGATCAACAACAAAAGTATGAAAATCCTTTTAACCGAGTAAGAATTAACTTACTAAATACCGATGAAGAAAGTCCTTCCCCGAACAAATGTCCTAAATGAAGTGTCGGTCGCACGAACAACCTTAATTCAATACAATTACTGACAATCCGATCAATATACGAATCAAACACGAATATAACGAACTCAAAACGTCGATACGATAAAACTAAGTCCATTGAGGCATTAAAACAAACACGTTGCGTCAAACTCCGATTGTTTAAAATCAAACTTATATATCCCGATATCAATTCCCCAAGAAGTGTTTCAAACCAATAAAACATCTCCAATACGATCAATAATCCGATATGAATATCCAAAACGTGATTATAACAACAATTAGTCGAAAATCCCCAATTCCAACTCGATATTCAAGGTGTTCTTGAATAATTCCTCAATAATCCAATGAATCCTTATACAAACTCATAATCATATACATATCCCTTCATATAACATGATTATAATGTCCAAAACATCATATCTCAACACAAAATCGAAGTCCAAATCATGAAGGAATTACCTCTTGAAGATTCAAGTACTTTAATCCGAAGAACACGCGTTAGATTGATTATCCGGGCTTCACGATCGAAAGGAGATGAAGAAAATCAAACACCCAAATGATAATTGATTTAAGAAAACTCTCCCTCAAGCTTAACTCTCTCGTAAGAAGGTGTAAAAGATGAAAAAATGAGTGAAATGCTCAAAAACCAATTTAAAGGGGTTGACTACCTGCCGGACACGGCCGTGCCGATCGGCACGGTCGTGTCACCGCCGATACCGGCAGTGGCCGACAGTGGCGGCGAGGACTCGACCGTGTCTGCTTGACACGGTCGCGCGCCGAGGGCCTTCCGACGGTGACCCGTCCGGCAATGACTCGGCATGACTCGACCGTGCTGGGCGACACGGTCGGGCGTGTTGGGCGACGATTCAGCTTATCCGGAAGGGTTCGACTCGGCCGTGCCAGAGACACGGTCGGTCTGGCGAACACTTCGGCATTTTCCGGACGAGTATGGCACGGGCCGTGTCGGACGACACGGCGAGTTCGTTCGCGATGATCGCCAATCTTGAAAAATGAGCGGTTGAGCTAAAACGACCATAACTCTCTCGCACGGACTCGATTGACTCACCGCTTGAACCATTGGAAAGCTAACTCGATGCTCTATAATATTGCAAGATTTAGAATTTTTGGAGTTACCAAAAATTAATGGTGATCTAACAAAGTCGAACTCATATGAGGAAAGTTGAAACAATGAACAATAACGATACACAACTCAAGTTTTTCCTAACGGTGAACAAGTTGAATGAACATGATTGATGAATGATTATAATTGAGTGAAAATCAACTGAGTGACAATAACCGAATGAAATTACTGAATGATAATGATCAATTACAACCGGTATTACATACTCCCCTTAAAAAGAGTTTCGTCCCGAAACTAAGGGTCAAACAACTCGGGATAACTCTCCCGCATATTTTCCTCGGTTTCCCCAGTTGCCTCTTCGACTCAGTGTCTAGACCACTTAATCTTGACCAAAGGGATCGTCTTGTTACTCAACTGTTTGATTCGCTGATATAACACTCTTACAGGACTCTACTCGTACGAATGATCATCTGCGATCTCGATTTCGCCGAATCAAGTATGTGACTCGGGTCGGCAACATACTTCCGCAATCGAGAGACGTGAAACACATTATGAATCCCGCTCAAAACCGGAGGTAAAGCCAATCGATAAGCTAACTCGCCTACTCGATCCAAAATTTCAAACGGTCCAATGAATCTCGCTCAACTTCCCCGTTTTCCGAAATAGAAAATACTTCGACTGGGATACCTTGACCAAAACATGGTCACCCGTCTCGAACTCTAGTGGTCGACGACGATTATCCGCATATGATTTCGCCGACTCAGAAATCAACATACGACTCTTGATCAAAGCTACCTTCTCTCGGGCGGCTATAAGCATATCGGACTCGGTGCCGATTGATTCGACAAGTCATCTCAACACAAAGGAGAGCGACAACGACGACCGTACAAGGCCTCGTAAGGTGCCATCTTAATGGAAGCATGCCAACTATTATTATACGTGAACTCGATCAACGGTAGTTGGGCTTCCCAATCGTCCTTCCAATCGAGGACGCATGCCCTCAACATGTCCTCTAATGTCTGAATAGTTCTCTCCGATTGTCCGTCTGACCGAGGATGAAAGGCGTCTCGAGATTAAGCCGAGTTCCCATAGCACGATGAATCGATTTCCAAACATGTGACACAACCCGTCCATCATGATCGGAAACAATACTTTTAGGAGTACCGTGCAGTCTCACTATCTCTTTGATGAATAACTGGGCAAGTCTCTCGGGACCCCAAGTATCCTTAATCTCAAGAAAATGAGTTGATTTAGTTAAGCGGTCCACAATCACCTGTGAGTTGTATTCATGCCACGACGAATCGTCGGCAAACTCGTGATGAAATCCATAGAAATGTCTTCCCACTTCCACTCTGGAATAGGAGAGGTTTTGACATACCCGCCGCCGATATTCAATCTTGACTTGTTGGCAAGTTAAGCATCTCGAAACAAATTCCGCGACTTCTCGCTTCATATTACTCCACCGGTAATTTTGTTTCAAGTCCTTGTACATCTTCTTTGGACCCGGATGAGCAGAATAAGGGTAGCATGAGCTTCTCGAAAATAGAGTTTTTCAACTCGTCATTCGCGCACACAACCGGTTCTTAAACCTCAAAAGTCCATCCTCGTGGACCACGAATCCAGGGCTTTCCCTGAGCCATATCTTCACGGATGCGCAACAATGAAGGGTCGAACTCGATTCTCTCCGATTACCTCCTCAAGTGACGATGAAATCTCTAACATACAAAGATGTCCCGAACTCGCTGGCCGGACCTCGATCTCGGGTCTAAGGAATTCTGCTGAAGCTCCTTCGAACTGTTAAACGAGCAAGCATCTGCTCCGAACGGACTCACGACTCAAGGCGTCGCGACAACGTTCGCCTTGCCCAAGTGGTAAAGGATCTCGATATCAAATTCTTTGATTAGTTCCAACCGCCTCTCGCATATTTAACTCCTTGTGAGTAAATATATCCTTCAACTCTTGTGATTGGTGAATAATCGAAAGGTGACGCCATAAAGGTAACGACGCCAAATCCCCAACGCGAAAACCACGGTGCTAGCTCAGTGCGTGGGTTGGATAATTGACCAACTATTCCGAGGAAACATCGGATTTACTTAATATCTTACGGAGGTTGCCAATCTCGGATAGTCTCCGCCTTCGAGGGTCGACACGAACTCGCGGATGAAATTACATGTCCGAGAAAGTCACCACGGACCTCCGTAACTCACATTTGGAAAACTTTCCATAAGGTTGTTCTCGTCTCAACACGCCGAGAACACGATGAAGACGTACCTCGTGTTCCTCTTGGCTACGAGAATAAATCAAAATGTCATCGATGAAGACAACAACAAACCGATCTAAAAAGTCGATGAAAACCCGATTCATTAACTCCATGAATACCGCAGTGCAATAGTTAGCTCGAACGGCATAACTACGAACTCATAATGACCATAGCGTGTACGAAACGCTGTCCACGATATCCGACTCTCGAATCCGCAATCGGTGATATCCAGATCTTAAGTCGATCTTGGAAAATCAAGCTTCCGAAGTTGATCTAAAAGATCATCAATACGAGGTAAAGGATACTACTCTTGATCATCACCTGTTCAACTCCCGGTAATCGATACACAAGCGAAAAGAACTATCATTCTTCTTGACAAAGCAAGATCGGTGCTCCCACGGGACGTACTCGGTTGGATATAACCTTCCTCGAACTATTCCTCAAGTTGAATCTTCAACTCCCGCATTCGTGGGGCCATCGATACGGTGCCTTCGATAAAGGGGACGTCTGCTCCAACTCACTCCGAATTCCCTTACTCTATGTGAAGGCAACCAGATAACTCGTTCGGAAATACATCGTCAATCGATGACAATGATACCACGAATGATTGAACATTTTGATTGCCTAGAATGGTCAATCGATAAAAAGAGATACCAATAATGATTGAACAACTCGATTGCCTTAGAAAGGCCAATCGATGAAGATGATACAAGGAATGTTTGAATAACTCGATTGCCTTTGAAAGGCCAATCGATGAAAATGATACAATGAATGATTGAATGACTCGATTGTCTTAGAAAAGTCAATCGATGGAAATGATACAAGGAATGATTGAATAACTCGATTGCCTTAGAAAGGTCAATCGATGAAAATGATACAATGAATGATTGGATAGTTCGATTGCGGAATTTCTCTTGCTTTCGCCATAATAAAATTTCTCTTTGGAACAACGGGATTACTTCCATAAGCACACATTCGACAACCAACGGCGGAAGATAGCGACCAAACGCTAACAAGCACCGAGGATAGTATCAAGACGGTTAAGCCAACTAATACCGAAAATTAAGTCGCCCTAAGATAAATTCACCACGAGTAGATCCATCAATCAATCGCGGTCGTTAATCTTAATTCGTATGATTCGAAAATTCTTCCATCGTCAGTAGACCGATGGTATGAGGTCCACAAGCAGTAGGACTATCCCGAAATAAGTCTATTCAAGCATGATTCGAAAATGAATGAATGCGGTGTACCAGCATCAAAAGGTACACACAAGTTGAAATAAAATTACGAGTATACCTGAAATCATTCGGGCCACCGGATCGTCGATCCTCCTCATCATATGAATCTGGGACTTGCCGGCCCCCGAACCGGACGCTCCCGTCTGATAAATACGAGCTCCAACTCTATTTGCTTCCATTGTCTTAAACGACGATGATAAAGCAGTCTGATTCTGAAACGCTGGTTGCTTCGGGGCCTGAGATGACACCGGAGCCGACTTGGAGTCCTTTCGGCAAAAACGGGCCTTATGCCCAAAATTCCCACAATTATAGCACGTGATAGACGGTTTCAGACACTCAGTGCTGAAATGACTCGGCGTTCCACAATTAAAACAGGTGATGGCCGAACTGGCCGCTCGGGAATGAGATCCCGCACGATTATGCGCCGTAGGAGGTCGCTCAGAAACGATAGGACTCACACGAGGCTTCTTGCAGGTTGACTGACCGCCTTCGGATAGATTACGCTTCGTTGATTTCCTGTTGACATATGCAGGTTGCTGCTCAGCAATTTCCTTAGCAGCTGGCTCGTACGGGAGAGTTCTCTCGATTAATCCGGTCAGAGTGGCGCAATGATGATTGAGCAACTGCACATGGGTCATCATGGCCTGCATAAAAGTGAGTGGATCAACCCGAACATCTTCTGATCGAGCCGAGTCCTGGGCACGATTTCTCGGCAGCGAGTGATTATTTCTCGGGTTTCGGTCCGCACCGCGGCCTCTTCTCGTGCATCCCCTGACAGCTCTCTCCATACGGAAGTAGGAAGGTCGCATAATGATTATATTTCCCTCATGATTAGCACGTTATGATTATGTCATGAGATGATGAAAATGAGTATACATGCTCTAACTTAGTGATTATATGAATGATTTACTGAAGTTACATGATTATCTGATGAAATTCTTGAAATGATTATCTTGAATAACTTAACAAGATTGATAATATGATCATCCAGATTAACAACTGGATAATGAAATGAATTGAGTAATTAATGAGTTAACATGATCGTCCTGATTATTAACTGAGTAATGAAATGAATTAAGTGATTAATGAGTTAACATGATCGTCCTAATCACAATGAATGATGATGTTTGAGGATTGTTAATTGATGAATGATGAATGAATGACTATTGCCAGAAATTATACCATGGCATTAGAAATCTTACAGTTCTTCCGGTCTGATTGGCTCGGCATTTGCACAGGTCACACGTGACGCGAAAGTCCAATGATACTAGTCTGATGACGATGATTTCAAATGAGACATGACTTGGAAGGTAGTATTCAAAACCACGCTCCGATACCAACTCTGTAACACCCCAAACTAGGCGGATATTACAAAGGTCGTAGATCCCCAACCTGGGACCCACCAGCAAATGAAAATGAATGAATTACACAGATAAATGTAGTACCGAACTACATTACAACAATAATTACTCGATGAGGAGTTTAGTTACAACACACCAGACAATACTGAATACTAGTGTATTTTATATGAAGATAAAATACACAACACCGAATGAAACGGAGTATTCAAATGAAAGTCTGCAGCGGAAAATAAAGGACAATAACATGAATAATCGAAAGATCGGGGCCCCTACTAGTATCACTAGGACTCCTCGACATCAACATGCTATTCCCGTGCGTTTGCCTTGCCATGACACGAAAAACAAAATCCCCAAACGGGTCGATTACAAAGAACAACAATCCTCAAGGGTTGAAAATACACAATTATGATTAATCAAGTTATGAAATATTCTTAGTTATGAATTACGCCAAGAGGAGTATCATAGTACGCCCGTAATGTTACGTGTAAGTGTACAACACCCGTCCGTGTACCTAATTAGTCTCACGGTGTAACGCTTTCCGTGTGCGGTCTAATGTATCGGTGAACCCAATACAATAACCATCGTGTGCCCGACTAAAAATTCCACACACTACACCGGCCACGCAATATGAACCCGAGAAGGTCATATGAACGAATGACCGTAATGAATATCAATGAATAAATAATAATCGACAAAGTCAAGAATGACTCACCGAGATGAGGGTAATAATGAAATGAATGATAGCTCAACGAAAAGATTGGAACCGTCGTTCCTTATGACTGAAGTGATTAATTGACAATAACAAGTTTTAATATGATTAATACAATGATGAATGAGTTATGATTATGAATGATCAACAACAAAAGTATGAAAATCCTTTTAACCGAGTAAGAATTAACTTACTAAATACCGATGAAGAAAGTCCTTCCCGAACAAATGTCCTAAATGAAGTGTCGGTCATACGAACAACCTTAATTCAATACAATTCGACAATCCGATCAATATACGAATCAAACACGAATATAACGAACTCAAAACGTCGATACGATAAAACTAAGTCCATTGAGGCATTAAAACAAACACGTTGCGTCAAACTCCGATTGTTTACAATCAAACTTCAATATACCGATATCAAATCCCCCGAAGTGTTTCAAACCAATAAAACATCTCCAATACGATCAATAATCCGATATGAATATCCAAAACGTGATTATAACAACAATTAGTCGAAAATCCCCAATTCCAACTCGATATTCAAGGTGTTCTTGAATAATTCCTCAATAATCCAATGAATCCTTATACAAACTCATAATCATATACATATCCCTTCATATAACATGATTATAACGTCCAAAACATCATATCTCAACTCAAAATCAAGTCCAAATCATGAAGGAATTACCTCTTGAAGATTCAAGTACTTTAATCAAGAACACGCGTTAGATTGATTATCCAAGCTTCACGATCGAAAGGAGATGAAGAAAATCAAACACCCAAATGATAATTGTTAAGAAAACTCTCCCTCAAGCTTAACTCTCTCGTAAGAAGGTGGAAAAGATGAAAAAATGAGTGAAATGCTCAAAAACCAATTTAAAGGGTTGACTACCTGCCGACACGGCCGTGCCGATCGGCACGGTCGTGTCGCCGACAGTGGCCGAAGTGGCGGCGACAGGACTCGACCGTGTCTCGCTTGACACGGTCGCGGCGGAAGGGCCTTCCGAGCGATGACCCGTCCAAGCGGACTTCGGCATGACTTCGGCCGTGCATTTGCACACGGTCGGGCGTGTTGGCGACGATTACAGCTTATCCGGAAGGGTTCGACTCGGCCGTGCCAGAGACACGGTCGGGTCTGAGGCGAACACTTCGGCATTTTCCGGACGAGTATGGCACGGGCCGTGTCGGACGACACGGCCGAGTTCGTTCGGCGATGATCGCCAATCTTGAAAAATGAGCGGTTGAGCTAAAACGACCATAACTCTCTCGTACGGACTCCGATTGACTCACCGTTTGAACCATTGGAAAGCTAACTCGATGCTCTATAATATTGCAAAGATGTAGAATTTTTGGAGTTACCAAAAATTAATGGTGATCTAACAAAGTCGAACTCATATGAGGAAAGTTGAAATAATGAACAATAACGATACACAACTCGAAGTTTTTCCGAACGGTGAACACGGTGAATGAACATGATTGATGAATGATTATAATTGAGTGAAAATCCACTGAGTGACAATCACCGAATGAAATTACTGAATGATAATGACTGAATTACAACCGGGTATTACATACTCCCCCCCTTAAAAAGAGTTTCGTCCCCGAAACTAAGGGTCAAACAACTCGGGATAACTCTCCCGCATATTTTCCTCGGTTTCCCCAGTGGCCTCTTCGACTCCGTGTCTAGACCACTGAATCTTGACCAAAGGGATCGTCTTGTTCCTCAACTGTTTGATTCGCTGCTCTAACACTCGTGCAGACGCTCCTCGTACGAATGATCATCTGCGATCTCGATTTCGTCGAACTGAAGTATGTGACTCGGGTCGGCAACATACTTCCGCAACTGAGAGACGTGAAACACATTATGAATCCTGCTCAAAACCGGAGGTAAAGCCAATCGATAAGCTAACTCGCCTACTCGATCCAAAATTTCAAACGGTCCAATGAATCTCGGGCTCAACTTCCCCCGTTTTCCGAAATAGAAAATACTTCGACTCGGGGATACCTTGACCAAAACATGGTCACCCGTCTCGAACTCTAGTGGTCGGCGAGCGATTATCGCATATGATTTTACGCCGACTGAAATCAACATACGACTCTTGATCAAAGCTACCTTCTCTCGGGCGGCTATAAGCATATCGGACTCGGTGCCGATTGATTCTGACAAGTCATCTCAACACAAAGGAGAGCGACAACGACGACCGTACAAGGCCTCGTAAGGTGCCATCTTAATGGAAGCATGCCAACTATTATTATACGTGAACTCGATCAACGGTAGTTGGGCTTCCCAATCGTCCTTCCAATCGAGGACGCATGCCCTCAACATGTCCTCTAATGTCTGAATAGTTCTCTCTGATTGTCCGTCGGACTGAGGATGAAAGGCGATCGAGATTAAATTTGAGTTCCCATAGCACGATGAACTGATTTCCAAACATGTGATACAACCCGTCCATCATGATCGGAAACAATACTTTTAGGAGTACCGTGCAGTCTCACTATCTCTTTGATGAATAACTGGGCAAGTCTCTCGGGACCCCAAGTATCCTTAATCTCAAGAAAATGAGTTGATTTAGTTAAGCGGTCCACAATCACCCAGATGGTATTCATGCCACGACGTATCGACGGCAAACTCGTGATGAAATCCATAGAAATGTCTTCCCACTTCCACTGAATAGGAGAGGTTTTGAGATACCCGCCGATCGGCGATATTCAATCTTGACTTGTTGGCAAGTTAAGCATCTCGAAACAAATTCGCGACTTCTCGCTTCATATTACTCCACCGGTAATTTTGTTTCAAGTCCTTGTACATCTTCTTTGGACCCCGGATTAACAGAATAAGGGGTAGCATGAGCTTCTCTGAAAATAGAGTTTTTCAACTCGTCATTCGCCGGTACACAACCGGTTCTTAAACCTCAAAAGTCCATCCTCGTGGACCACGAATCCAGGGGCTTTCCCCTGAGCCATATCTTCACGGATGCGCAACAATGAAGGGTCTGAACTCTGATTCTCTCTGATTACCTCCTCAAGTGACGATGAAATCTCTAACATACAAAGATGTCCCTGAACTCGCTGAAGCCAGACCTCGATCTCGGGTCTAAGGAATTCCTGCTGAAGCTCCTTCTGAACTGTTAAACGAGCAAGCATCTGCTCCTGAACGGACTCACGACTCAAGGCGTCGGCGACAACGTTCGCCTTGCCCAAGTGGTAAAGGATCTCGATATCAAATTCTTTGATTAGTTCCAACCACCGCCTCTGTCGCATATTTAACTCCTTGTGAGTAAATATATCCTTCAACTCTTGTGATTGGTGAATAACTGAAAGGTGACGCCATAAAGGTAACGACGCCAAATCCCCAACGCGAAAACCACGACTGCTAGCTCCAGGTCGTGGGTTGGATAATTGACCAACTATTCCGAGGAAACATCGGATTTACTTAATATCTTACGGAGGTTGCCAATCTCGGATAGTCTCCGTCTTCTGAGGGTCGACACGAACTCTGTCAGATGAAATTACATGTCCGAGAAAGTCACCACGGACCTCCAGAACTCACATTTGGAAAACTTTCCATAAGGTTGTTCTCGTCTAAACACATCTAGAACCTGAAGAAGACGTACCTCGTGTTCAACTTTGCTACGAGAATAAATCCAAAAGTCAACGATGAAGACTACAACAGACTGAACAAAAAAGTCGATGAGAACCCGATTCATTAACTCCATGAATACCGCAGTGCAATAGTTAGCTCGAGCGGCATAACTACGAACTCATAATGACCATATCGTGTACGATTCGCTGTCCTCGATAGCCGACACACGAATCCGCAACTGGTGCTATCCAGCTCTTTAGTCGATCTTGGAAAATACCGAAGCTTCCGAAGTTGATCTAAAAGATCATCAATACGAGGTAAAGGATACTACTCTTGATCATCACCTGCTCAACTCCCGGTAATCGATACACAAGCGAAAAGAACTATCATTCTTCTTGACAAACAGATCGGGTGCTCCCCACGGGGACGTACTCGGTTGGATATAACCTTCCTCGAACTATTCCTCAAGTTGAATCTTCAACTCCTGCATTACAGTGGGGCCATCCGATACGGTGCCTTCGATAAAGGGGCGTCTGCTCCAACTCACTCCCGAATTCCCTTACTCTATGTGAAGGCAACCGGATAACAAATGCGGAAATACATCGTCAATCGATGACAATGATACCACGAATGATTGAACATTTCGATTGCCCTAGAATGGTCAATCGATAAAAAGAGATACCAATAATGATTGAACAACTCGATTGCCTTAGAAAGGCCAATCGATGAAGATGATACAAGGAATGTTTGAATAACTCGATTGCCTTTGAAAGGCCAATCGATGAAAATGATACAATGAATGATTGAATGACTCGATTGTCTTAGAAAAGTCAATCGATGGAAATGATACAAGGAATGATTGAATAACTCGATTGCCTTAGAAAGGTCAATCGATGAAAATGATACAATGAATGATTGGATAGTTCGATTGCGGAATTTCTCTGCTTTCGCCATAATAAAATTTCTCTTTGGAACAACGGGATTACTTCCTGAAGCACACATTCGACAACCAACGACGGAAAGATAGCGACCAAACGCTAACAAGCACCGAGGATAGTATCAAGGCGGTTAAGCCAACTAATACCGAAAATTAAGTCGCCCTAAGATAAATTCACCACGATTAGATCCATCAATCAATCGCGGTCGTTAAGCAATTCGGTATGATTCGAAAATTCTTCCATCGTCGGGTAGACCGATGGTATGAGGTCCACAAGCGGTAGGACTATCCCGAAATAAGTCTATTCAAGCATGATTCGAAAATGAATGAATGCGGTGTACCAGCATCAAAAGGTACACACAAGTTGAAATAAAATTACGAGTATACCCGAAATCATTCGGGCCACCGGATCGTCGATCCTCCTCATCATATGAATCTGGGACTTGCCGGCCCCGACCGGACGCTCCGTATGATAAATACGAGCTCCAACTCTATTTGCTTCCATTGTCTTAAGCAGCGATGATAAAGCGATCGATTAAACGCTGGTTGCTTCGGGGCCTGAGATGACACCGAGCCGACTTGGAGTCCTTTCGGCAAAAACGGGCCTTATGCCCAAAATTCCCTCAATTATAGCACGTGATAGACGGTTTTAGACACTCAGTGCTGAAATGACCCGGCGTTCCACAATTGAAACAGGTGATGGCCGAACTGGCCGCTCGGGAATGAGATCCCGCACGATTATGCGCCGTAGGAGGTCGCTCAGAAACGATAGGACTCACACGAGGCTTCTTGCGGGTTGACTGACCGCCTTCGGATTGATTACTCTTCGTTGATTTCCTGATGACATATGCGGAGTTCTTTGCCGGCCAATTTCCTTAGCGGTGGCTCAAATGCGGGAGAGTTCTCTCGATTAATCCGGTCAGTGGCGCAATGATGATTGAGCAACCGCACATGGGTCATCATGGCCTGCATAAAAGTGAGTGGATCAACCCGAACATCTTCCGATCGAGCCGAGTCCTGGGCACGATTTCTCGGCAATGAGTGATTATTTCTCGGGTTTCGGTCCGCACCGCGCCTCTTCTCGTGCATCCACAGCGACTCTCCATACGGAAGTAGGAAGGTCGCATAATGATTATATTTCCCGCATGATTAGCACGTTATGATTATGTCATGAGATGATGAAAATGAGTATACATGCTCTAACTTAGTGATTATATGAATGATTTCTTGAAGTTACATGATTATCGATGAAATTCTTGAAATGATTATCTTGAATAACTTAACAAGATTGATAATATGATCATCCGTATTAACAATCGGATAATGAAATGAATTGAGTAATTAATGAGTTAACATGATCGTCACGATTATTAATCGAGTAATGAAATGAATTAAGTGATTAATGAGTTAACATGATCGTCTAATCACAATGAATGATGATGTTTGAGGATTGTTAATTGATGAATGATGAATGAATGACTATTGCGTAAATTATACCATGGCGTTAGAAATCTTACGCTTCTTCCGGTCGATTGGCTCGGCATTTGCACAGTCACACGTGACGCGAAAGTCCAATGATACTAGTCTCGATGACGATGATTTCAAATGAGACATGACTTGGAAGGTAGTATTCAAAACCACGCTCGATACCAACTCTGTAACACCCCAAACTAGGCGGATATTACGGTCCGTAGATCCCCAATGGGACCCACCGTGCAAATGAAAATGAATGAATTACACAGATAAATGTAGTACCGAACTACATTACAACAATAATTACTCCGATGAGGAGTTTAGTTACAACACACCAGACAATACCGAATACTAGTGTATTTTATATGAAGATAAAATACACAACACCGAATGAAACGGAGTATTCAAATGAAAGTCTGCAGCTGAAAATAAAGGACAATAACATGAATAATCGAAAGATCGGGGCCCCTACTAGTATCACTAGGACTCCTCGACATCAACATGCTATTCCGTGCGTTTGCCTTGCCATGACACGAAAAACAAAATCCCCAAACGGGGTCGATTACAAAGAACAACAATCCTCAAGGGTTGAAAATACACAATTATGATTAATCAAGTTATGAAATATTCTTAGTTATGAATTACGCCAAGAGGAGTATCATAGTACGCCCGTAATGTTCTGTGTAAGTGTACAACACCCGTCCGTGTACCTAATTAGTCTCACGGTGTAACGCTTTCCCGTGTGCACGGTCTAATGTATCGGTGAACCCAATACAATAACCATCGTGTGCCCGACTAAAAATTCCACACAGCTACACCCGGCCACGCAATATGAACCCAGAAGGTCATATGAACGAGAATGACCGTAATGAATATCAATGAATAAATAATAATCTGACAAAGTCAAGAATGACTCACCGAGATGAGGGTAATAATGAAATGAATGATAGCTCAACGAAAAGATTGGAACCGTCGTTCCTTATGACTGAAGTGATTAATTGACAATAACAAGTTTTAATATGATTAATACAATGATGAATGAGTTATGATTATGAATGATCAACAACAAAAGTATGAAAATCCTTTTAACCGAGTAAGAATTAACTTACTAAATACCGATGAAGAAAGTCCTTCCACGAACAAATGTCCTAAATGAAGTGTCGGTCGCACGAACAACCTTAATTCAATACAATTACTGACAATCCGATCAATATACGAATCAAACACGAATATAACGAACTCAAAACGTCGATACGATAAAACTAAGTCCATTGAGGCATTAAAACAAACACGTTGCGTCCAAACTCCGATTGTTTACAATCAAACTTCAATATACCGATATCAAATCCCCCAAGAAGTGTTTCAAACCAATAAAACATCTCCAATACGATCAATAATCCGATATGAATATCCAAAAACGTGATTATAACAACAATTAGTCGAAAATCCCCAATTCCAACTCGATATTCAAGGTGTTCTTGAATAATTCCTCAATAATCCAATGAATCCTTATACAAACTCATAATCATATACATATCCCTTCATATAACATGATTACACTATAAGAATAAACGTCAAAGACTTCGGATAATATCCGAAGTAAAAATGTTATAATTACCGAAGTCTATGTTCGTGTAGTTAAAGGTATACTTTAGACTTCGCTGATTATGCGAAGTCTAATATCGTAATAATCAAGTCTATATCGGTTTTAGAACCCGAATATGGGGTTTGCGAAGTAAAAATGTCCTTCCACTTCACTTATTTTATAATTGTCAAGTGTATATTTCTATTCACTTCGGCAAAATATATACGGATGAAGTAAAATGTCCTTCCACTTCACTTATTTTATAATCGCTGAAGTGTATATTTCCTATTTTATGTTATCGACTTCGCTTATTTATAGATAACGAAGTTAAAGATACCACATTGACTTCACTTTTATTTATTTAGCAAGCATTACACTCCTTTTACTTCGCTTATTCTATTTTGTGTTGCTAATTATATATCTCCGACTTCGTTTTTATCCGAAGTAAATAACCACATTGCATATTTCTTTTCAATTTGTAAATATAGAATCCCGTTGTACAAAAAAATGATCCATCCAATAAAAACCTCAATTCACAAGATCTCAACAACACAACCTCAAATACATCAATCAACCTCATTAAAAATCCAACAAACTCAAATCACAAGATCCCAATTCAATAACACAAGATTATAAGCATTGATAATAGTAATAAACCACACTTTCATCTATAAACGGCGGATTGTCATACAAAAATGCCAAATATTGATTCGCGTGATTCACAAGTTTGCATTGGGCATAACTATAATATGCCAACATCAAATAAACTTCCATAATGTCTACGAGACACATGCATAGGTCTAGATAATAGATTGCATACATCAACCAAACATTCACCATATTTACCCGATGAAACGAAATGTTCGATCTAACTATACCAACAGACATTCACCATCATCACCCGAGTACCGCACCATACATATATAGTCGAATCGAAACTAGACAACTTCCCGACAATGAAGCCACCTAAGCACCATCAACAAACGTAGACAAACTCGCTCCACTCGCTCCTAACTTCATCATACCGCTCCCGAGTGTAGTATTGGTCTTTGATCAACCAGATACCGATCAAATCACATTGAAACAAAAAAATAGATAAAGTACATTCATAAAAGATGCATCAACATCAAAAATTTCGTACCAAAACAGACTAGATGTGGAAATTACCATCTTCTGGAAATCATATAATAGAAAAGGATGACAATGAAAATTACCATCTTCTCAAGTGTGGATCTTCGCTTTCAACGATCTCTTTGATGTAGCGGAGGACACAAAATCCTTGATGAAGGGAGGATAGTTCTTGTTTCGCATTGCCCTGTAAAATTTAAAAGCCATGAATCGATGTCAAATTTATATATACAATGTGAATGTGGGTTCCTTATAAAATTTAAAAGCCATGAATCGATGCCAAATTTATATATACAATGTATTGTGGGTTCCTTATAAAATTTAAAAGCCATGAATCGATGCCAAATTTATATATACAATGTATAATGTGGGTTCCTTATAAAATTTAAAAGCCATGAATCGATGCCAAATTTAAAATTTCCATTGACGGAATAAGGTCAAGTAGGGTTTCCTTATATGGTCGCTTTTAAAAGATTAAAAATAATAAAAAGTACCCCCGAGGTTTAGGGTAATTACAAGAAATATCCGTAAATATTACAATTAGACCCTTAGGTTTTGTATGAATATATATATATATAGTTCGCAAAATGATATCTCCATACACTTACAAAGTGATTTGCTTATAACCCGAGCCTTATTATATCCTCTGGATGCATTGATGGTTTTCACAACTACATTTAAAAATAGAAGAATTATACCTTTGGAACATTAATGAATCTTCAAGAAAAGAATCAGCATATATATATATATATATGTATATACCGATCACAAGATTCTTCCAACCATCTAATCGAGTTCTATTGCCAAGGGGATCAATCAGTAGACCATGTTCTTGTCATCATTGACCACAATCAGATCCAATGGTTAATGCGTAATTGGTAAAGAAGCATTAATAATGTCACATGATAATATGATATGCATTATCATAATAGAAATAGTATTATTTACCCATTGTTATATGGGATAAGGCAAATGCAAATCTCGGTGATGCCATCAAGCGAGCAATGATGTGTTTTTCCCGCACACTCTTCTCTAAAGCATGATCCACGCACCTGTGATCCACGAAGCAAAAAGAATACGGATGATTTTTCGCATTCAAGTTATTGAAGAGCTTACCGCATTAGGCCATACGATTACAATTGTATCAAGGCCATAGGTCTACCAGAGATACATAACAAGAGAGGAAAAACATAAGATGCAATTGTATTATGTTATACGATCTTACCCCATATAAGCCAATATATGCATACCACCAATTGCTTTCATTTCCATGAAGTCAAAGATTTGATTTCTCGACAATGACTATTTTTTTCCTCCAAACATTGCCTCATCAAGTACAACGCGCAAGGAAGTATCATTGGTCATGAATCTATCATGAGAATATACAAACTTGCAAGCCATGGGTAATGATCTCTCTATTTCTTCAACTTCGATCGAACAACATCATCATCCTTCTTTCCCGACTTGATTTTCTTCCCAACCTGATTCAACTCAAGTGGATCTTCATGAGCATTAGTTAGATCGATGAGTGCATGAGCAGCTTCTTCTTTCGGGGAGAATCAACCTTCTCCCGCACAATATTTAATTAATGTAAGCCATAATGTTCTAACTATCTATTCTTAATATACAAAACATCTATATACCCATTATATGAGAGAATTACCTCGAATCGGCTAGAATTACCATGTCTTTGCCAAGCAACGATAGCGCCAAGGGCATCCGCAATAGTTAGTTGACCATTTTTAATGGGAACAGGAGATCCTCATCATACCCATCCTCGACGACACCGTCAATAGACACTTTCCAGCTTGTCTTTGCCAATTGGTACAAAGATGGATCAACACATGCGGCCCTCCAACCGACACTCACCGTCCCATATGCAATAATATGGTCAACTTGTCCTTTGGGCCGCAGTGCAAGATCTCCCTAAACAAGATTCATACGATGAGAATTAAACATAGGATCATATAATAAAAATGGCATGGATAATGAAAACTCTAGAGTTGAAAACCTCTATTTCACGTGGATCGACCTCATCTAATTTGCTAATAGGTTGTCTTACTTTCACTTGTTCTTTTTCCCTTGAAAGAACAATAAGGTAAGAATTAGCTTTGATGTACATATGAGGAAATAATATATCGACTTAATATTTATAAGAAAGTCAAATGACCTTAGGATCTGAGTCGCTTCTTCAACATCTTTTGTGTCGGGAGGACCTTGGACTTCCTACCCTTCTATTGACAAAAATATGTTGATTAAAATCGTAGATGCTATAAAGTGAATGAAATATTGAAAGTCTTTAAGTAATTAAAATTATAAGTAACCTTCGCCTTTGACCGCCAACCACTCCATCTTTCCCCACGTATATCTCAAGAAGCCTTCAATGATTTGTTTCTCTGTCAAGAATGTATGCAATTAAAACAAGAAGAGGAAGAAAGAATGTATACAAGTGCCTACATACATACAGAATGCAAAGTGGTGTAATATTTTAAATAAATAACCTTCAAGAATCCGTAAACTCCTTCACGAGAAAGTCTTCCATCAAGTTGCTTTTTCCTTCTTAA
This sequence comes from Orobanche coerulescens, assembly GCA_033398695.1. Classification (NCBI taxonomy): domain Eukaryota; kingdom Viridiplantae; phylum Streptophyta; class Magnoliopsida; order Lamiales; family Orobanchaceae; genus Orobanche; species Orobanche coerulescens. The sequence continues at coordinate 724,321 of JAWKAU010000046.1, read as the reverse complement.
AATTCTGTTTAAGATCAATTTTTAGGCCATTTTACCAAATTAACAAAATATATCGTCATCCTAAAGGGTATAACGGTGAATTACCATTGGCTTTGGAGCATCACAGTCATCCAATCCCACTTGGTTTGTGTCCAGACTGGATTGGCCATGTTTGACGATCTCTTTGATGAAGTAGTCGGGCTTTTGCTTCCTTTTCAAAGAAGTTCAAATTTTCAACTGGCCCACTTCAGCCCTCAAACTAGACACTTCTTCGCCTTTTCTTTTAGGTTCTCAACCAAGGCCTTTGAAATGGTTCTCTGCCTTTCGTGCGCTCCAAATAAACTTGTGGTTTGACGAACCCTCCTACGCCTCTTACTCTTCCATATTTCTCGCTTGTTCCCAACGCTCAGCTTAAAGCATCATGAGATCCTTGTGGAATAAAATCTCCTTAGCTTGTTTCTTCAAGACTTCCTCCTAGAACAATCCACACGCCATACATGTAAAAGAAAGTGTTTAGATAATAAGATAAGACAAATAGAGCAAAAGTATTTGAATTTAAATTAAAGAGCCTAATTAGTTAAAAATACTCACAATGTTCGCTACCATCGCCGCTGCCTCCTCATCTCGCTATATGACCTTTGTCATTTTGGCGGCTAAGATCCAAAGCAACATCTATCGATTTCGTCATCCTCACCAAGTAATCCCTTCTTTCTCGTTTTTCAACGATAAAAACTATTACGTCACCCAAAGGTTTATAAATATCTGAATAGAAAAAGGGCAAGTCCGGGAAGGGTCACACGACAACACTTTATAAAAATCTAAATACGGTGATTAAATAATTTTCTTACTAGCTCACTTCCTGCACCGCAATAACCCTTTCGAGATGCCTTGTGACGATATTTGATCTGTTTAGTCCGATCCTTCGCTCCTTGTGTGTAACTGGATGATTCCCAAATAAGTACATATTTGAGAGATTTAAATGGAAAAATGTCAACTTTTAATACCTTCCACGAAGGGTCCATTCTCTTATCCACAAACTCTTTCCAAACTTCACCGAGATGTGATATTCAGGGTGGAGAAGATCGCACTGCAATGTGATTTTTGCGAAATGGCCACACAAACTTCTTAGTCATTTTAGTCTTCCACGCCATTTCGGTTCAAGGAAGCCAAGACCGCCTTCTTAGTTTGTGACGCTAATTCAAATACATTCTCGCCAATTATCAAAAAAATTGTTAATATTAGAACAAACCATCAACAAATATCCGATATCATATAAAACACATATATAACATTGCAACATTTAGTCTTACCAAGATCTCTTCCCGTATCTTATCTTTGATATCCTTTGGAACGAACCTCCAGCTTGTCTATGTTGCATGGAACCATGGATCTTGCAACATGTCCAATGTATGACTGCAAGGCCTTATTATCCTCATACAAAGCCCGCCCAAGGCTATCGTAACGGACCTTAACCTTATTCCCTCTTGCCTCGCCTTAACCAACTTCCACATAGATGATGGACCCCGCTTGGTTCTTTTTGCTCGTGAACAGTACTTCTTCATCCGTAGCTACAGGATGTTTAGCCTCCTCATGTTCAGTGCCCGCTTCGAAGCATTAACCATCTTTTTCCTTTGCCGAACACTCCTTTTCTTCGTTTTCTTAGGAGACATCCGCTTTTTCCGCAATAACCCATAAAATACATCATATAAGTTTTTCATAATTCGTATAAAAATAAATAATAAAGTCAAAAGCACATAAAACATTATAACGTAACAGAACACATAACAATCATAATATGTACAAGAAAAAGACAATAACATAAATTGATGTTCATCATTTTAAGCAATACATAACAAACTCACATCATTTTTCTTTTTCACCACCCAAACACCCTCACCCTTACTACCATCCTTACTACCCTACCTAACATATCGTTGATGAGTAGGAATACAATGAGTTTCCAAGTCATCTAAAGGACGAGAAAGTGGAATGGTAGTCACTTCCTCATTCTCCCCTCACTATTATTCTTATGAATTGGTAGAACCACCGACCATCCTTTTCTTAACGGGTCATCAACGTAAAAACCCGACTAACTTGACTTGCTAGCACAAACTCTTCTTTTCTATGACCCCGCTTGTTCAAATTGACTAAGGTGAATCCACATTCGCTGCTCGTGATTATTCCCTTATCATTTGGAACCCATGCGCACTTGAAAACAGGAACTTGAAACCGATGATAGTTTAACTCCCATATCTCCTCGATTACTCCATAGTAGCACATCCGCAAACAAGGGGTTCTTATCTTTGACCGCTAACAAGCATTGTGTTCGCCACTTGAGACACCCCACTGCTTTGACAAACTCTTTCATCATCTCGGCCTTTGTTTGGTACAAACTACCGCTTATGACATAGCTACCGTACTTAATGACTCGCGCACGTGGCCCATGTGCCAACCATGTTAATGTTGACGCTGTCCCCCATTGCAACTATTTATTTCCTCACCACCTTCCTTTGAACCACCCAAAGGAATCGCTTGTTGTGAATATCTTGTATCCACTTGTCATCTTTCGCTTTTGGATTCAGCACTTTCAAATGGGCCTTATGCTCACCGTAGAAGTGTATATACATCACATTATTAGTTCAAAGCAACACCATATATAGTATGTATAGAAAATTATAAACAATGAATGTGTAATTTTTGAAAATTGAATTAGGCTTACATGATGAAGGGAGACACTTCTTCACGCTTTCTAACACAATTTTGTGTGCCCTATGCAAGTCAACTTCTTCCACCAGCTTTAGCACTTCATCTGTCTAGGAAACCGGGAGTTGTGGTATTGAGGTCTCTAATCAAATAGGTATCCCAACAGATCGAGATCTTTCATGTATTCCGAACAAAACTCGATACCTCTTCTCGCAGATATCGTTGAACAATGCAGCCTTCTGGGTGTTTTCGACTTGCCACATATCCTTTATACACCTTCATGCACCTTTCAAATGGATACATCCACCTAAAGTGAATCGTCCACATAACCGACTTCTCGAACAAGGTGGACTGTAAGGTGAACCATGATATCGAAGAAAGAGAGTGGAAAGTATTGCTCCAACAGTAAAGGGTCTCAATCAAGTCGATTGCGGCTTATCTAGCATGAGTACGTCGACGACTTTCGAACAAAGATCTTTGAAGAAGAAGCAAAATCTCATAACAAAGATATCTCACATGCTTTGGCAGAGCATCACGTATAAGTATAGGTGAAATGTTGCATTAGCACATGACAATCATGTGATTTTAGGCCCGATACCTTCAACTCATCGAGGCAAACAATACTTTTCATGTTTGAAGAGAAGCCCTCCGCACTTTTATATCCATCAATGATGTGCACTGCGCCTTTTCTTTTTCGTGAACGAGCATGCGCTAAGAGGAAGAAATGTTCTCTTCTCCCCAACTTCGGGTGCTAGTTCGCCTCGATCCCCATCTCCACAAAGTCTAGCCTTGCCTCTACATTATCTTTAGTCTTGCCTTTGATATTCATCGAGTATTCATAAAGGACTCCAAGACGTTCTTCTAAATATGCATAACATCCAAACAAAGGCCTCACGTGCAAGTGCTTCCAATAAGGAAGATCGAAAAGATAGACTTCTTCTTCCAAAGATTTTTGAACTTAGCATCTTCTACACCGCTCGCTGCCTTCCTCTATCTCGCTCACTTCTTTTTTCTTTCTTTAGCTCCCACATTGACCTTCTTACCAAACCGAAACTTGATGTGCGACAGCTTCTCGAACAATTTTATTCCGTATAATGGTTTGGGTGCTTCTCCAAGTTCTTCCATGCCATTAAACTCCTTCGTTAGTCTTCGATATGGATGAGACTCTTTAAGAAACCTGCCTATGGCCAAAGAACGACATTTTCTTCCCTTGGTCAAGTGCTTTGCATGTGTATTTACTCCACATATTGGACACGCGAAGTATCCATGTGTAGGACATCCACTAAGATTTCCGTATGCGTGGAAGTCGTTAATTGTCCATAGTAGAACCGCTCTCAATGTGAAAAGTTGGTCTCTATATGCATCATACACACCATCAACTCCTCCCACAACAACCGCAAGTCCTCAACTAACAACTCAAGGTAGACATCTATATCATTTCCTACCGCTTGGACCGTATATAAGCATTGTTAACATGATGAATTTCCTCTTCATGCACATCTCTCGGAGGCAAGTTATACGTGACTAACATTACAGCCAACAATCGTGTCTACCGCTCATAGTACTATGAGGATTAATTCCATCAAGAGCGAGCGCTGCACGAAGATTTCTTGACTCTTCCTCAAAATCCTTCCACTTATGGTCAATCAACTTCCATGCGGGAGAATCGCATGGATGTCGAATTGACCAAAGAACTTTGGAGTATCAAAGATGCCGTGTTAGGTTCTTTGAAGTCTCCAAAGATTTGAACATTCTTTTGAATCTTGGAATGGGAGGAAAATACCAAACAACCTTGGCCGGACGCCGATCTTCTCCTTCTTGTTCTTAGTTAGTTTCCACTGACACATCACATTTTGGGCAATGGTATGATCTCGCATATTGTTTCCTATATAGATACAATCGTTGGAGCACGCGTGTATTTTCTCGTGCTTCAACCCCAAACAACTCAAAGTCTTCTTAGCTTCGTACATTGAGGATGGTAGGTTGTGGTTCTCTGCAACATATCCCCGAAATCGGCTAGTAGATCTCGAAAAGTGCATCTGTCATCCCATGTCTTGCTTTTGTATTGTAGAGTTTTACAAGCGCACTCAACTTTGTATACTGTCGATGCCTTTATACAAGGGTTTTTCTCGCTTCCTCGACAAATTTGACAAACTCTTCAGATCTTCTCGAGAACTTCTCAAAGGCCGCCTCACGTATATCACCCAGCTTCTTCATTCATGTCACCATGTTCAAAGTGGATCTTGGTTGACACTCTCACGATCATTCGTGCTCGATCCCCATGCCAAATCCAATTGGTGTAAATTGGACTAAAACCGTTGAAATAAAGATGCTCTCGCAACATCTTCACCGACCCTTTTTCATATTGTTGCACTTGCAACACGGACAAGGAATGAAGTTCGATCAATTTCAATTCTCTAAACATTCTCTAATGAACTTTTCGACACCTTCCCATATACCGCACTCCTCCTATCTCGATTTAATCCAAGATCTATCCATTACTAACTATCAATTCTAACAAGAAATCGGCAAATTATGTGCTCTTACCACCGATCTTGTCTTCGCAAAGTAGTCACGATCTTTCTTTCAAGAAGGAAGAAAATCTACATAAATAAATTTTGAAACCAAGCTAGATCGAACCAAAATTAATATGAGTAAATAATCCACTTAGCTCCAAGGGACACATTTATGATAATCAATGATACATTCTCTTCAATCGATCAGCAATACTCTTCGCTCATGCATTGACAACCAAATATAAAATTTTATCACATCAATCAAGCACTCTACAACTCATGCATCAAATCTCGCCAACAATCTTGCTAATTAACAAACACACTAAAACTTGCATCAAATCTTGCACAATACTCACTTACATACACACTAAACAAACTCAAAGAATCACCAACAACACTATCAACAAAGACAAAATACATAAACATGATAACAAATTAACATCACTCACGCACACCCCGATGAAGACAAACAACACACAAACACACTAAACAGAAACACAATAAACATCACCCAAACAAGGCCCCTAATTAACATATATGCGGAAACAACATATACCTTGAACCCCCAACGAAAACAAATTTCAAACAATACACTCAAACAATACACATATATTCCACAAAACCCAAAATCAATCCATAGAAAAACTTTTTCGAATCTGCAAAGAAAAACGCCAAAGAAAGACCCGAGAAACTCAAACACAATATTCACATACATACAAAGAACAAACACATACAGAAACCCCACCACACATATACTGCGAAGAATAAAAACCCAAAGAAAGACCTTACCTAAGCCAATTCGTACAATGTCACCACCAATGTCCGATTATGAGCAATTTCGCCACAGACATTCGATTATGAGAAGAACAAAAGAAAATGTGTGAGTAAAAACTATAATAAAAGATAGATTGAAAATATCCCCAAAAATTCAATGAAACTGAAAAACCTTGAAGGGCCGATGAAAGAACCCTAATAATCGGTCTCCACAAGAAGCTTAATCGCGGGCGGGTTTTTTTACTGGAGCGGGAAAATTTTTTTGGAGGAAATATTGGAGGAAAATGAGCGGGCGAAGGAGGAGGGTTTTTTGGACGGTGAAAAATTTTGGGAGTCTGAATAGTTGCGAGTCTTGCGACTGTTGTAAAAATTTTGTGTTAATAATATACTTCACTGTTGTAAAAATATTGCATCAAAAAAAAAAAATTCACACTTTTTACTTCAGTAATTATACAATTAGCGAAGTCTTTGGAACTTAAAATTTCTAACTATCTCATGCCTTTCTATTTGATACCATTTACTGAAGTCTATGTGTGTAGTTTACTTCCCTAAATTGAAAAGCGAAGTTGTTGTTTGTTTTTACTTCACTAATATACATTACCGAAGTGAGACATACCGAAGTCTTTGATGTTTTTTCTACTAGTGTTATAACGTCCAAAACATCATATCTCAACACAAAATCGAAGTCCAAACTGTTGAAGGAATTACCTCTTGAAGATTCAAGTACTTTAATCCGAAGAACACGCGTTAGATTGATTATCCGGGCTTCACGATCGAAAGGAGATGAAGAAAATCAAACACCCAAATGATAATTGATGAAGAAAACTCTCCCTCAAGCTTAACTCTCTCGTAAGAAGGTGGAAAAGATGAAAAAAATGAGCTGAAATGCTCAAAAAACCAATTTAAAGGGGTTGACTACCCTGCCGGACACGGCCCGTGCCGATCGGCACGGTCGTGTCGCACAGCTGGCCGACAGCTGGCCGACAGGGACTCGACCGTGTCCTGCTTGACACGGTCGCGGCGCGGAGGGCCTTCCGACAGTGACCCGTCCGACAGCGACTCGGCATGACTCGACCGTGCCAGACGACACGGTCGGGCGTGTTGGGCAGACGATTCTGGCTTATCCGGAAGGGTTCGACTCGGCCGTGCCAGACGACACGGTCGGGTCCTGAGGCAGACACTTCGGCATTTTCCGGACGAGTACGGCACGGGCCGTGTCGGACGACACGGCCGAGTTCGTTCGGCAGTGATCGGCCAATACTGAAAAATGAGCGGTTGAGCTAAAACGACCATAACTCTCTCGTCCGGACTCCGATTGACTCACCGTTTGAACCATTGGAAAGCTAACTCGATGCTCTATAATATTGCAAAGATTTAGAATTTTTGGAGTTACCAAAAATTAATGGTGATCTAACAAAGTCGAACTCATATGAGGAAAGTTGAAACAATGAACAATAACGATACACAACTCGAAGTTTTTCCGAACGGTGAACACGGTGAATGAACATGATTGATGAATGATTATAATTGAGTGAAAATCCACTGAGTGACAATCACCGAATGAAATTACTGAATGATAATGACTGAATTACAACCGGGTATTACACATAGCATACAACATGTAATATCATTCAATTAAACGAGAGAAATGATGTTCATAACTCTAAAACTAAGAAAATGATCCGAACATGAAGTATGATTCCTAACACATCTAAGTTTAAGCTTGAGACTAGAACACCACTTGAATTCCTGAGCTTAAGGATGTTTAGGTTTGTTGACCTCAATGAAACGTTCAAGGAGGTGATAAAACATGAAACATTGTTCATCACGTACTACATGTACTAAACCTTCAACATGTTGATAATGATAACAATCTTTGTCATGGCTAGGGAATGGTGGTGGCATGAATGGAGTGGTTTGAGATGAAGGTTGGATGGAGGTTCCACAAAAGGAGAAGGGTTTTGTAGAGGTATGTTTGATGAAGTTGGAGGTGGTTCAACTAAGGACGAAGGTGGTGGAATATTTATTGATGATGGTGGTAGAGAGGTATCTACTTCCATGTGATCCAGTTGTTGTTGATTCCTCATAATCCAAAATATACTATTTGAGGGTGATGAAGAAAAGGATATGGGTGCTAGTGTTGTTTCAACACCAAAGTTTTGTTGTTGCGCTATTTTCTCAATTAAGGAAAATGTTGGCAAGGGTGGTGGATGAGATGGCCTAGAAGGCAAGTCCTCTAAGTTGTAGAGGTGTGGAGATGAGAGTGGAGTGACGAAGGATATGGCTCTAGGTACTAGAGGTGATGGTTTAGTGGAAGTAGGGGTGTTTGGTTTAGGAGGAATAATAGTGTTTGGCAAGGGTAGTTTTGTGGGAACAATTCTTTTAGGAATTGTGTTGATTGATAAAGTTGGTTGTGAGGGAAGTTTAGTGTTTGGGGCTTTAACGGGTGATGATTTGGTTGAAGAGATTTCGTGAACAACACGAGCAAGTTTCTTGGGAGGTCATTTGGTAGATGACTTAACACTAGGAGCTTTCCTCATGATGAAATGATAAATGGATAGTGAGATAAATGCTTTTAGTTGCTGAGAATGAGATTGTGAATGGTGACTTGGAAGTACTAACAAAGAGGTTTATAAAGGGAAGGAATTGGTTAGTGAATTTAAAGCTTAAGCCACTAAGATCCTTCAAATTGCAATGATTTGCATGCACAAGAGTTAATAGTCAATTAAGACAAGGTGGAGTGTTCAAGTTAACAAGTAGAGCTTGAAATGACTGTTTTAGCTTTAGTCTGTGCAGCCGGTTCCCACGGTTCCCTCAAATGAGGGATCCGTCTAGGCTAAACCTAGGGATCCGGCTATCAACAGTCAAAGAAAAGGAAGATGATGTATTGTAAGGTCTAATACCTACACATCTTGAGTGTTTTCAGTTTTCTCAGGTGTCTTAAATGATACTAGACTTAAATGATCAAGTGAAATGAGTGAAGGTAGCTAATGATGGTTTTTGGTAAGAAAAATGGAGTTTTTATGTGTGCAACTAAGTGTTTAAGCATGATACTAAGATTTTGAAGGTGTCACATGAAGTCAAATGACCCTAGAGATCAGATGATAACTCAAAGAAAATTTGGAAAATTCCTTAAAAATCCAAAAAATGTAAAACTCATTTTTAGCCTATTTTGGGATAAGGATGACTAAAATCAATTTGCTAAAATTGAGAGAAATATCAAACTAGGTGTTTTAAGATGCGAGAAGCAGTGTGTGAATATTGGAGCAGAGATATGGTGAGTTTTGATGAAGTGATAATTCAAAAGCACTTTGAAAGTGATCCCAAGTTAGTTATGAATGAATGGGAGACTATCTGAGTTTGAGGAGGACTTAAGTGATCCTAAATTAACATGTTTAATTATTCTAACAAGGTCTGGAAGATTAGATTGAAGTAAAAGTGTAAAAACTCCTATGTCTATTTACCTGGATCCCACGGATCCTTCATATGAGGGATCCGGCTAGTTATAGCTCAGGGATCCGGCTACTGCTGACCAGTACCTTCACAGAAAATGTGCAAATTTTGCACCTCTTAGCAAATTACAAAACTAATCATTTCTACATCAGACAATCATGTATGTTAGCAAGGTATATCTAGCATGATATGTAAGAGTGAATAAAAGGCAAGCAAACGTGAGGAAGACCGACTTCTTGATTTTAATCAAGTAGTCGTAAAATTCTTCATTGGGGTTGCCTAAGTTAGGGTGTCATTGTTTTACGTCATGCCATCTACTAATGCTAAGTCCAAAGTTACAGAAATATTGTTTAAGATGTTTTACAAACCATTGTTCGAATTTAAGGTCCTCAACCTTACCTCCCCTTTCACTCAATCTTCTACTCCAACGCCTCCAAGCTTCACCTTTCAACCCTTCAAGCCTACTTCTTCTTCTTCCCCATAAGAAAGTTGGCAAGATATTTAAACATCCCCTTCGTTTGCTGAAATTCTTGAGATGGGCTTGGGATGTCCGACAATTGCTCAATGTATGCCACGGGGTCAAGTTGGTAGTTGCCTATCGGGTTGCTTCCTTCTCCCTCCCTTTTCTTTGGATGAGTCCGTCGGTGGATGAGGTCTCTTTCCTTCAACCATAAACCTTGTAGTCTTCTCATCGGACAAGGGTACCATGACATTGTTGCTAAAGAAGTGGTTGATAACATCAAATTAGCCTGATCTTTTATATATCAAATTCCCGTGTTTATGGCCTCATTTGCATTAATATGGTACTTAATTCTTTCATATTCGTTCATATTTGCATTTCAGGATAAATGAGGCGTTGGAGCGGAAAAGAAGTAATAAAAGGCCAAGTATATGTTCTGAAGAGTGATTTACGAGGGCCTTTGGATTTTATGTGAAGATTACGCCGTAACTAGCTAATAAGGTTACGGCGTAAATATGATCTTTGAAGGATAAGGCATAACCATCTCTTATGATTACGTCGTAATTATTTTTATGAAGGTTACGGCGTAATATGGCAATTTAGTTACGCCGTAGAGATAATTACGGAGCGGATATGAATATACGGTTGAAGAGTCACGGCGTAATTCGATTATTTAATTACGCCGTAATTATTAACTTGGGCGCTAAGGAGTTGGAGTGCCGTGGCTAAAGGAAGATAATATTTACTCCGAGGAGGAAAAGTAAAAATAGCATGTACGATTGGGGACTGAAAGTGACAATTCATATGAAGTTTATTACTTCTAGGACTTAAAAATAAATGAAGAGGAACGATCAGGGACCAAAAGCGTCAACTAGGCTTATAATGTTTCAACTAAAGGAATGGATAATGAAAAGTACGAAGTTTGAAGTTACAGTATTAGTTACGGCGTAACTTTAGTTACGACGTAATTAATTTATTTAATTACGTCGTAACTATGTCGCGGCCTATAAATACAGCCTTAAATCTGCATTTTTGAGTATCTCTCTTCACCCCTCTCCGAGGGGTCGATTAGAGCACCACTCCAGGGCATTTTCCAGCAGTCTGAAGCCAGTTTTGAAGGAATAATTCACTCACAATCATCATAATTATTAGCTATGCATCAAGTAATTTGTATCAAACATTATTCAATTCAATTTATGATTTATTCATTTTTGTTGGTATGATTTATTATATGTTTGGCTAAGCACCCTGGTGCTGGCCTAGTTATGATTCTTTAATTGTTTTGTTTGCATTTACTTTACTTCCGTACAATTATTTCTAAGTGTATGCATGCATAGTTTATTGGTAGCCACCCTTGGTTCGGTAGTTTTGAATGGCGGTAGAGGCCAATTGCCTAGGAGATATGACCAACTGACCCTAGGTGAGCGGACTGAGACGGGAAGGGTAAGATATGACCAACTGACGACCCTTTCTACTTGTGCCGTTTGACCAACTGATCACCTATTGTTTGGATGAACTTAAGAATTAGCTGGTGAGTGTTTAAGTTCCTAACGGACGGGCACTCACTATTATAAATCTAGCATGTAGCGGTACTTAATGACTCGGCTTAGGGGACCAGGAACAACAGGATCTATGACGGTGCGCCTGATTTCTCTTGTGGTGGCATCTTTGCTAATAGATTAGGGCGAATTGACCAAATGTTGTCCTCTCGACTTTGACCCCACCTGAAGTAATTGGAAGTAAGTAGACGTAGATATAACTAGCTAGGATGAATAACTAGGTTAGCACCATTCTCCTTCATTGATCACATCTTTTGCCTTTATCTGCTTTCCTTTATTTCCTTGTTTTATTAGTTAGTTCTATTATTTCAATCTTAAAGCAATTAAAATCGTGACATAGACTTAATTTAATTTCTGATCCACGTAGCTCTTGGGACGACCTCGGTTTTACCGAATACTACACTACACACGACCGGGTACACTGCCCGTTAGTGCATTAAGGTGGACCATAGGTATAACGAGTAATTACAAATATTAAAACCTAGTCAGTAAAACCTGCATCAAGTTTTTGGCGCCGCTGTCGGGGAGCTATTTAGGATTTTAATTTAAGTTTTTCTTTTTTTTTTTTTTTTGTTTTTAGTTTTCTTTTTCTCTTCGTTTCTGCTTTTGTTTGTTTTTGATATTTCAGGATATGGAAGATTCAGGTTTTGACATGCTCACTATGGAAGAATATATTGCGTTGACTCGAGATAACCAAAGATCGGGCGTGGAATGCCCCGAATTGAATGACGACATCGAGTTTGAGATCAGCTGCCAGTTCATGAGGGAACTTAGACAAAAACTTTTCGCGGGAACTAACGATGATGATGCCCACCTGCATGTGCGAAGAGTATTGGAGATCGTAGATCTTTTCCACACTCCAGGAGTTTCTCAAGATGCATTAATGCTTAGAGTGTTCCCAATTACACTCACAGGTGCAGCCAGAAGATGGATGAAGATGCTTCCTGCGGGGTCAATCAATACGTGGAATCTTTTGAAGAAAGCTTTCATTCGGAGATATTGTTCTCCATCGAAGATTTCCAAGAAGATGGAAGTGATAAGGAGTTTCAGACAGAAGATGGATGAAATGCTTGATGAAGCTTGGGAAAGATATAATGACCTTCTCTACAGATGCCCAATGCATGATATCAGCAACCATCAGATGGTCCTTATTTTCTACAAAGGTTTAAACATCTCGTCCCGCCAAATGCTCGACTCTCAAGGACCTATTCCTACAATGCCACCTGCACAAGCCCTTAGATCAATTGAAATGATGGCTGACCATTCGCGAAATTGGTATGATGGAGCAACCACTTGGGTAACAAATAGCGAAGGCTTGGATGACATTGGTGACATCACCAAGCAGATTGATAGACTTGGATGTGATATGAAGATGGCTAAGGAGAGCATTCATGCTTTACAAGAACACTATCTCCAAGAAGAATATGAGTAAGTCAGGTATGTTGAGTCATTGGAGGAAGCCATCAATAAATTCTCGGATAATCTTAAAAGGATGCATGACTCGAATGACGAAATGATTAGGAAATTCAAGGAGGGCGCGGACTTGAATTTAGAGAAGCTTGATGCTAAGAGGAAAAGCTTGGAGGCTATGCTTGATAAATTGAACCAAAAGGTCCTGGAAAGTAAAAAGAATGCGGTTGGAACTATCAAAACAACGGTGGGAAAGATGAAAGAAGTCAACAACGAGGAGCCGGTTCCTCATATCAGACCTTATGTCCTACCTATCCCATTTCAAGGACGTTTAAAGGTTGCGAGAGATGAAGAAACAGGCAATGACCAATCAAAGAAAATGGAAGCAAAAAGCTTACCGGGTGATGAAGCAATTCCGCAAGCTAATGAGGAATCAACTGTTGGAACAATATTTTTTAGATCGTTTTGATGATGTGTTATTAAAACCAAAATTTACTTAAAACATACTTTCTCTTCAGTTAACGTACGTAATATATATCACATTAACGTACGTAACATTCTATAGTTAACGTACGTAACGCATCTCTTATAACGCATTTAACATATCTACTATTTTCGTAAGTTTTTCGCATGCAGTAACGACGAATCGGATTATATAACGACGTAAGGCTTGAATTATTCTCGACCGCTGGAAAAGCCACTAGCCGTTGCAACAAGTCGCCTCAATCAACGGATCTTTGACCGTGATATTACGACGTAACCCTAAGGATCGTAACGCATTTAACGCATTTCATCGAGTTCACCGGACAGCCTTCGCACTTTCATTACGGCCGTTATTCAGCTCATATAACGTGACGTAACGTATGTAACGACGTAAGCGAGATCATATAACGACGTAACTCTTTTTACCGCTCCAACGGAAATTGAGCTCAAGAAGGCTATAAATAGCCACCTTCATGGAGATTGAAGACACACAAGAATTCTAAGCTTACTAGCATACTCAAGCAATATCAAGCAAACATTCGAGAGATATTCTTATTCTAGATTGTGATACGAGAAGATTTGCTCTATAATTTCCAATCTTCATTCTTGTATCTTAGAGCGATATATCGTGAAAGCCGAGTTTCTACTCGCACTTATTTTGTATTGGTTATCTTGTACCTAGAAAAACAAGAGTGTTTTTGTGAGGTTGTTCTTGAGCCCTAAATCAAGAAGTTGTAAGAAGTTGGCACTAAACTAGAAAGTGCAAATTCCAAGTTCTAAGAAAAGTCCTAGTCGATAAAACTAGGTAGGGACGTAGTTTCGTTAATAGCCGAACCTCTCGAACAATTCCTTGTGTTCTTTCTTTCTCGCAATTTTATTCTCCGCTATTTTTGCTTCCGCACGAAAAAGAGTACAATACTATTAACCGCACTATTCAACCCCCTTCTAGTGGCGGTATCAATCTAACAATTGGTATCGGAGCAGCCTCTTTATCACCGGATTAACACCCGCTAGAGAAAAGATCCAAATGGCCTTTATCCACTCCTCCGTTGAAGGCAATGCTCTCAATCGCCCTCCTTTCTTCGATGGTTCAAACTTTATGACATGGAAGAAGAAGATGTCCATCTTCATCCGAGCTCACGATATTGAAATATGGAAGGTCATTGCCCTTGGACCTACCATTCCTAAGAAATCGGATGGCTCTCTCAAAAGTTTCAAGAGTACGACGATGCCGACCGAAGAACGATCACTTCAATAGTAAAGCCACTCAATTGCTTTATTGTGCTCTCAATCCGTAAGATCACAATAGAATCTCTTCCTCGCGAGACGGCAAAAGAAACTGGAAAATGCTAGAGATCACCCATGAAGGTACGAGTCAAGTGAAGGAAACCAAAATCAATATGCTTCTTCACGATTATGAACTCTTCACCATGAAAGAAGAAGAAAGCATCACCACTATGCTTGACCGCTTTCTCGGCAATCACAAATGGGCTAGCTTCATTCGGGAAACCGATATCAAGTAGTGATAAAGCCAAGAAAATCCTTCGGTCTCTACCAAGAGAATGGGACGCCACTGCTACGGCTATTATGGAGTCGAAAGACCTCAATACAATAGAATTCGGCGCTCTCATCGGATCTCTCATCAATTATGAGATCGTCATCAAATCTCGCACTCGAAACCAAAACCTAAGGAGAGAGAAAGGACTATCGCTTTCAAGGCCAAAGAAGAAAGCGACCTAGAGGATGAACCAATCGAAGAAGAGGACGAAGAAACCGCCTTCTATGCCAAAAACATAAAGAAATTTAAAAATCTTCTTCAAAGGCGCCGGAGAGATATCAAGCAAGAATCAAGGGATGAATCCAAAAGACTCACTTCCCTCAAAACAAAAAATTCGACAACACTTGTCGAAGGTGCGGCGTTCCTGTGCCATTTTGCAAAAGATTGTCGTCTTCTGCTCCAATAAGTTCATCAAAACCACCTCATGAAAAGTTCAAAAAGAAGGAGGTTTATGTCGCCACATGGAGTGACGATGATGAGGATGATGAACCACAAGTCCAAACCAATCTTGCTCTTATGGCCCGCGCATCCGAAGAGAGTGACGAAGAAGTCGAGGTTAGTGATTCTCATGAAGAACTTCTTGATGCTTTTGAATCTCTAAATAATGAATACGAAAAGGCTTGCAATAGCAATAAAGATTTGAAAAAGAAAATAAAACTCCTTGAAATTGAAAATGCTAAATTATTGAAAAACAAGGAAGTTTCTATTGATCATACAAATTGCTTGGAAACTGAGAAAATTCTGAAAGACGAATTGCATAAAACTCAAAAAGAATTTAAACTTTATGTCGAAAGTTTTCATGTGGTAATGACAAATTCGAGCAATTATTATTTGGTCAAAAATTTTCTCTTTCAAAACAAGGACTTGGATATAATTCATTTCCAATGAAAAGTCCTTAGAAATTACCACAAAAGATTCGGACACTTTAAAAACGGTATCCCATCATGTCCAAAATGTTTAAAACCTGGACATACCGAAACCTACCGTCGAGACTCTAGACGTACTATAAGGGTTAAGCAAATCTGGTACCAAAAGGGACCGTTATTAAAAATCAAGTTTTTATATCTAACTCCTCAGACCCAAATTAGCCTCGGTACCGATAAAACTAAGAAAATGGTTTTTGTAGGTACAAGCAAGGAAGACAACATTATCAAATAAATGGTATGTTGATAGCGGATGTTCAAACCACATGAGTGGAAATGAACATCTCTTCACGAGTCGAAAAGGAAGATCGTGTGTGTTACATTTGGCGATAATAAAAGGGCCAAATAAAAGGGACAGTAAAATTGGTAAGAAACCTTTACCGACTATTGAAAATGTTCTATTTGTTGATGGACTTTGCCATAATCTCCTAAGTGTTTCCCAATTATGTGACACCGGTCTTAAACTAATTTTTGAAATTACGCATCGCACGGCAATGAGAAAAGAGCAAATCGCTTTTATTGGATTGCGCTATGGAAATATTTACATTGTTGATCTCCAAGATGAATCTTCGTTTAACGAAAAATGTCTACTTTCATACGATGAAAATGCCGTTGTTTGGCACCGAAAATTGGGACATGCCTCTTTACCACTTCTTTCAAAATTGGCCAAAATGATATTGTTCGTGGTCTACCAAAATTGAATTTTAGAAAAGACCACATTTGTGAGGCTCGTATTAAAGGTAAACATGCAAGAGGCTCGTTTAAACCAAAAATGGAAATGTCCACTAGTCGCATTCTTGAATTAATTCATATGGATTTAATTGGTCCGTCTCGACATGCCGCCTAATGTAAACTTTATACCTTAGTTATTGTCGATGATTTTTCTAGATTTACTTGGGTAAAATTCTTAGCCAAGAAAGATGATGCTTTTAACGAGTTTGTTAAGTGGTGTAAGGTTACCTGCAAGGAAAAAGGATTACCAGCTATCGCCATTCGAACCGATCATGGTGGAGAATTTGATTCTAATCTCTTTGAAGATTGGTGCGATAAATATGGTATTGGGCACAACTTTTCGGCACCTCGGACACCTCAACAAAATGGAGTTGTCGAGAGGAAGAATCGCTCTCTAGAAGAAATGAGCCGAACAATGCTCAACGAGTATGGTCTTCCTAAATACTTTTGGGCCGAAGCCGTTAACACCGCTTGTTATGTTATAAATCGTGTCCATCTCAAGAGAAATAAAATGATGACTCCCTATGAGATTTTTAAAGGTAAAAAGCCCAATTTATCTTATTTTCATCCATTTGGTTGTAAAGTGTTCATTCATAATAATGGAAAAGACAATTTGGGTAAATTCGATTCTAAATCGATATTGGAATATTTCTTGGTTATTCTACTAATAGTAAAGCTTATCGTGTATTTAATTGTAGAAGAGGCTCGGTAGAAGAGTCCATTCATGTAAAATTCGATGATACAGTTTTACCCCCGAGAAAGGTTGTTTTTGATGATGATGCGGTATGGTTCCAGCTAAAGAAGTATCCGAAGTATCAAAGGAATTGGAGAAGCTCGACATAAGCTCGCATAAACAGGAGGAAAATACTTACAACCTTCCTAAAGATTGGGCAAATGTGAAAGACCATCCGATGGAACAAATTCTCGGAAAAATCGATGAAGGTGTACGAACTAGGAGAAATATAAATGATTGTATTAACAATATTGCATTTATTTCTCTTACGTAACCAAAGAACATCGATGAGGCCATAAATTATGAGAATTGGGCTATTGCTATGCAAGAAGAGCTAAACCAATTCGAAAGAAATAAAGTTTGGGAATTAGTTCCTGCACCGTAGGCAAATCAATCATTGGTACCAACCGGGTTCATAAAATCAAAATCGATGATGATGGTCTCCTATTAAAAATAAATCGAGGTTGGTCGCCCAAGGTTATAATCAAGAAGAAGGCTTGGACTATGAAGAGACGTCGCTCCCGTTGCTCGCCTTGAAGCTATTCGTCTTCTCTCGTGCCTTTGCCGCATACAAGAAGATCAAACTCCATCAAATGGATGTAAAAAGTGCTCCTAAATGGAATCATCCAGAGGAAGTTTATGTCAAGCAACCTCCGGGTTTTGAAGACTATGATCATCCGGATCATGTGTACAAGCTCCATAAAGCTCTCTATGGATTAAAGCAAGCTCCGAGAGCATGGTATGATCGTCTAAGCTCTTTTCTTATCTCAAATGGTTATAAAAGAGGAAATGTTGATAATACTGTTTATTAAGGTCTTAAATGATGATATGTTAATTTGTCAAATCTATGTGGACGATATTGTTTTTGGTGCAACTAACGAAACTCGTCCAAGGAATTTTCAAATCTTATGAAGGGAGAGTTCGAAATGAGTATGATGGGAGAGTTGAAAACTTTCTGACTCCAAATTAAGCAACTCAATGACGGAATATTCATTCACCAATCCAAGTACGTCAATGAGCTTCTAAAGAAATTTAAGATGGAAGATTGCAAAGAAATATCCACTCCTATGTCTTCCACTCTTAAACTCGATAAAGATGAAAAAGGTAAATCATGACCAAAACAAGATCGAGGTATGATCGGATCCTTACTTTACTTAACCGCATCTAGACCTGATATTATGTTTGCTACTTGTCTATGTGCTCGTTTTCAAGCTAATCCTAAATAATCCCATCTCATAGCATGTAAACGAATTTTTCGATATTTAAAATATACCTTGGTTTAGGCCTATGGTATCCTTCCAAAGATTGATTTTCAACTTTTGCATATAGTGATGCCGATTTGGTGGTTGTAAAATTGATAGAAAAAGCACCACCGAACTTGTCATTTTATGAGTTCATGTTTAATTTCATGGGGAAGTAAGAAACAGACTAGTGTCGCTACTTCCACAAAAAGCTGTAATATGTGGTCATGGAAGTGCATGTGCACAGGTTCTTTGGATCAAAATCAATTACTTGATTATGGCATCGAACTTAAAAATACTCCTATTTTTTGTGACAATACAAGTGCCATTAATTTAAGTAAAAACCCCATTTTGCATAGTAGGACAAAGCACATCGAAATTCGTCACCATTTTATTCGTGACCATGTCCAAAACGGGAATGTTCATCTCCAATTTGTTGGTACTAATGAACAATTGGCGGATATTTTTACAAAACCATTACCCGAAGAAGCTTTCAACTTTATTCCCATAAATTTAGGAATGGGACATGCTGATCACTTTTAAATATTGCATACTCATCATAGTCACATTAAATGGTCATTCAAAACGGGACATCATCGAAAGGAAAAGACTATTCATTTGGTCTTGCTTACGTACGGTATACGCGGTCCATTACGTACGTAATAGGACCTTACGACGTTATAGATGATTCGTTACGCATTTAACGAAACGCAGGTTTTGGTCCGTAAAGTTTAGGATTTTACGTTACGACGTTATAAAAGGGACATAACGTACGTAAGAGATCGTTGACCATCTCATATATAAACCCATCGCCGTTCCCTTTTCATTTCTTACTAATCCCTAGCGATAACCGAAGAACTGCTCCGCAAACCCTATCAAAACTTCATCAAAACTTCACTTCTTCGACCGATTCAATCCTCATGGCTTCGAACCGCAAAAGAGAAGAGGAGAAACTCACAAACATCCTCCACGGCTTCCGCAATCTATCATTTCGAATGCACAAGCCATGAAGGTCTTCAACGAAATCCTTATTGACGAAGAGGTAACTCCGAGTCATCATTTTGATTTTGAATCGCCGAACAATGCCGGTGTTGCTATCGAAGAATTCTTCGATATGCTTGGGATCAATAAGTTCGTTAGTCTTGCTCGACCAATTTATGAAGAATGTGTGAAAGAGTTTTATGCGAATTTCTTTGTCACTTATGATGCCGACGGACTTGCCGTTGTTAACTCGCTTGTGCGTGGTAAATCAATATCTTTTGATGAAGCGAAACTTTCGAGATTTTGGACTCCTAATGAGGGTTTTCGTTGCAAGGGAGAGTTTGCTCCTCCTGACGAAGTCTTTAACGACTGGTCCGATTATGAATGTTAAAGTGTTCACTAGACGAAAGTCCGTGATTTCTTATCGGACAAAGCCGTTTTAAATGTTCATTCCGGGCGGTTTGAAAATAATGACTTTGGGATAAACATTCGGTTGCTTCATGATGCTATCACTCGTTGTCTTATGCCTAAAGTTAATGCTCAACTTCGACTTGTGAATATCGATATGGAGATTATCTATCATGTGTGGAAGGATCACCAAGTCAACTTCGCCTATTGTCTTGAAATGGTTTGTGGAAAAGGGACAAATTTTCCACAAAAAGAGCTACGCAAAAGTTGATCGTCAGAGAAGGTCAGGAATGCCTTTTGGTTCTATCTTAACCGAAATTTTTGAGAAAGCTGGAGTTGACCTGTCTGGGGTCCACGGGGTTCCGATTCCAAGGGGGAGCCTCGTCACCGAAGGGACGTTACGGACGATGAGGTATCTCCGCACGAGAAATCGTGGATGGATATACTTTGCTTATATTAAGGATGATGATAGGCTCATTGATGGGGGCACTCTTCCGAGACCGGAGGAGAGGATCACATCGAGGGGGCTCGATCATACTAGACCTCGTCCGTCATCACAGCTTGGTTCCTCCCGTCCTCGTCCGGAATCCTCCTCTTCCCAGATGGCTTCTCGAATGGATAGGCTTGAGAAGGACATGAGCGAGGTCAAGATCATGGTGAAGAACATTTGCACGCATTTTGGGATACCGCCGACACCGCCGGATGCGGACCTTGACTAGTCGGGCTATCCTTTCTAATGATGATGTTTCCTGTTTATTAAAAAGACCAAACATTTCATGTTTATGCTTTGCCTGTAATGACTATCTTTTCATACATCATTTTGGTTATCGTTTTGTTTAATCATTGGCTTGTTTTATGTTGATTATTATGCGTATCATTGATGTCTCTTGCAGGTTTTATCAACTTTTTGTTAATGACAAAAAGGGGGAGAATAATATGTATTCGCTTTTGAAAACCCTGCACGCTTTGGGGAGCATATTATTTTTTGCGTTGCTCGTGTTCGGGGAGTTTCTAATTTTTATTAAAATCATGTTTTCAAAACTCACATAAAGTAAATTTTGTCATCATCAAAAAGGGGGAGATTGTTGGAACAATATTTTTAGATCGCTTTGATGATGTGTTATTAAAACCAAAATTTACTTAAAACATACTTTCTCTTCGATTAACGTCGTAATATATATCACATTAACGCACGTAACATTCTATAGTTAACGACGTAACGCATCTCTTATAACGCATTTAACATTCACTATTTTCGTAAGTTTTTCTCGCATGCAATGTACGAATCGGATTATATAACGACGTAAGGCTTGAATTATTCTCGACCGTTGGAAAAGCCACTAGCCGTTGCAACAAGTCGCCTCAATCAACGGATCTTTGACCGTGATATTACGACGTAACCCTAAGGATCGTAACGCATTTAACGCATTTCATCGAGTTCACCGATGCCTTCGCACTTTCATTACGGCCGTTATTCAGCTCATATAACGTATGTAACGTACGTAAGCAGCATCATATAACGTACGTAACTCTTTTTACTGTTCCAACGGGAAATTGAGCTCAAGAAGGCTATAAATAGCCACCTTCATGGAGATTGAAGACACACAAGAATTCTAAGCTTACTAGCATACTCAAGCAATATCAAGCAAACATTCTGAGAGATATTCTTATTCTAGATTGTGATACGAGAAGATTTGCTCTATAATTTCCAATCTTCATTCTTGTATCTTAGAGCGATATATCGTGAAAGCCGAGTTTCTACTCGCACTTATTTTGTATTGGTTATCTTGTACCTAGAAAAACAAGAGTGTTTTTGTGAGGTTGTTCTTGAGCCCGGAAATCAAGAAGTTGTAAGAAGTTGGCACTAAACTAGAAAGTGCAAATTCCAAGTTCTAAGAAAAGTCCTGGTCGATAAAACTAGGTAGGGGACGTAGGCTTCGTTAATAGCCGAACCTCTCGAACAATTCCTTGTGTTCTTTCTTTTCTGCAATTTTATTCTCCGCTATTTTTGCTTCCGCACGAAAAAGAGTACAATACTATTAACCGCACTATTCAACCCCCCTTCTAGTGGCGGTATCAATCTAACATCAACCACAACACAAAACGGTATGACTTCTTGCTCTTCTTTTATTCCTAACAATCTTGCTTGTTATTCTATGCAGGTTGCTGAAATTATAGATGAAATCGTGCAACCCATCACATCACCCAATAATGGTTATGTAGCTTCGGCTACTGAACCAATTCTAGTTGATCTTGCAAAGGAATTAGAAGACAAAATCTTGGACACCTCAGTGATTAACAAGGAGACATATGAGCCGATTAATCAGCCACATCACGAGGTGAACAAATCATCAATGCCATCAACTAAAACGGGTAAGGTATGGAGGGAAATGACATCTCCTTTTAGGTATGATCATAATTTATTATTTCCCCATCCCGTAGCAAATTCACACCCTCATGGTGTTTATTGCTATTTTCACCCACACTTGATTTTAAGTGAGGGGATGAACACCCTTTTACGTAGTAAATAAGGGTGGAGTCAAGCTCGTGACTCGAACAAAAACAAGCGCTTCGTGGGAGGCACCCCATGCCTATCTTTTCTTTTTCATATTATTAGTATAGTTGGGTTTTGTGTTTTCTAACCAATTTTGCAGGATACGAGGAAGTAATTGCTGCTGCAGTTTGCTGATCTGACCAGAGTTACGGCGTAACTCATCTTAGTGATTACACCGTAACCAACTTTTTAGCAGCAGAATTCTTGACGCATTAATAATTACGGCGTAATACCATCTCCGTGGTTACGCCGTAACCACTCGCTTTGCAACTTATGTCAGGTTTTGCTAGTTACGGCGTAACTCCATCAAATGAGTTACGACGTAACCTTCCTCTGCTTTAATTCTTTCATTTTAAAACACAATAACCTTGTATTAGTATTTTAAATGAACTTTGTGGGTGTGTTCCCTGTAAACCCTCACGAGACTTCACTCGTCCACTTGGGACACCAAGTGGTTTAAAAGGCTTGTTGCATACGCTAAATGCAACCGTGATTCCTACGAAAGTGAGTTAGGTTTTTCATTTTCTTTTTATACTTGTTGTTTTTCTAGTATGATGTGTGTAGTTGTCTTAAGTGAATTCAGGTTATTAAAGTTTGCTCATGAATCTCAAAGCGGGACACGTTTGTTCGTGTGTCTTCGATCATGCCGAGCAAATCCAGGGAAGTTTCCTGTTCCAATTCTAACCCTTCTTATCTTTCATTTATATGCTTAAGTATGACCCAAGTGGGGGGAAGGGATTAGACATAGACACGCACTTGATTTTATTTGTCCTTATTTTTCTAGTTTTTGATGAAAAGTGTTTCATTAATAAAATTTTGACATGTTTTTCATTACTTAACTGGATTAATCTAGACTAAGCACACCTACCCTATATTTTCATTGTGTGAGGATAAGCCTTTCCGTTTTCCCCTTATACATAATACCATAAAAATGAGTGTGCTGGTGGCTGTAGTAGACTTTAGAACTTGGCCTTGTATATCTTTTCGAGACCATTATCATGAGCATTACACTGAGGTAACTTGGTGTGATCGGTGCAGCTAGGATATAAGGCAATTTTAGGATTAAACCCAAATAGCCCATATATGTATTGTGTATATTGACTTTTCACATCGATTAGTCAATCCCCCTGTTAACCCCTTTTTTGTTGCACTCTCCATTAGTGCAGATACCCCTAGATACACCCTTCAGAGCCTTTTCTTTCATTTTGTTCACCCAATATTATTGTTGCGTTACACCCATCGCCTACCCTACCCTGTAGTTTCCTTATGTCCATAGTCCGGGCGCTGCTGGTTAATTTTGGTTTCATTAGTGAAAGTCGCGGGTTTTGAATAAAGGGTTGTGAAAGAAAATCGGGTTTAGATGATAGTTGATCTCAAGTGGGGGGATACTTTTTATGTTCGTATCCATGTATACCTTGTCTTGCATCAAAAAAAAAAAGCATGCAAGCAAGTGTTTTGTCTATAATTAGTGTTTTTGCCTTGTTCAACTGGCGCAAATTTTTACAAATCTGTTTTGTCTTACGGATAAAATTAGAAACCCGAACATTTCTATCTCGCCTTTCAAATTTTAATCAATATTCGTACAATGGGGACATTATACATTTCAAGTGGGGGGATGAGAGATAGAAATGATCGATTTTGATAGAAATATGTGCTAAATTGACCCAAATTTTAAATTTTTTTATATAGCACATTCTTTTTTCATTGATGATGAAGGCCGAGTTAATGCATCTTATTTGCCTAGATTATGGAGTTTATGAGGCACCACATTACATTTCTTATGCATTAACTCGTGTATTGGATTATTGAAGACCCCTTGACTCTTGACCCTCGATTTTTGCTACGGGATTGAATGCGACTAGTGGTGGGGTGACTGTGGACTTAGGAATCTATTTGTTTCGTGTCTTTTTATTTACACCCATTTAAAATTTCCCATGTCTTATCCTACCCTTAGTCATGAATCGAGCTTAGGTGAGGAAGCGAGCAATCATTGGTGTCTTGGCCATGGATTTGGTCATGTATCATTGGTTTTGTCCCCCTCGCCGTAGCTCGTTAGTAATGACAAAATAACCCATAAGCCTATGTTGTGTCAACCCATTGCCTTTTAGAATAGCTGCATCTATAGACTCTAGTGGTGGAGATTAGTATCTTTGCCAAGCCTATGATAGAATACTCGCCATGACTGAGCAGTTGAGTGATCACCCCAAAAATAAACACGTGAATTATGAGAGAGAGAGAGAGAGAGAGAGAGAATGTGACTTCAATTCCCTTTTCGTGAGGTGCTCGGTTTGGAATTTTCTAGCTTAGGTGATTTTTAGACTCATAACTTACAATTAATCCTGGGAGATATCTTTTTAAGAATTATTTAAAGGGTCTACTTGAGGACAAGTAGGATTCAAGTGGGGGGATATTTGATAACATAAAATTAGCCGGATCTTTTATATATCAAATTCCCGTGTTTATGGCCTCATTTGCATTAAAATGATACTTAATTATTTCATATTCGTTCATATTTGCATTTCAGGATAAATGAGGCGTTGGAGCGGAAAAGAAGTGATAAAAGGCCAAGTATATGTTCTGAAGAGTGATTTACGAGGGCCTTTGGATTCTATGTGAAGATTACGCTGTAACTAGCTAATAAGGTTACGGCGTAAATATGAGCTTTGAAGGATACGGCGTAACCATCTCTTATGGTTACGTCGTAATTATTTTTATGAAGGTTACGGCGTAATATGGCAATTTAGTTATGCCGTAGAGATAATTACGGAGTGGATATGAATATACGATTGAAGAGTTACGGCGTAATTCGGTTCCGTAATTATTAACTTGGGCGCTAAGGAGTTGAAGTGCCGTGGCTAAATGAAGATAATATTTACTCCGAGGATGAAAAGTAAAAATAGCAAGTACGATTGGGGACTGAAAGTGACAATTCATATGAAGTTTATTTACTTCTAGGACTTAAAAATAAATGAAGAAGAACGATCAGGGGCCAAAAGCGTCAACTAGGCTTATAATGTTTCAAATAAAGGAATGGATAATGAAAAGAACAAAGTTTGAAGTTACAGTATTAGATACGGCGTAACTTAGTTATGACGTAACTAATTATTTTAGTTCCGGTGTAACTTTAGTTACGACGTAATTAATTTATTTAATTACGTCGTAACTATGTCGCGACCTATAAATACAGTCCTAAATCTGCATTTTTGAGTATCTCTCTTCACCCCTCTCCCAGGGGTCGATTAGGGCACCACTCCAGGGCATTTTCCAGCAGTCCGAAGCCAATTTTGAAGGAAGAATTCACTCACAATCATCATCATTATTAGCTCTACATCAAGTAATTTGTATTAAACATTATTTTCAATTCAATTTATGATTTATTCATTTTTGTTGGTATGATTTATTATATGTTTGGCTAAGCACCCTGGTGCTGGCCTAGTTATGATTCTTTAATTGTTTTGTTTGCATTTACTTTACTTCCGTACAATTATTTCTAAGTGTATGCATGCATAGTTTATTGGTAGCCACCCTTGGTTCGGTAATTTTGAATGGCGGTAGAGGCCAATTGCCTAGGAGATATGACCAACTGACCCTAGGTGAGCGGACTGAGACAGGAATGGTAAGATATGACCAACTGACGACCCTTTCTACTTGTGCGATTTGACCAACTGATCACCTATCGTTTGGATGAACTTAAGAATTAGGGGGTGAGTGTCTAAGTTCCTAACGGCCAGGCACTCACTATTATAAATCTAGCATGTAGTGGTACTTAATGACTCGACTTAGGGGACCAGGAACAACAGGACTTATGATGGTGCGCCTGATTTCTCCTGTGGTGGCATCTTTGTTGATAGGTTAGGGCGAATTGACCAAATGTTGTCCTCTCGACTTTGACCCCACCTGAAGCAATTGGAAGTAAGTAGACGTAGACATAACTAGCTAGGATGAATAACTAGGTTAGCACCATTCTCTTTCATTGATCACATCTTTTGCCTTTATCTGCTTTCCTTTATTTCCTTGTTTTATTAGTTAGTCTATTATTTCAATCTTAAAAGCAATTAAAATCGTGACATAGACTTAAGTTAATTTCCGATCCACGTAGCTCTTGGGACGATCTCGGTTTTACCGAATACTACACTACACACGACCGGGTACACTGCCCGTTAGTTCATTAGGGTAGACCATAAATATAACGAGTAATTACAAATATTAAAATCTGGTCAGTAAAACTTGCATCAGTGGTCATCGGTATAGGAAGATGGATCAAGAGCAAATACAAAATTGGCTAGGCGAGTTAGGAGCATAGTATAGGGGAGCACCATCTTGTCCGTCTGATAACGCTACACGCGTCGTTAGGGGTCAAAGGAACTTCCTTTTCGTCGAGCAAGTGTTTCAACACCCTAGGCAGTGAACCTAATCGTTGTAGTGTAGTATTAGGGTAAGCCACGGGTATTGATATCGTTCTCTAGGGGAATAGGAATGCTAGTGAGAAGTTACTACGCTAAGGTTGGGGTTGAGGAAGATTATTCTTTATCTTTTTTATGTTTTTAGGAAATTGAAAGGTACGAATCTCGGGGTATTGGATTTGGGGGGTTGGTATTGCTACCGATTACTCTACTTATCTCATTATCTAATTAACTAAGGTGTATGTAGTCTATATCTAATTATTGTGTGCTCGTATGATAGTTTAAAGATGTGTTTACTTAGGTTTTACTACTCCTTAATTATGTCCTATTGGTGGTTGAATTGCCACGTCCTTATTCTTAGTTGCGTTGTGTGTCTAAGGTTGTAGGGTATGCGTTTCTCCCTAACTCTTTGAACTTACCAAAGGGTCTCGTCTACAAAACCCACTAGGGATAATAAACTCTTACTCTAAGGCACTCTTTGGATGGTTTAGCCTACAACTACTCAAGTAATCATATTCTAAGGTTCACAAAGATGAATCAAGCATTAAGTACACAACGAATGACCTATCGCATTACTAGATCATTAATCAACTAAGATAAAAAACAACCAATCAATATTCAATAATTAAGTTTCATATTCCCTAAGCAAACACACAAGTAAATTAGCCGGACATGGAGAACATGAAAGCATACACACAAATCATCAAAGACATAATTGAATTATTGAAGTAAACACTTATCTTGATGTAAGATAGGGTTTGGAACCCTAAAATACTGTACAAGACAGCCTTGGTTCGGATTTAGGTTTTACTCCAAAAGACTACACACTAATACTGAAAAATTCGGATTCTATATATAATATTACATCTGCGACGGCGTCACCTTATGTTTTGTGACGTCATCGTGTCGCCGTCATTAGGGTTTCGTCTTGGCCACGTTAACCTTGCGACAGCGTCACCTTATGCCTGTGACGCCGTCCTCTTCAGCTTCTGACGTCGTCTGGGTTGCATCTAGGCCGTCTGAGTTGCGATGGCCTACTGCTTTATAACCTGACGCCGTCCCTTGAAAACACGCAATTTCACTTCTGAGCCGTCACAAAAACCTCCGACGGCGTCGCAGTTAAGCAGTGACGCCGTCACCTTCTGTTTTCAGCAGCTTTGAGTGTCTCGATTCTGACTTTGGCCATTTTCTTCGTATATTCGCGCCTTTTCGTCCAAATAAGTGCCATTCCAGCATTTTGCCTTCAAGAGACCTAAAAAGTGAAAAGGAACGATATTAAGCAATAACGGATACAAAATTGGTCAAATAACGGCTAAAACGACCCCTCAAAATGGTACATTTTAAAACCTTATCAAATATCCCTACACTTGTTATTTGCTTGTCCTCAAGCAAATGTGCTTTTAGCCAATTAATTTATAAGTTAGGGGTCATGAAGCATTGATTCAAAACGGTCCACAACACATATAAGCCCCGCAAAAGTCATAACAAGCACAGAAATTACATACTAGCACCTCACATGGGGTGTTTGGATACTCACATCTGTAATACCCGAGATTTCTGTTATGTAATTGGAACTTGCGATATTGTAATGATTGTACTTTTGTCTGAATACTATTCTCCGTATTTCATAATCCGATGTCGTCGAGCATATAATTTCGTGTATGTGATTTAAAAGGTTGAAATTTTGTGCATGTAGCGCACGCTACAGGCTAAGGGTAGCGTACGCTAGCATGGTTTCATAGCGCACGCTACAGAGTGTAATTAGCGCACGCTATGCGTGGTCAGATTGATTGAGACATGCGGTAGGTGAGATCTGGCCGGGGGACCCCTGTCGGATCGTGTCGGATGTACCTGGACGTCTTTCGGGAAAAGCCGGGTCAACGCCTTAGCGCACGCTACAGGTATATGCGTAGCGCACGCTAAGTGCCGAGTACAGTTTAGACTGTGAGCCGTTAGCGCACGCTACGAACAGGGTATAGCGCGCTAATAGCCATTTATTATAAATAGACGACATCCTATTCGTGAATTCATTCCTTCTTCCCCCATAACCCGAACTCTTGCACTTGAAACATAACTCCACTCGTCCTAAACACTTCGTATCAACCACCTAGTTCGAGATTGAAGATCATATATCATTGGAGATTGGTGTTCAAGCCTTCGGTGTTGGATTGCTTTATTTTCATCCGTGTTCTTCACTACTTTGAGGTAGGTGATTCTTCACCAATGATTAGTAATGTTCCTAAGGAAGTTTGAATCATGTTTGGATAGCAAGTATTTAGTTTTCATCGGTCATCACATGTTAGAAGGATACTTTTGACGTATCGGTACTATATATCGAATGAACCTTTGAACCATCTTATTATAAGGACTCCTAAGCATGTTCAAATCGATTTATGATCAAGTAATCGGATATTACCCAGTTGCTGAGTTGTACACGTTGAAATCATGTGTTTTGGAACGTAGGACGATCGGAACTTAGATTACTTCTTGAAGATCGTAATGGATTATGATATTAAGATGACTATACGTTTATTGGTATTTCATAATCATAAATCTTCCAGAAACCTTATTAGCATGATATGCCCGAGGATAACTTGTATTATCACGGTAGAATTCATGAGTTCTTCACCATTCAACCCAGTTTTCGGTTTGCGATTACGCCATGCAAGATTAGCGCACGCTAACATGTGTGTGTTAACGTGCGCTATCGGGGTTCAGTTAACGTACGAAACGTATGTAGCGTACATTATGAGACCAGCCGAGTCAGAGTGCCAGTCCGTGGCTAGCGCACGCTAGTCTTATACGATAGCGTACGCTAACAGTCCCGCTTAGCGCACGTTACGTTGAGTACGTAGCGCGCGCTAAGCAGTCCAGGCAGATTGTTTATTATGAGCTTTTCGACCGTAGACCGAATTGTTAGGCCATCGTTCGACTTGAGATGATTTGTATATCGTTCCTTTTGTTAAGGTTCAAGCTTGTTACGTTGATCGGAGGAGGCGGCCTTCGAGTGCGTCGAGAGCTTTGAAGTATATCGTTCTTGCCATCTTCGAGGCAAGTATCGTGATATGTTAATATCGGTATTTTTGGAGTATGTGTATGATTATGCATGTTGTTGAACATGATATTTACTTCGTTGATTTGTCATGATATTCGTTATATAGTGTTTACATGTTCATGTTGATGAACATAATGATTTGGCATAAGTGTATGCATGAGTTGCGTTTGTATACGTTGTACGATCTATGCTGAGGGCGCTGGATCGGATGTCCACCTCGTGTTGATCCGACGGGATCATCTTGGGATCTAGGCTGAGGGCGCTGGATCATTGGACGGGTTATTTCCACCTCGTGTTGGTCCGACGGGATCATCTTGGGATCTATGCTGAGGGCGCTGGATCATTGGAATACCCATGCTGTGTAATGGAATCTTGTAGATTCGCATTGTCGGATTCCGGTAGCGGAAGTCCGTGTGGTGTATCTTGTTATGTATTATTGATGCATATTCGAATTGTTTAACATGATACTTGTACTAGCATCGTTTTGCTAACCCCTTCGGGGTGGACATTTGTTTTGATGTTCGGGTAGCCGAGGAGCAGTGGAAACAAACGCAGACCGACGTGGCGACGAAGGGGTTCATGATGTTTATTGTTATTGGAGATTTGTTGTCTTGGTTTGGTTTTTCGTACTGAGTACGCGTGTCCTTTTGATATTAATTCGATATGGTTGTATTAATTACCCGTTGAACCAGTTATGCGTTTTCATAAACTTGAATTTTCGCAGATGTTGATGTCTTATATTTACTTTCCTTTTTAATTAGCCTTGTAAATCCTTACTTAAAGGGTTTACGGCGGTAATTATTCGAATATCTCGGTGTTTCGAATATGGTATCGGAGCTAAGATTCATGAATATCTTGGCGATCGGGTTTTAGTTGGAGTCATTTACGTTATTTGATTTACGAGTCGTTTGTAACATCACCGTTCACCAAGTCGTCATGTGGACCGTGGTCGTAAGTCTCTTAATCTCTTATACTACCGTTTTACTTAATTCTTGTTTTGTGAGTATTGACGGACTTTATTTCAAAAATTTTGTTCGGATATTGAGAAATTGCGTTTACGGTATGTTGAGAGGAGGACGTGGACGCCGGACGCGGTCGTGGACGCGACGTGGTAACGTGAGACATGAGGATTCCGCAACTACCCCGAAATATCGGCTAGTCGAACCGATTCCCATTCGGAGGGCGCAAGGATCGGCGAATGATGACGCAAATCCTAACATGCGGGAGTGCTTCAACAGTGGTGGCGCGAGATAAACCGATTCGCCGGTGTCGTTGATCGCATGCACAACGATGGGACAAAGAAGACCACGAGGATAACCGGGAGACAGATGGCTTGCCGAGGTGGTTAAATTGCACCCGCCAAAATTTGACTGGATCTGTGAGGCACTTACTTGGGATCACCGGCTCAAGGAGTTGGAGAAAATATTCGCGGGTCTTAAGCATCCCGAGGACCGGAAGGTTCCCATTGCCCAGTATTTTCTGACTGGGGAGGCCTTTGATTGGTGGGAAGCAGATCGAACCGAGGATCATAATGCGGATTGGACGGAATTCAAACAAATGATGGAGTCACAATATAGACCACGTACAGTTAGAGAGGCCAACATCCGAGAGTTTATCTCACCACCGAGTTCGGAGGCATCTGTGATGATGTAATTAAAACTTTTAATCATCAGCTGACTTGTGTGCGACACTTGGTCAGAACGGAGGCAGAAAAGATTTTTCATTTTGATATGCGGATGAAGCCGGAGATTCAGCAGTACATGTCCGGATTCGAGTGTACTACGTTGCGACAGTATCAAGACCAAGCGGCCTACGACATGAAAGAGGCGGCGGTGGAGAAATCGTAGAGGCAAAGAAGCGAAGGTGACCGGCTTTGCGAGAAAACAAGAGTGGTGGGGCCCGCAGGGCCCTTCCTTTATTATTCGGCTAGGAAACCTCCACATCCTTCTAGAGGCGGAAAGAAGTTCGGACAGCATCGTGATCTCGGACGCATCAAAGAAATGCTACAATTGTGGTCGAGCGGGGCATATTCGGCGTGATTGCCGCATCTTACGTGACTTGTTACGATTGTGGGCAAGAAGGGCACCGTGCGGCCTTACGTGGAGCCCGCTAGATCTTTTGGTACCCGCACTCCGGCACTGATTCCCAAGGAGATAAGTGAACCGGACACGCAGAGTGGATTTCAGCAGAGCGTTGGGAAGAGAGAGATATCCGATCTTGAGTCCGTTCCTCCGCGCTTTGTCGAAATGTGGAGATCGGCGATCCGAACACTGCTTGTTGCATCAGTGCGATTCAGATCCTTTTGCAACCGATTAGTGTTTTATTCGATTAGGAGCCACACATTCTTTTATATCTTTGAACTGTGTTAATCGTTTGAACATCTCGTGCTTGTATAAATGTGAACCGTATGTTGTGGGATTACCGAGCGGAGAGAAAATTGTGGGAACACTTGAAGCTAGGGATTTCCCAGTATCTATAGAAGGAAGAGATTGGCCATCGAATCTTATTGTAGTTGACATTTGCGGTGACGATTTAATTCTCGGAGATGATTGGCTCATCCGTTATGGAGTATCTTTGAATTACCGGAGAGAGTCATTTCCATCATTCTTGATGACAGATCCGAACACTTATTCAGGATGGAGACAGAAGCTCGGGGAAATTGATCAAGGCAATGAAAGCCGTGAAATTATCAAGCAGGGATGTCACGGACTTTGGTGCTATGCCATGAGGAAAGAGGAAGGAATAGAGCTCTCGTCTATTTCAGTTGTGAATGAGTTCTCAGATGTATTTCCTGACGAGCTACCAGGGTTACCTCCGCAAAGAGAAGTGGAATTCACCATCGAATTAGAGCCTGGAGCAAACCCTATTTCCAGGGCACCATACCGTATGGCGCCAACCGAGATGTATGAACTCAAGAAGCAACTCGAGGAATTGTTACAGAAGGGATATATTCAACCTAGCGTTTCTCCTTGGGGAGCGCCCGTTCTCTTTGTCCGGAAGAAAGATGGATCCCTCCGACTGTGTATTGATTACAGGGAGCTTAACAAAATGACGATCAAGAATAAGTATCCTATACCTCGGATCGACGACTTGTTTGATCAACTGCAAGGGGCAAGGGTATTCTCGAAGATCGACTTGCGATCAGGATACCACCAGTTGAGAATTAAGGAATCGGATATACCGAAATCTGCTTTCAGATCCCGGTACGGGCATTATGAATTTGTAGTGATGCCATTTGGACTTACAAATGCTCCTGCGGTATTCATGCAATTGATGAATCGGGTATTCTTGGAGTACTTGGATAAATTTGTGGTTGTCTTCATTGACGACATCTTGATATATTCGAGGACGCAGAGGAACATCTTTGAACATTTACGTGTGGTTTTGAGCATCTTGAGAAAGGAACAATTTGTATGCTAAGCTTTCTAAATGCGACTGCGCTTAAGGAAGTAACCTTCCTTGGGCACGTGATATCATCCGACGGAGTTCAGGTGGACCCGAAGAAAGTCGAAGCAATCTTGGAATGGGAAGCCCCTAAAAACGTGAAAGAAGTCCGAAGCTTCTTAGGACTTGCTGGATATTATCGCCGCTTTGTAGAGGGATTTTCCAAAATTGCTCGTCCGCTCACCCAGCTGTTACAGAAAACTCAAAAGTTCGCGTGGAATGAGAAGTGCCAGGCTGGTTTTGACGAACTTAAGAAGAGGCGACGGCGCACCTATATTAGCGCGCCGGAAAGGCCCACGGATTTATGGTATACAGCGACGCTTCAAATCAGGGTTTGGGTTGTGTGTTGATGCAAAAGGATAAAGTAATTGCTTATGCTTCTCGGCAATTGAAACCGTACGAAGTTAATTATCCGACTCATGATGTGGAGCTAGCAGCTGTGGTATTTGCCTTGAAAATTTGGCGACATTATCTGTACGACACTCATTGTCAGATCTTTACAGATCATAAGAGCCTCAAATACATTTTCATTCAGAAAGAATTAAACATGAGGCAGAGAAGGTGGCTGGAATTGATCAAGGATTACGACTTAGAGATTCTCTATCATCCGGGGAAAGCAAATGTAGTAGCCGATGCATTGAGCCGTAAACCTGTTTCTCTTCGAGTGTTGGAAGCTCTTACGCCTGCATCGGCATTCAACGAGAACTGATCCGTGAAGGGATTGAAGTATGGGCACCAGGAATCCAAGGGCGACTTTATGTGATGGAACTGACTTCATCACTAGTCGAGAAGATCAAGTCCAAGCAGTTGGACGATTCTCTTATCCTTCGATTATGTGATGAAGTAAAGAAAGGAAAAGCCCCAGGATTCGTGATACAAGATGATGGAGTTCTGAGATTTCAAAGTCGACTTTGTGTTCCCGATGATGATGATTTGCGACGGACTATTCTGAAAGAAGCTCATAGCGCGCCCTATTCTATTCACCCGGGCAGCAGTAAGATGTATAAGGATCTAAAACAAAACTTCTGGTGGGGGAATATGAAGAAGGACGTAGCAGAGTACGTTTCGAAGTGTTTGACTTGTCAGCAGGTCAAGATTGAGCATCAGCGACCTGCCGGGATGTTAAAGCCGCTTCCGATCCCTGAATGGAAGTGGGAGGATATCTCGATGGATTTCATCACCAGTATGCCAAGGACTAGAACGGGAATGAACATGATTTGGGTTATAGTTGATCGACTAACCAAGTCAGCTCATTTCCTAGGGATCAAAGATACTTGGGGACCCGAAAGATTGGCGCGAGTATTTATTGCGGAGATAGTCAGATTGCATGGGACGCCGAAGACCATTATTTCGGATCGAGATGGTCGTTTCGTGTCGCACTTCGAAAGCGATTCACAAGGCTTTGGGGACTGAGCTCAACTTTAGCACAACTTATCATCCCCAAACAGACGGTCGGTCAGAAAGGACTATTCAAACTGTAGAAGACATGCTTAGAGCACATGCGTTGGATTGGTCAACCGATTGGGAAGTTCACTTGCCCTTGATCGAATTCACTTATAATAATAGTTGGCATGCTTCTATTAGAATGGCACCATTTGAAGCTTTGTACGGGAGGAGATGCCGATCACCCCTGTGTTGGGATGATTCTTCGGATTTGATCGGGACGGAACCGGAATTGATTATTCAGACTCAAGAGAAGATAGCTGTGATTCGAGAGAGACTGCTGATCGCCCAGTCGACAGAAGTCTTATGCAGATGTACGTCGTCGCCCTCTAGAGTTCGACGCTGGGGACCACGTACTATTGAAGGTGTCTCCTACACGAGGGATTTTCCGTTTTGGGAGAAGAGGCAAGCTTAGTCCAAGGTATATCGGGCCATTTGAGATCCTAGAGAGAGTTGGGGATTTAGCGTACAGGTTGGCTTTACCGCCATCACTGAGTCACGTTCACAATGTGTTTCACGTATCCCAATTGCGGAAGTATATACCGGACCCCAGTCACGTTATTGATTTCGACGAGATCGAGATAGCTAATGATGGTACCTTCGAAGAGAGACCAATCAAGATACTTGAGAGCCGGATCAAACAATTGAGGAATAAACCAATACATTTGGTTAAAGTACAATGGTCACGACATGGAGTCGAAGAGGCCACTTGGGAACGGAGGACGGTATGAAGGCTAAATATCCGGAGTTGTTTTCATCCTAAGTTTCGGGACGAAACTTCTTTTTAGGGAGGAAGGATGTAATACCCGAGATTTCTATTATGTAATTGGAACTTGCGATATTGTAATGATTGTACTTTTGTCTGAATACTATTCTCCGTATTTCATAATCCGATGTCGTCGAGCATATAATTTCGTGTATATGATTTAAAAGGTTGAAATTTTGTGCATGTAGCGCACGCTACAGGCTAAGGGTAGCGTACGCTAGCATGGTTTCATAGCGCACGCTACAGAGTGTAATTAGCGCACGCTATGCGTGGTCAGATTGATTGAGACATGCGATAGGTGAGATCTGGCTGGGGGACCCCTGTCGGATCGTGTCGGATGTACCTGGACGTCTTTTGGGAAAAGCCGGGTCAACGCCTTAGCGCACGCTTCTGGTATATGCGTAGCGCACGCTAAGTGCCGAGTACGATTTAGGCGTGAGCCGTTAGCGCACGCTACGAGCGATAGCGCGCTAATAGCCATTTATTATAAATAGACAAGATCCTATTCGTGAATTCATTCCTTCTTCCCCCATAACCCGAACTCTTGCACTTGAAACATAACTACACTCGTCCTAAACACTTCGTATCAACCACCTAGTTCGAGATTGAAGATCATATATCATTGGAGATTGGTGTTCAAGCCTTCGGTGTTGGATTGCTTTATTTTCATCCGTGTTCTTCACTACTTTGAGGTAGGTGATTCTTCACCAATGATTAGTAATGTTCCTAAGGAAGTTTGAATCATGTTTGGATAGCAAGTATTTAGTTTTCATCGGTCATCACATGTTAGAAGGATACTTTTGACGTATCGGTACTATGTATCGAATGAACCTTTGAACCATCTTATTATAAGGACTCCTAAGCATGTTCAAATCGATTTATGATCAAGTAATCGGATATTACCCAGTTGCTGAGTTGTACACGTTGAAATCATGTGTTTTGGAACGTAGGACGATCGGAACTTAGATTACTTCTTGAAGATCGTAATGGATTATGATATTAAGATGACTATACGTTTATTGGTATTTCATAATCATAAATCTTCCAGAAACCTTGTTAGCATGATATGCCCGAGGATAACTTGTATTATCACGGTAGAATTCATGAGTTCTTCACCATTCAACCCAGTTTTCGGTTTGCAGTATTCTGCCATGCAAGATTAGCGCACGCTAACATGTGTGTGTTAACGTGCGCTATCGGGGTTCAGTTAACGTACGAAACGTATGTAGCGTACATTATGAGACCAGCCGAGTCAGAGTGCCAGTCCGTGGCTAGCGCACGCTAGTCTTATACGATAGCGTACGCTAACAGTCCCGCTTAGCGCACGTTACGTTGAGTACGTAGCGCTTCAGCGATCGAGATTGTTTATTATGAGCTTTTCGACCGTAGACCGAATTGTTAGGCCATCGTTCGACTTGAGATGATTTGTATATCGTTCCTTTTGTTAAGGTTCAAGCTTGTTACGTTGATCGGAGGAGGCGGCCTTCGAGTGCGTCGAGAGCTTTGAAGTATATCGTTCTTGCCATCTTCGAGGCAAGTATCGTGATATGTTAATATCGGTATTTTTGGAGTATGTGTATGATTATGCATGTTGTTGAACATGATATTTACTTCGTTGATTTGTCATGATATTCGTTATATAGTGTTTACATGTTCATGTTGATGAACATAATGATTTGGCATAAGTGTATGCATGAGTTGCGTTTGTATACGTTGTACGATCTATGCTGAGGGCGCTGGATCGGATGTCCACCTCGTGTTGATCCGACGGGATCATCTTGGGATCTAAGTGAGGCCTGGATCATTGGGCCGGGTTATTTCCACCTCGTGTTGGTCCGACGGGATCATCTTGGGATCTATCTTGAAGCTGGATCATTGGAATACCCATCTTGTGTAATGGAATCTTGTAGATTCGCATTGTCGGATTCCGTAGCGGAAGTCCGTGTGGTGTATCTTGTTATGTATTATTGATGCATATTCGAATTGTTTAACATGATACTTGTACTAGCATCGTTTGCTAACCCCTTGAGGGTGGACATTTGTTTTGATGTTCGGGTAGCCGAGGAGCGGGAAGCAATGCAGGACCGACGTGACGCACGAAGGGGTTGATGATGTTTATTGTTATTGGAGATTTGTTGTCTTGGTTTGGTTTCGTACTCGAGTACGCGTGTCCTTTTGATATTAATTCGATATGGTTGTATTAATTACCCGTTGAACCCGGTTATGCGTTTTCATAAACTTGAATTTTCGCAGTGTTGATGTCTTATATTTACTTTCCTTTTTAATTAGCCTTGTAAATCCTTACTTAAAGGGTTTACGGCTGTAATTATTCGAATATCTCGGGGTGTTTGAATATGGTATCGGAGCTAAGATTCATGAATATCTTGGCAATCGGGTTTTAGTTGGGTGCATTTACGTTATTTGATTTACGAGTCGTTTGTAACATCACTTTGTTCGGCCGAAGTCGTCATGTGGACCGTGTTGTAAGTCTCTTAATCTCTTATACTACCGTTTTACTTAATTCTTGTTTTGTGAGTATTGACGGACTTTATTTCAAAAATTTTGTTACGGATATTGAGAAATTGCGTTTACGGTATGTTGAGAGGAGGACGTGGGCGGGCCGCGGTCGTGGGCACGGACGTGGTAACGTGAGACATGAGGATTCCGCAACTACCCCGAAATATCGGCTAGTCGAACCGATTCCCATTACGGAGGCGGCAAGGATCGGCGAATGATGACGCAAATCCTAACATGCCGAGAGTGCTTCAACAGTGGTGGCGCGAGATAAACCGATTCGCCCAGTCGTTGATCGCATGCGGACAACGATGGGACAGCAGCACCACGAGGATAACCGGGAGACAGATGGCTTCGAGGTGGTTAAATTGCACCCGCCAAAATTTGACGGATCTGTGAGGCACTTACTTGGGATCAGCTCAAGGAGTTGGAGAAAATATTCGCGGGTCTTAAGCGTCCGAGGACCGGAAGGTTCCCATTGCCCAGTATTTTACATTTGGGAGGCCTTTGATTGGTGGGAAGGCTGTTCGACCCGAGGATCATAATGCGGATTGGACGGAATTCAAACAAATGATGGAGGCACAATATTGTCCTCGTCCGATTAGAGAGGCCAAGATCCGAGAGTTTTCTCACCACACGAGTTGGAGGCATCTGTGATGATGTAATTAAAACTTTTAATCATCGGTGACTTGTGTGCGACACTTGGTCGAACGGAGGCGAAAAGATTTTTCATTTTGATATGCGGATGAAGCCGGAGATTCAGCAGTACATGTCCGGATTCGAGTGTACTACGTTGCGGCAGTATCAAGACAAAGCGCGGCCTACGACATGAAAGAGGCGGCGGTGGAGAAATCGGTAGAGGCAAAGAAGCGAAGGTGACCGCGGCTTTGCAGAAAACAAGAGTGGTGGGGCCCGCAAGGGCCAGTCTTCCTTTATTCGGCTAGAAACCTCCACATCCTTCTAGAGGCGGAAAGAAGTTCCGGACAGCATCAGCGATCTCGGACGCATCAAAGAAATGCTACAATTGTGGTCGAGCAGGCATATTCGACGTGATTGCCGCATCTTCTGTGACTTGTTACGATTGTGGGCAAGAAGGGCACCGTGCGGCCTTACGTGGAGCTGCTAGATCTTTTGGTACCCGCACTCCAGCACCAGTTCCCAAGGAGATAAGTGTGAACCAGACACAGCAGAGTGGATTTCAGCAGCAGAACGTTGGGAAGAGAGAGATATCCAGTGCTGGGTCCGTTCCTCCGCGCCTGTACGAAATGTGGAGATCTGACGATCCGAACACTGCTGTTGCATCAGGTACGATTCAGATCCTTTTGCAACCAGTTAGTGTTTTATTCGATTCCGGAGCCACACATTCTTTTATATCTTTGAACTGTGTTAATCGTTTGAACATCTCGTGCTTGTATAAATGTGAACCGTATGTTGTGGGATTACCGAGCGGAGAGAAAATTGTGGGAACACTTGAAGCTAGGGATTTCCCAGTATCTATAGAAGGAAGAGATTGGCCATCGAATCTTATTGTAGTTGACATTTGCGGTGACGATTTAATTCTCGGAGATGATTGGCTCAACCGTTATGGAGCTGTGCTGAATTACCGAGAGAGAGTCATTTCCATCATTGCTGATGACAGATCTGAACACTTATTCCGAGGATGGAGACCGGGAAGCTCGGGGAAATTGATCAAGGCAATGAAAAAGTGGAAATTCAAGAGGATGTCACGGACTTTGGTGCTATGCCATGAGGAAAGAGGAAGGAATAGAGCTCTCGTCTATTTCGATTGTGAATGAGTTCTCGGATGTATTTCTGACGAGCTACTGTGGTTACCTCCGCAAAGAGAAGTGGAATTCACCATCGAATTAGAGCCTGGAGCAAACCCTATTTCCAGGGCACCATACCGTATGGCGCCAACCGAGATGTATGAACTCAAGAAGCAACTCGAGGAATTGTTACAGAAGGGATA
Organism: Orobanche coerulescens; assembly: GCA_033398695.1. Taxonomy (NCBI): domain Eukaryota; kingdom Viridiplantae; phylum Streptophyta; class Magnoliopsida; order Lamiales; family Orobanchaceae; genus Orobanche; species Orobanche coerulescens. The sequence goes on along the minus strand of JAWKAU010000046.1, from coordinate 684,260 downwards.
TATTCAACCTAGCGTTTCTCCTTGGGGAGCGCCCGTTCTCTTTGTCCGGAAGAAAGATGGATCCCTCCGACTGTGTATTGATTACAGGGAGCTTAACAAAATGACGATCAAGAATAAGTATCCTATACCTCGGATCGACGACTTGTTTGATCAACTGCAAGGGGCAAGGGTATTCTCGAAGATCGACTTGCGATCAGGATACCACCAGTTGAGAATTAAGGAATCGGATATACCGAAATCTGCTTTCAGATCCCGGTACGGGCATTATGAATTTGTAGTGATGCCATTTGGACTTACAAATGCTCCTGCGGTATTCATGCAATTGATGAATCGGGTATTCTTGGAGTACTTGGATAAATTTGTGGTTGTCTTCATTGACGACATCTTGATATATTCGAGGGACGCAGAGGAACATGCTGAACATTTACGTGTGGTTTTGAGCATCTTGAGAAAGGAACAGCTGTATGCTAAGCTTTCTAAATGCGAATTCTGGCTTAAGGAAGTATCCTTACTTGGGCACGTGATATCTTCCGACGGAGTTCAGTGGACCCGAAGAAAGTCGAAGCAATCTTGGAATGGGAAGCCCCTAAAAACGTGAAAGAAGTCCGAAGCTTCTTAGGACTTGCTGGATATTATCGCCGCTTTGTAGAGGATTTTCCAAAATTGCTCGTCCGCTCACCAAATTACTGAGAAAACTCAAAAGTTCGCGTGGAATGAGAAGTGCCAGTGGTTTTGTGAACTTAAGAAGAGACCAGCGACAACACCTATATTAGCGCCGCGAGGAACTGACGGATTTATGGTATACAGCGACGCTTCAAATCAGGGTTTGGGTTGTGTGTTGATGCAAAAGGATAAAGTAATTGCTTATGCTTCTCGGCAATTGAAACCGTACGAAGTTAATTATCCGACTCATGATGTGGAGCTAGCAGCTGTGGTATTTGCCTTGAAAATTTGGCGACATTATCTGTACGACACTCATTGTCAGATCTTTACAGATCATAAGAGCCTCAAATACATTTTCATTCAGAAAGAATTAAACATGAGGCAGAGAAGGTGGCTGGAATTGATCAAGGATTACGACTTAGAGATTCTCTATCATCCGGGGAAAGCAAATGTAGTAGCCGATGCATTGAGCCGTAAACCTGTTTCTCTTCGAGTGTTGGAAGCTCTTACGCCCCAGACCAGCATTCAACGAGAACTGATCCGTGAAGGGATTGAAGTATGGGCACCAGGAATCCAAGGGCGACTTTATGTGATGGAACTGACTTCATCACTAGTCGAGAAGATCAAGTCCAAGCAGTTGGACGATTCTCTGATCCTTCGATTATGTGATGAAGTAAAGAAAGGAAAAGCCCGTGATTCGTGATACAAGATGATGGAGTTACGAGATTTCAAAGTCGACTTTGTGTTCCCGATGATGATGATTTGCGACGGACTATTACGAAAGAAGCTCATAGCGCGCCTATTCTATTCACCCGGGCGTGATAAGATGTATAAGGATCTAAAACAAAACTTGGTGGGGAATATGAAGAAGGACGTGGCAGTACGTTTGAAGTGTTTGACTTGTCGGCAGTCAAGATTGAGCATCGGCGACTGCCGGATGTTAAAGCCGCTTCCGATCCACGAATGGAAGTGGGAGGATATCTCGATGGATTTCATCACCCGGTATGCCAAGGACTAGAACGGGAATGAACATGATTTGGGTTATAGTTGATCGACTAACCAAGTCGGCTCATTTCCTAGGGATCAAAGATACTTGGGGACCCGAAAGATTGGCGCAAGTATTTATTGCGGAGATAGTCGATTGCATGGGACGCCGAAGACCATTATTTCGGATCGAGATGGTCGTTTCGTGTCGCACTTCGAAAGCAGTTCACAAGGCTTTGGGGTGAGCTCAACTTTAGCACGACTTATCATCCCCAAACAGACGGTCGATCGGAAGGACTATTCAAATCGTAGAAGACATGCTTAGAGCACATGCGTTGGATTGGTCAACCGATTGGGAAGTTCACTTGCCCTTGATCGAATTCACTTATAATAATAGTTGGCATGCTTCTATTAGAATGGCACCATTTGAAGCTTTATGCGGGAGGAGATGCCGATCACCCCTGTGTTGGGATGATTCTTGGATTTGATCGGGACGGAACGGAATTGATTATTCGGACTCAAGAGAAGATAGTGTGATTCGAGAGAGGCTGTTGGCCAGTCGGCGAAGTCTTATGCGGATGTACGTCGCCGCCCTCTAGAGTTCGGCCTGGGACCACGTACTATTGAAGGTGTCTCCTACACGAGGATTTTCCGTTTTGGGAGAAGAGGCAAGCTTAGTCCAAGGTATATCGGGCCATTTGAGATCCTAGAGAGAGTTGGGGATTTAGCGTACAGTTGGCTTTACCGCCATCAACGAGTCACGTTCACAATGTGTTTCACGTATCCCAATTGCGGAAGTATATACCGACCCGATCACGTTATTGATTTCGAGATCGAGATAGCTAATGATGGTACCTTCAAGAGAGACCAATCAAGATACTTGAGAGCCGGATCAAACAATTGAGGAATAAACCAATACATTTGGTTAAAGTACAATGGTCACGACATGGAGTCGAAGAGGCCACTTGGGAACGGAGGACGGTATGAAGGCTAAATATCCGGAGTTGTTTTCATCCTAAGTTTCGGGACGAAACTTCTTTTTAGGGAGGAAGGATGTAATACCCGAGATTTCTATTATGTAATTGGAACTTGCGATATTGTAATGATTGTACTTTTGTCTGAATACTATTCTCCGTATTTCATAATCCGATGTCGTCGAGCATATAATTTCGTGTATATGATTTAAAAGGTTGAAATTTTGTGCATGTAGCGCACGCTACAGGCTAAGGGTAGCGTACGCTAGCATGGTTTCATAGCGCACGCTACAGAGTGTAATTAGCGCACGCTATGCGTGGTCAGATTGATTGAGACATGCGATAGGTGAGATCTGGCTGGGGGACCCCTGTCGGATCGTGTCGGATGTACCTGGACGTCTTTTGGGAAAAGCCGGGTCAACGCCTTAGCGCACGCTACAGGTATATGCGTAGCGCACGCTAAGTGCCGAGTACAGTTTAGACTGTGAGCCGTTAGCGCACGCTACGAACAGGGTATAGCGCGCGCTAATAGCCATTTATTATAAATAGGACAGCATCCTATTCGTGAATTCAGTTCCTTCTTCCCCCATAACCCGAACTCTTGCACTTGAAACATAACTACACTCGTCCTAAACACTTCGTATCAACCACCTAGTTCGAGATTGAAGATCATATATCATTGGAGATTGGTGTTCAAGCCTTCGGTGTTGGATTGCTTTATTTTCATCCGTGTTCTTCACTACTTTGAGGTAGGTGATTCTTCACCAATGATTAGTAATGTTCCTAAGGAAGTTTGAATCATGTTTGGATAGCAAGTATTTAGTTTTCATCGGTCATCACATGTTAGAAGGATACTTTTGACGTATCGGTACTATATATCGAATGAACCTTTGAACCATCTTATTATAAGGACTCCTAAGCATGTTCAAATCGATTTATGATCAAGTAATCGGATATTACCCAGTTGCTGAGTTGTACACGTTGAAATCATGTGTTTTGGAACGTAGGACGATCGGAACTTAGATTACTTCTTGAAGATCGTAATGGATTATGATATTAAGATGACTATCCGTTTATTGGTATTTCATAATCATAAATCTTCCAGAAACCTTGTTAGCATGATATGCCCGAGGATAACTTGTATTATCACGGTAGAATTCATGAGTTCTTCACCATTCAACCCAGCTTTCGGTTTGCGATTACGCCATGCAAGATTAGCGCACGCTAACATGTGTGTGTTAACGTGCGCTATCGGGGTTCGATTAACGTCTGAAACGTCGTAGCGTACGTTATGAGACCAGCCGAGTCGATCGCGATCCGTGGCTAGCGCACGCTAGTCTTATACGATAGCGTACGCTAACAGTACCTCTTAGCGCACGTTACGTTGAGTACGTAGCGCGCGCTAAGCAGTCCAGGCAGATTGTTTATTATGAGCTTTTCGACCGTAGACCGAATTGTTAGGCCATCGTTCGACTTGAGATGATTTGTATATCGTTCCTTTTGTTAAGGTTCGAGCTTGTTACGTTGATCGGAGGAGGCGGCCTTCGAGTGCGTCGAGAGCTTTGAAGTATATCGTTCTTGCCATCTTCGAGGCAAGTATCGTGATATGTTAATATCGGTATTTTTGGAGTATGTGTATGATTATGCATGTTGTTGAACATGATATTTACTTCGTTGATTTGTCATGATATTCGTTATATAGTGTTTACATGTTCATGTTGATGAACATAATGATTTGGCATAAGTGTATGCATGAGTTGTGTTTGTATACGTTATACGATCTATGCTGAGGGCGCTGGATCGGATGTCCACCTCGTGTTGATCCGACGGGATCATCTTGGGATCTAGGTTGAGGGCGCTGGATCATTGGACGGGTTATTTCCACCTCGTGTTGGTCCGACGGGATCATCTTGGGATCTATGCTGAGGGCGCTGGATCATTGGAATACCCATGCTGTGTAATGGAATCTTGTAGATTCGCATTGTCGGATTCCGGTAGCGGAAGTCCGTGTGGTGTATCTTGTTGTGTATTATTGATGTTGTTTAACATGATACTTGTACTAGCATCGTTTTGCTAACCCCTTCGGGGGTGGACATTTGTTTTGATGTTCAGGTAGCCGAGGAAGCGAGAAGCAGACCGCGGGACGTGACGACGAAGGGGTTGATGATGTTTATTGTTATTGGAGATTTGTTGTCTTGGTTTGGTTTTACGTACTCAGTACGCGTGTCCTTTTGATATTAATTCGATATGGTTGTATTAATTACCCGTTGAACCAGTTGTACGTTTTCATAAACTTGAATTTTCGCAGTGTTGATGTCTTATATTTACTTTCCTTTTTAATTAGCCTTGTAAATCCTTACTTAAAGGGTTTACGGCGCTGTAATTATTCCGAATATCTCGGGGTGTTACAACATCTCTCTCGGGTGTATATATGAAATATAACAAATAGGAAATGGAAGATAAACACTCATTAACCGGTCCTAGTACATAGATTACCATAGGCTTGAGAATAGATCAAACCTCCATCGCTTTGGCGTAAGCACCTAGGGAAGACTATCAAAGAGGTCTTTTAAAGGGTTGTAACGTTAGGCTTACGGTAGGGAAATAAAGGGTTTGGTGGGATAGGCTATTTAGTGGTGGAAAGTCAAAAATCTCTATGTTAAATGCATACGAAGAATGGCATTACTAAGCCAAGACTTGACACTCTAAAACTCTAGGTAACGGAAATAAACAAACATAAATTTAAAGGATAGATGTGGGATGGTAGCCTGTATGTTTTTTTTTTTTACACTCTATTTTTTTCTTTTTCTCTTTTTCTATTTTTTTTCGATTTTTTTTTTTCATACACTTTTACTCTACCATCCTCTACGGTAACATCAAAATGATAGGGATTTATAGGCACATCCCTACACTTGAGTTTTTATTACTCTAACACAAATTTGACCCGAATTGAAAAGATCAAAACACTTGGGGTACATTATTACGCAAACAAAGGGAATTTGAATTTAACGTTCCCTTCCCGTCATTTCATAAACTTTAACTTTTCCCATGAATCTCAATCGTCCCAAAACTGTATACAAAGGATATGACTCGACTTAGCAAGGGATATGAAGGTGGGCTAGTGACCATTCATTTGAATACAAGCATACTTCTTGGCAAGGGATATGAAGTATCCGAGCAAACTCTTCAAGGGTGAAGGTATAGTCGTGTTCATTGATGACAAAAGCGATCGAAATGGTTCCATCCTCATTTCTTATGATCCTTATACTCTTTTAGAACTCGAGAACGAATAACAGACATACTTGTTCGTTGATGGTTAGAAGGTATTGGAAGTTGACTCCCTCAAAGACTTGGGGGATGTCGGTATTGTTGAGAAATGAAGGTTCGACTACACGGCCCTCGTGGAACAACCTCTTTTGCAACATTTTGAAAGCCTTTCGGTCCTCGGGACTAAGACCTTCCTTTCTATGATACATCGGTATGTAGTGTGTCGTGTCTTGATAGTATTGTTGCCTAGAGCTCGGCATAGCTGATCCTAAATACCAAAACCACAACGTGGTGTCAATTATGTGAATAGTATCTGATAACATCAAATATTCCTGAATATTAAGTGTCAATTTCCCCAGATAATGCTCGTATTTTATATCATTTATATGGATTTACGCTTGTATTCCTCTATATTTCACTTTCAGGTAAATTACGAGCATTGGAGCTAATGAGACGCGGATTTGGAGAATTTATTGAAGATATATGATAGTATGCCCATTTTGAAGTAATTACGGCATAACTCTTCTCTCACATTAAGCCGTAACAAAAGCGTAGCTCAGAAGACCAACTAAACTGAAGATTACGACGTAACTCCATCTTAGGATTACACCGTAACTAATTAGGTCAAATGATGTTCCCCGCCACTGCAAGCTACGCCGTAACTCTTTCAACGATTACGGCGTAATCATGATTTATTAAAGATACGGCGTAACTCATTCCATGTGTTACGCCGTAACCAGCTTTTCCAGAGCAAAATACGAAGATATTGATGTTACGACGTAACTCTCAACTTAAGTTACGCCGTAACTAGATCTGGCCTATAAATACCGCCCAAAGTTCTGCATTTCTCATCATTCACTCCACACACAAAAGCAGAGAACGTGGGTAGGAAGCTGAAGGCAGATCTTGAGGAGCATACGAAGCCATCTCCAAGGGAGAAATCACTCCCTAAGGATAAGCATTAGCAATTTATCATTTCTTTTACTTTCAATTCATGTATTTCACTATGTTAAACATTGAATTGATTATTTTAGTTAATAAGAGCGGCTAAGCACCTCTGGTGCTATCCTAGTTATGATTCCTTAATTGTTTTGTTTATGTTTACATTGCTTCCGTATAATTGTTCCTAGTGTATACATGCATAGTTTGTTGGTAGCTACCCTTGTTTCGGTAGTTTTGAATGGTGGTAGTGTCTAGTAGCTTAGGAGATATGACCAACTGACCCTAAGTATGTAGTCTGAGTGGGAAGGGTAAGAATTGACCAACTGACGACCCTTCTTCGCTTGTGCGATTTGACCAACTGATCACCTACCATTTGGATGAACTTAAGAAGTTAGGGATGAGTGTTTAAGATGCTAGTGCTCGGGCACTCATTGTTATAAATATTGCATGTAGCGGAACTTAATGACTTGGCTTAGAGGACTAAAAACAACTGGACTTAAAGGGTAGTAGCTTGATCTCCGGTGGAAACCTTTGCTGATAGGTTAGGACGAACTGACCAAATGTTGTCCTAGCGACTTAAACCCCCACATGAAGCAATTGGAAGTAATTAAACGTGAACTTAACATGATAGGATGAGTAACTAGGTTAGCACACTTCTCCTCTATTGATCACAACCCTCGCCTTTATTTGCTTTCTCACATTTCTTGCTTTAGTAGTTAATTAATCATTTCAATCTTAAAACCAATTAAAATTTGTGACGCCTAGACTTAATTAGAATCCGCTTACATAGCTCTTGGGATGACCTCGGTTTTACCGAATACTACACTACACACGATCGGGTACACTGCCCATTAGTGCATAAGGGTAAACCATAGGTATAACGAGACAATTATAAATATTAAAACCTGGTCAGTAAAACCTGCATCAGTATCCTAATGAGGTTCATCACAATTTTGCTCAATACATCTTTATTGAATTCAAAATGAGTTTTAAATTTGTATTAACAATGTTGATTCTTTGATTAGTTTATCTTAAAAAACAATGTGATACCAAATTGTGATAAACCCATTTGAACCAAAGTTCTCAAGATGAAAATTGTACTACTACGAATTAGAGAATGGAAATAACAATGTAGTGAAGATAATACTTACACAAGTGATTGTTTCCTTTAAAATGATGAGGAGTGAGCTCCTATGAACAGTAACTTAGGGTTTATGTTCGTGAATGGGAGAGTAAAGTAGAAAGTAAAACTCCATAGTGATCATCTAAAACTTATTTTGTCTTCTGATGTGCCTGGTTCCCACGGGTCTATTGAAAGAGGGATCTGGCTATTTCAATCGCAGGGATCCGGCAGATCAGCTGTAAACAGTCTAAGTGAACTTTGATAATTTTAATACGGGAGTTTTAATTCTTGAATAATTTTGAGATTTTTCTATATAACTTAAGGTTTGTTTATGGTTCGAGGTTTTGACGAGTTTTCGTGTTTTACTAGTCCTTTTTGACGGGTTCCCTTTTTACGAATGAATCATAAATTGGGAAGTTAGAAGTCAAGACAAAATACTATTTTATCATGATATGGAAAGTTTCACATGGACACTATTGACATAGATTACTAATTTAATGCCAATATCCTTATGTGAGAAATGATGACTTACGCTTTTGAATAGCCAAGTTATCATTACGGGTAAAATGACTAGTTTGTAGTTTTTGTCTATGAAGATCAACCAAGAATGTTATTCTTGATGATGTGTGTAATATATATACCAACCTTTTGTAGAATTATGATATTGGAGTATACGTATTAAGTCTACGATTCTTTACGTGTTATAAGAAATGATATTTACTAATAAAGCTAGGAAGCACACATTAATAATTTATCTATAACTAAATTATAAAAGAACGTACCTTTGCTATATATATGTAATACCCGGTTGTAATTCATTCATTTTCATTCAGTAATTATCAGTCTGTATTTGTCACTCAGTGTATTTTCACTCAACTATAATCATTCATCAATCATGTTCATTCACCGTGTTCACCGTTCGTAAAACTTCGAGTTGTGTATCGTTATTGTTCATAGTTTCAACTTTCCTCATATGAGTTCGACTTTGTTAAATCACCATTAATTTTTGGTAACTCCAAAAATTCTAAATCTTTGCAATATTATAGAGCATCGATTTAGCTTTCCAATGGTTCAAACGGTGAGTCAATCGGAGTCCGGACGAGAGAGTTTTGGTCGTTTGATTTTGGCGATCACTGCCCGACCGAACTTCGGCCGTGTCGTCCGACACGGCCCGTGCGTGCTCGTCCGAAATGCGAAGTTTACGCCGACCGAGGCTCGGCCGTGTCGTCCGGCACGCGGCCGTGCCGTACTCTTCCGGATAGGCTGGAGCATCGCCGACACGCCCGGCCGTGTCCCGGGACACGGTCGAGTCATCTTGAGTCATTGTCGGCCGGGTCGCTATCGGAAGGCCCTCGGCCGCGCGACCGTGTCAATCCGGACACGGTCGAGTCACATGTCGGCCAAGCTGTCGGCCAGGTATGCGACACGACCGTGCCGATCGGCACGGCCGTGTCCGTGACGATCAACCCCTATAAATTCATTTTTTCATCATTTCACCATTTTTACGCATTTTCTTCACCTTCAACCGAGAGATAAGGCTTGAGGGAGGGTTTTCCTTCACAAATCATTTGGGTGTTTGATTTTCTTCATCTCCTTTCGATCGTGAAGCCCGGATAATCAATCTAACGCGTATTCTTCGGGTTAAAGCACTTGGATCATCAAGAGGTAATTCCTTCAACACTTTGGACTTCGATTTTGTGTTGAAATAGGATGTTTTGGACGTTATAATCATGATATATGAAGGGATATGTATATGATTATGAGTTTGTATAAGGATTCATTGGATTATTGAGGAATTATTCGAGAACACCTTGAAAATCGAGTTGGAATTGGGGATTTTCGACTAATTGTTGTTATAATCACGTTTTGGATATTCATAACGGATTATTGATCGTTTTGGAGATGTTTTGTTGGTTTGAAACACTTCTTGGGGGTTTGATATTGGTATATTAAGGTTTGATTGTAAACAATCGGAGTTTGGATACAACGTGTTTGATTTAATGCCTCTATGGACTTAGTTTAATCGTATCGACGTTTGAGTTCGTTATATTCGTGATTGATTCATATATTATGCGATTTGTTGTTGCTTGTGTAATTCAAGGTTGTTCGAGTGGCGGTATTCCCTATTAAGGGCGTTGTTCGTGGAAGGACTTCCTCGCCTTCGGTTTGAGGCAAGTTTTATACTTGTACTAGTCATTGAGCTAATGTCATCATGTATGTGTATAGATGTGTTGTATCATTCCGAGACTTAGTCTCTTCATGAATTCATTGATATCAAGAGATCGTTCAGATACGATACCTTAGGAAATTTTGCCAAAGCGTCATTGTTGTTCGTTAACGGCCGATTCAAGGCATTGTAATACTCATTATTAATGTCATTGTCGATGGCGGTTCGCGGTATCGATGTATCGATTGTTGTTCATATAGATGTCAATCTAAAACATCGTTGAAATCATTGTTATTCTGTTGGAATTGTCATTAAAAGCGTATTGGCGATTAAAGGCATTAGCGTATTCATTTTTCATCTTCGACGTCGGTAACCGATTAAAGGTGCCGAGGTATCCTTCTTATCATTGTTATCGATTGGCCGTTCTCATGCAAATCGAAATGTTCAATCATTCATTATATCATTATTATCAATTGACCTTTCTAAGTCAATTCGAGATATTCAATCATTCATCATATTACTCTTATCGATTTGCCGTTCTAAGGTAATCGAAACACTCAATCATTCATGGAATCATCCATTGCATCATTGTTATCTTGTTGGCCGACTCAAGGTAGCACACTATCATTCTCACGAATTCGGTAATCTACGAATCGTTGTCATTTGTGATTTATTATATTTTTGGAGGCTAGTCTCGGCTAATGCTTATCATGGGTAAGTTTGGGGCTTGAACCTTCGCGGTTGGCTTCCCAACACCTACAACTCGGTAGGTCACGGTCGTGTTTATGATCTTATGGGTAAGCTTGGGGCTTGAACCTTCGCGGTTGGTTTCCCAACACCTACAACTTAGTAGGTCACGGTCGCGTTTATGACCTTATGGGTAAGCTTGGGGCTTGAACCTTCGCGGTTGGCTTCCCAACACCTACAACTTAGTAGGTCACGGTCGCGTTTATGACCTTATGGGTAAGTTTGGGGCTTGGACCTCCGCGGTTGGCTTCCCAACACCTACAACTCGGTAGGTCACGGTCGTGGTTACGACCTTATTAGCCCTCATTAATTATAGCTTCGGGCTATTAGGTTTCATGTGAATGTGATATTTGACACTTGGTGAGTGGCTTTCAGGCCTTTGTGATTGTCTTGATAATTTCATTGGGGCCTTCGGGCATTGTGATTCATGTTTAATTCAGTTCTTGATGGATTCATGTTGTGTAATTCATTGCGATATTCGAGATTTTGATTCGCCGTTGGGCATTTATGTTCTAACCTGTCGAGCAGGTATTAATAGTATGCCGTGGGCATAGTATTTCACGAATGCTCGGTTATTACATTGGTTTGTGAGCATCTCGTACTATTATTATCATTGTACCGTTTCATTACGCCTTTGGATGCATATCATGTTATACATGTATTTGATGTTCATTATCTGGATGACCGACCCAGTAGGCGGAACATGTTTTCATGTTTTAGGTGCTTGCGAGGAGAGTTGAGACACGGGGCATGACGTTGGCGGCGAGGCATTCGAGCGATACTAGTCCGAGTTGTTCATTGTTGGTCGATCGGTTGGAGTGTACTCGGTCTTGTCGATTGTTGTCGTGTTGTATTACCGACGGATGTTCGTGGATCTTTGTTGTATTTCATTTTGGCCATGTAGGCCACTTTTGTCGTTGAAATTCCTTATCGGAATATTGTGTCGGATATCATGGTTGGGACTATGATTTTCCCTTGTTGTTTAATTTAATGTATTATAGTCATGTTTGTGCGGTGGATCTCTGGTGTGGGGTCCACGGCCTTTGTAATAACTTGATAGGATTTGGGGTGTTACGAAATGGTATCAGATTTGGGTTGTGTAATACCTGAGATGTGAGTTATGTGTTCCTACCGTCGCGGTAGTAGTGGGATTGTCGGGTTATGACAATCTAGTCGATCGAGTTTTGTGAGTCGTAATATTAGTGCGACTGCACGAGTCATTCATTCGTCGAGTCGTCGTCAGTGAAGACTAGTATCGCGAGACCTCGAAGCTTCGTATGACCTGTGTAAGGACTCGATTCTCTTTATGTTCATACATTCATCATGTCATTAATTGTTCGTGCCTTGTTGAAACCTATATGTGATATTAGTGTTATGATTGATTCATGACTAATTGTTTTGGGACACGTGTGGCTTATGTAAGCATTAAGGATCAACTCATTCATCGGTTAATAATCCTCAATCGTCATGCTGATCTTGTCGATTATGTTAATTCATTCATTACTCAATCAATATCATTACTCAGTCAATTCATCACTCGGATAATTCATTCATTACTCATCGATATCATTACTCGATCGATTCATCACTCGATTAATTCATTCATCATTCAGTCAATATCAATTACTTAGTTGCTTCGTTCATCACTCAATTAACCTCACCGTTCAGCTAATTCATTCATCACTCAATTAATCTCATCGTTTAGCTAATTCACTCGTCGCTCAGTCAATCTCATTGCTCAGTTAAATCATTCCTCATTCAGTCAATCTCATTGTTCGATTACTTCATTAATCATTCACCCATCTCACGGTTCAGTTGTTGATCTTGAGGATCGAATTTTCAACCTTGTTAACTTGTTCAAGGTAATCATTTCAGAATTTCATCGTGCAATCATGTTACCTCATTTAATGTTTCATACGGTCTTATCATACTCTGACATAATGTCGATGATCATTTCATTAAATCATTAATGCATTCATTGTGTTAGAGCGTGTATGCTCATTATTGTCACTCTGTAACGTAATCGTAATGCGATATTCATGCGGAATCTATAATCATCATGTGACTTTCCTACTTCAGTATGGATAGAGCATCGAGAGGACGCGGGGAAGAGGCGCAGTGCGGGCCGGAACCCGGGATCTCGTATGCATGCCCACACGAACGCGAGGGATATCATTAATTCATCAAATAGCGAGGCTACCCATTCATCAGCGGATAACCATTCACTGTCAGGGAGTCGTACCCGAGAGGCATCTCACTCGGAAGGTGTCCGGTTGATCCATTCATATTTATGCGAGGCATGATGGCCCAGATGACTCGGATGACGCGGATAGTGGAGACCATGCAGACCTCGATGGTTCGTGGTCCACCGCAACAGGATGCAGTGCCATTTCATGGACAGACTGGAGGAGTGAATCAGATTGTTAACGATATCTCTCGTCGGATGCCGCCTACTTTTGAGGGTTCGTCGGAACCAGTGATATTGTTCATTGGCTCGAGCATTTTGATAAACTCTTCGACATGGTTCGGTGTCGGAGGAGAGTAAAGTGGCGGTAGCGGCTTACTACTTGAGTAAGGGTGCTTATTCTTGGTGGCTTTGTGAAACCCACCGATCGCGATGTGGTTGGAGTGAGTTCAAGACCCTCATGTTAGAGAGATATTATCCGGCTCCACTTCGTGAAGCCAAGTTGTCGAGGTTTTGAACCCCGAACCGTCGAGGACGAGGGTGTTATTGCCATTCTTTGAGAAGTTTCGGGACTACTTGATTTGCTTCGTCGATTATCCGTCTTGAGGCGGATAAGATCAAATATTTTAGCAAGAGGCTAAATCCGCGATTGAGGATGCACTGTTCAATCACAATTGTAATTCACTTAGTGAGTTCATTGGGAAGGCTCTTGGAGCGAGCTTTTGATCAAGGAGCTTACTCGAAGCATCTTTCGATTTCTTGGGTGAGAGGACTAGAATGCCGGCTCGTTCGAGAGGGACATCGGACCCCGTCATCCAAGAAGTCATTTTCTAGTCGTCTTCGTGCGGAGGAGCGTCCTCTTCTAAGGCCACGAGTTCGACCGTTGTTTGCTTTAAGCGTGATGTAATAGGACATCGCGGCACCGGTGTTCAATGCGGGCCGTTATTTGTTTTCGGTGTGGGCGGCGGGGACACCTTCGAAATCTGCGGGAGTTCTAGTGCCGGTAGATCTCGAGAGAGCTCAAGGGCCTCGAGGACCTTGTTACTCCAGCTCGTGCTTCATTCAAGGGTCCTATCGGGCTTCGAGAGCCGAGGTAAGGACATTCATCTCCGATTTCGAGCAAGTTAATTCTTGTTCGGTAATAGGATAATCATTCATTTCATTGTCGTTCATTCATTCACTTAAGTCATTCATCATATATCAATCATGTTGAGACTTGTCATCATGAAATTAATCATTTAATTCACGAGGAACAACGGTTCCAATAATTTCACTTGAGCTATCACTCATGACGTTATTAATTCACCGTGGTGAGCCATTCTTAATCTGGTCGGATTTATAGTCAATTATCATTCATCATTCATTTTAGTCACTTTCATTCTCGTGACCTTACGAGATCATAGTTAGCGGCGAGTTCATCGTCGGATATACCTCTAATCGTTGAGGTACCAAGTCGAGGTATTTTCCGTTTTGGAAGACGGGAAGTCGAGTCGAGATTCATTGGACCGTTTGAAAATTTGGATCGAGTAGGCGAGTTAGCTTATCGATTGGCTTTGCCTCCGGCATTGAGCCGAATTCATAATGTGCTTCACGTCTCTCGATTGCGGAAGTATGTTGCCGACCGAGTCACATACTTGATTCGACAAAATCGAAATCGCGGATGATCATTCGTGCGAGAAGCGTCACGATGCAGTGTTGGAGCGGCGAATCAAACGGTGGAGAAATAAGTCGATTCCTTTGGTCAAGATTCGGTGGTCTAGACTCGGAGTCAAAAAGGCTACTTGGGAACCGAGGATAGTATGCGAGAGAGTTATCCGAGTTGTTTGACCCTTAGTTTCGGGACGAAACTCTTTTAAGGGGGTGTATGTAATACCGGTTGTAATTCATTCATTTTCATTCGGTAATTATCGATCTGTATTTGTCACTCCGTGTATTTTCACTCACCTATACGCATTCCTCCATCATGTACATTCACCGTGTTCACCGTTCGTAAAACTTCGAGTTGTGGATCGTTATTGTTCATAGTTTCAACTTTCCTCATATGAGTTCGACTTTGTTAAATCACCATTAATTTTTGGTAACTCCAAAAATTCTAAATCTTGCAATATTATAGAGCATCGATTTAGCTTTCCAATGGTTCAAGCGGTGAGTCAATCGAGTCCGGACGAGAGAGTTTTGGTCGTTTGATTTTGGCGATCACTGCCGACCGAACTCGGCCGTGTCGTCCGACACGGCCCGTGCCGTGCTCGTCGGAAATGCGAAGTTTACGCCGACCGTGCTCGGCCGTGTCGTCCGCACGGCCCGTGCCGTACTCTTCCGGATAGGCACGAACGCAGCTGACACGCCCGGCCGTGTCCCGGGACACGGTCGAGTCATGCCGAAGTCGCCGTCGGCCGGTCGCTATCGGAAGGCCCTCGCGCCCGCGACCGTGTCAATCCGGACACGGTCGAAGTCATCGGCCAGGTATGCGCGACACGGCCGTGCCCGATCGGCACGGGCCGTGTCCGGCGACGATCAACCCCCTATAAATTCATTTTTCATCATTTTGACCCATTTTTACGCATTTTCTTCACCTTCAACCGAGAGATAAGGCTTGAGGGAGGGTTTTTCCTTCACAAATCATTTGGGTGTTTGATTTTCTTCATCTCCTTTCGATCGTGAAGCCCGGATAATCAATCTAACGCGTATTCTTCGGGTTAAAGCACTTGGATCATCAAGAGGTAATTCCTTCAACACTTTGGACTTCGATTTTGTGTTGAAATAGGATGTTTGGACGTTATAATCATGATATATGAAGGGATATGTATATGATTATGAGTTTGTATAAGGATTCATTGGATTATTGAGGAATTATTCGAGAACACCTTGAAAATCGAGTTGGAATTGGGGATTTTCGACTAATTGTTGTTATAATCACGTTTTTGGATATTCATAACGGATTATTGATCGTTTTGGAGATGTTTTGTTGGTTTGAAACACTTCTTGGGGATTTGATATTGGTATATTAAGGTTTGATTGTAAACAATCGGAGTTTGGATACAACGTGTTTGATTTAATGCCTCTATGGACTTAGTTTAATCGTATCGACGTTTGAGTTCGTTATATTCGTGTTTGATTCATATATTAAGCGAATTGTTGGTGCTTGTGTAATTCAAGGTTGTTCGAGTGGCGGTATTCCCTATTAAGGACGTTGTTCGTGGAAGGACTTCCTCGCCTTCGGTTTGAGGCAAGTTTTATACTTGTACTAGTCATTGAGCTAATGTCATCATGTATGTGTATAGATGTGTTGTATCATTCCGAGACTTAGTCTCTTCATGAATTCATTGATATCAAGAGATCGTTCGATACGATACCTTAGGAAATTTTGCCAAACGACATTGTTGTTCGTTAACGGCCGATTCAAGGCATTGTAATACTCATTATTAATGTCATTGTCGATAGCCGGTTCGCGGTATCGATGTATCGATTGTTGTTCATATAGATGTCAATCTAAAACATCGTTGAAATCATTGTTATTCTGTTGGAATTGTCATTAAAAGCTGTATTGGCGATTAAAGGCATTAGCGTAATCATTTTACAACTTCGACGTCGGTAACCGAATAAATGTGAAGAGGTATCCTTCATATCATTGTTATCGATTGGCGTTCTCGTGCAAATCGAAATGTTCAATCATTCATTATATCATTATTATCAATTGACCTTTCTAAGGCAAATCGAGATATTCAATCATTCATCATATTACTCTTATCGATTTGCCGTTCTAAGGTAATCGAAACACTCAATCATTCATGGAATCATCCATTTGCATCATTGTTATCTTGTTGGCCGACTCAAGGTAGCACACTATCATTCTCACGAATTCGGTAATCTACGAATCGTTGTCATTTGTGATTTATTATATTTTTGGAGGCTAGTCTCGGCTAATGCTTATCATGGGTAAGTTTGGGGCTTGAACCTTCGCGGTTGGCTTCCCAACACCTACAACTAGATGGGTCACGGTCGTGTTTATGATCTTATGGGTAAGCTTGGGGCTTGAACCTTCGCGGTTGGTTTCCCAACACCTACAACTTAGTAGGTCACGGTCGCGTTTATGACCTTATGGGTAAGCTTGGGGCTTGAACCTTCGCGGTTGGCTTCCCAACACCTACAACTTAGTAGGTCACGGTCGCGTTTATGACCTTATGGGTAAGTTTGGGGCTTGGACCTCCGCGGTTGGCTTCCCAACACCTACAACTCGGTAGGTCACGGTCGTGGTTACGACCTTATTAGCCCTCATTAATTATAGCTTCGGCTATTAGGTTTCATGTGAATGTGATATTTGACGGCTTCTACCGAGTGGCTTTCGTGCCTTTGTGATTGTCTTGATAATTTCATTGGGGCCTTCGGGCATTGTGATTCATGTTTAATTCAGTTCTTGATGGATTCATGTTGTGTAATTCATTGCGATATTCTCGAGATTTTGATTCGCCGTTGGGCATTTATGTTCTAACACAGAGCAATTATTAATAGTATGCCGTGGGCATAGTATTTCACGAATGCTCGGTTATTACATTGGTTTGTGAGCATCTCGTACTATTATTATCATTGTACCGTTTCATTACGCCTTTGGATGCATATCATGTTATACATGTATTTGATGTTCATTATCTGGATGGCCCGGCCGTGGCGGAACATGTTTTCATGTTTTAGGTGCTTGCGAGGAGAGAGTTGAGACACGGGGCATGACGTTGGCGGCGAGGCATTCGAGCGATACTAGTCCGAGTTGTTCATTGTTGGTCGATCGGTTGGAGTGTACTCCGGTCTTGTCGATTGTTGTCGTGTTGTATTACGACAGATGTTCGTGGATCTTTGTTGTATTTCATTTTGGCCATGTAGGCCACTTTTGTCGTTGAAATTCCTTATCGGAATATTGTGTCGGATATCATGGTTGGGACTATGATTTTCCCTTGTTGTTTAATTTAATGTATTATAGTCATGTTTGTCTGGTGGATCTCCTGGTGTGGGGTCCACGGCACTGTAATAACCCAATAGGATTTGGGGGTGTTACAATATATATATATATGATTTAAAAAATCATAGATGCGAAATTATTCATGATCTTCTAAGATGCCCAAATCCTAGTATGAAGAATTCTCAAAAGAAAATGTTAGAATGACCTATCACTATCCAACATTTAAAATATAATGATTTCTAAAAACATTAATTTTTGTTTCAAGAAATTCCCTTCTTTCTAGTTTTCAAACATACATGGATCGTATCAAGTTTTTGAAGTACAATTGTGGAAAACTAGAAGGGGGTTGAATAGTTTTACCAATTAAAACTTTATTTTAATCTATTTAGATCAACTCATGTCAATCTACTTAGTGTGTGTGTGTGTGTTGGATGATGATAGATAAGCATATAAATAAGTAATGCAAATATAAAGAGTAAGAAACACAAAACCACAACACGAATATTTATAGTGGTTCGGATACAAGGACACATTACTTGCCCTACTCCACTGATAAGGATTTAAAAGGTACACTTTTGAGGGGTCATTTAAGCCCTTAATTGATCACTTTTGTATCCGTTACTACTTAATTTCGTTCATTTTCACTTTTTAGGTCTCTTGAAGGAAAATTGCTGGAATGACACTTATTCAAACGAAAAGGCGCGAATATATGAAGAAAATGGCCAAAGTCAAGAATCAAGACACTCAAGCTGCTGGAACTGAAGGGGATGGCGTCACAGCTTAATAGCGACGCCGTCGCGACACATCTTGAGACGACTTAGAAAGCAAATTGCTATTTTACAAGGATAGAGTCAAGCTCGTGACTCAAACAAAAACAAGCGCTTCTTGGGAGGCAACCTATGTGTATTTGTTTTTCATTTTTATTTGTGTGTTTATATATCTTTTCATTATTGTATGTTCTCATATTTGAATTTGTGAAAATGCTTTATTTTGTCTTTAACCTCGTCTTAATTACATATAAAGGTATTTTACAAAAGGGATAAGTGTAGGGAAGATTACACACGTTTTTAAAAGAACGTGAACATAAGAATTACGATTATTAAAAAGATATACATGTGTGTTTGTTCGAGTCAAATGCTTGTATCGAGTCATAATGGATGTTTTGCAGGAAATTTTTCCAGATTCTAAAGATATAAATTTTCCAGAATTTTTTCCAGAAAATCGCAGACCAGTTTCTGTCAGGAGGAGTAAAAACAACTTACTACTTTTTCTCGTTTTCTGTGCTACTTATAAATTTTTAGAATTTTTCAGGTCTTAATTTTTTAGAAAATCTGTAAATATCCATTCCACAAGCATTATATCCTAGTTTAGTATAGTCATATATATTGTTACCGCCGATTTTAAGCGAAGGTTTCGTTTGTTTTCTTCAAGTGTGCAGGTTTTATTTATCAAGAAGAAGATACATAAGATTGGAAGGAGCTTTTCACGCATACACTCTTCTTGAAGAAAGATTTAACCACTACTTCACACGGATCCTACCGAGCTAATCATAGGAGTACTAGTTTCTTTCGCTTTTAATTACCTTCCATTATTATAACTTTGATACTTTCGGGGAACATTGGGGACAATGTTCAGTTTAAGTGTAGGGAGGGAAAATAAAACGGGAACTTTGAAACTATGCTTACCCTTGACTATTTGTCTTGTCCAATTTCATTTGTGTAATAAACCATGAGAAATATCGGTTAGGGTAATTTTGGCACCAAATTTAAATTTTTTCATGACATGTAGGAGTGGGCCAATAGTCTTAATAAAGCGTCTCATGGATAGGAAGTTATATGACTAGCACAAAACCCTTTATCACTTAAATTCCACCCAAAATGTGAGGATCGCCCTTAGATTTTTAGGAATTAAAGCATTCCACTTTAACGCTTCGAGTGTGTACCAGTAGTATAATAGATTCTAGAACTTGTTTTGTGATGCATTCCGAGATCGCTAGTGAGACTACACTTATGTAGTTAGGAATAACTAAATGATAAGAGGCATTAGGATAACCCTTGTTTGATACCCGTATTATAATTACTTCTTTCACATCGGTTGAGTAATTCCCCACACCCTTGCGTTGTACTCATCTTTGGCACATGATACCCCTAGTTAACCCCTCAGAGCCTATCCTTTTCGCGGTTCTCGTGATGTTTCGGTTTTCTGAAATATCAATGAAGAGCATTGTTTACAATCCACCCCCAAATATACACCCAAATCGCCTTAGCCTACCTTGCATGCACTCACTTTTAGTGCATTATTGTCATCATACTAAACCCTTAGTTCAATTATCTAGTTGCTTGCATAAGTTGCTAAGTCGAGTCATATCCTTTGTACACAGTTTTGGGACGATTGGGACTCATGGGAAAAGTTAAATTTTATGAAATGACGGGAAGGAACGTTAAATTCAAATTCCCTTTATTTACGTAATAATGTACTCCAAGTGTTTTGATCTTTTCAATTCGGGTCAAATTAGTGTTAGAGTAATAAAAAACTCAAGTGTAGGGATGTGCCTATAAATTCCTATTATTTTGATGTTATTATAGAGGATGGTAGATGTAATATCCGGATTTATTACAGTGTATTTCATCTGTATTCAAACCCTGTATTATTCGGATTGGTGGTTTTGATTATTGGAGTAAGATATTTCGTGCATTGATATCATTGTACATAAGTATAGAAACTTGCAAAATTGCTCAAGCAACCTCGTGATAGCGCACGCTAAGAATGTATCTTAACGCGCGCTATCGGGCCATTATTAGCGCACGCTATGAAGATAAGAGTTGCGTGCGCTAAGAACTCAATTATTGAGCGGGACGGCTAGCACATGCGCCAGCCGGGACATGGGTCTGGATAAGATTCCCGCGGACGCACCCGGACAATCCTGAAGTCAACCATTATTAGCGCACGCTAAGGAATGCTTAGTAGCGTGCGCTAACTTGTCAATAATGCAGAATATTATAAATGGGACAACAACCGTTTTGGCTTTCATTTCTTTCGCCCTTTCTTCATCCTTGAGAGTTCGAGAGTCAGTAGTAATACTTCTATACACTTAGAACACATCTTGTTGGTGTTTACATATTGGTTATCATTTGGGAATGATCATTGAAGAGGAATAACACCTTGGAGTGGCATACAACCAACCGGAGTTGGATTCTACCTTACAGTTCAGTGATTTTCATCATATTAAGGTATGTTCAATCTATCTCAAGACTTAGAGTTGGACTCTAACAATTTGGATGATCATGTTAACAAGATATGGATTTTCATAGATGAATTATCCAAGTATATCATGTTTGGAGTAGTGAGATGAATAAGCCTTAAGTACCTTGATTATAATCATCATGATTCGAATCTTATTACACTGAATATGTGAAGAGAAGATTCTATCATTGGTAATTCGAATCTAGTAGATGACTTCATAATAATCATGGACTTGACTTTAACAATCATTATTGTTGGATAAATCTAAAGGATTGATCATGGAAAGATTTATCTAGTATAGATGGAACGTTTAAACAACTTCAGCATGATAATATTGATTGATATAAGGTGTTAATATCAACCGTTAAGCTTTTCGAATTGTCGTATGAAGATTTGAAGTCGGAATGGAATATGGTTTTATTTTGGTATGCATATCCTTGAATCCGAAGTTGTCTTTATCCGTAAAATCATTCATAAGGGTATGAACATGGTATTCATGGAAGTAACATGAATTATCACGCAAGATTTCATTGTTTCAATCATGGCAAGAACAGTTTACTGCTCAGCAGTAAACTGCCATGCAGAGATAGCGCACGCTATGCTTTGGAGTTTAACGTGCACTATCTAGCACGAGTTAGCGTGCGCTACGTTTGGTACGTAACATACGCTAGACCATCAGACGAGTCAGTTGGCTGGTCAGTGAAGTACTGACCATGCATAGTTAGCGTACGCTAGTCTTTGTTGTTTGCGTGCGCTATCGGGTAGACTTAACGCACGCTACACAGAGTACTTAGCGTGCGCTAAGCAGTTCGGACAGATTGCATTTTATGAACTTTTGACCGTAAATCGAATTGTTAAACATTCATACGACGTGAGATAAATCCTATATCATTTCTTTTGTTAAGGTTTGGTCTCGTTACGTGATTGACTGAGGAGGACGATCTACGAGTGTTCATTTTCGTGGAAGTATTATTATTGTCTTCAAATCGAGGCAAGTACCTTAATTGTTTTATGTATTGTTGTTATACATATTGTCGTGCATGTATGTCGTTATTGTATGTCTACCTCGTGTTGGTCCGACGGGATCATCGGGGGATCTATGCTAGCGTGCGCTGGATCATCGGACGGGTTTTTCCACCACGGGTTGGTCTGACGGGATCATCGTGGGTTCTAGGCAGTGAACGCTGGATCGATGGAATTACCATGTGTATGTTATGATATCATGTTGTGATTATCAGTTGTGTATGTTATGTTTGAGTTTCTCGTAGGAGAAGACTCGTTGGTACTTTGTCGTTTACGTTATTATTCTTCGTGAGATATGAATAATATGTTGTGGTACTTGTACTAGCATCGTTGTGCTAACCCCTTCGGGGGTGAATATTTTGTTTATGTTCAGGATCCAGGAGAGCGGGGAAACAACCACTGGAACTGTATGACGACGAGGGTGCAGAGTGATGTCCCGACCGGGTTTATTTATCTGTTGTTTACTCTTTATTTCAATAAGTACTCGAGTACGAAGTCAGAAATGATGATTTGAATTTGCTGATGTATTATTGAGTTCTGTTGAACGATTGTACTATTTCTGTATTGGGTCAGAACTGTTGTACCGTAATTCCGTTATTTCCATTCGTTAGTACCTTTTTAATGCTTGTTAAATTATTCAGCCTTGTAAATCCTTATGTAAAGGATTTACGGCGCTGTAATATTCCTGAATACATCGGGGGTGTTACAGAATATGGTATCAGAGCTAAGATTATGGATATCTTGGCTGTTGGGTTTAAATAGGGGTCATTTATGTCTTTTGAGGTAACCGGTCGTGAATGACATCACTGCACTGCCTACGTCTTCATGCGAACAGTGGTTGTAAGTTCCTAAACTCTATCTTGTTCTTTACATGTTGTGTCTCTTTATACTCGAATATTAGAACGATGTTGTTTCCTGTATATTGAGTATTTATGCTTACAGTATGTTGAGAGGCGGACGTGGACGTGGTCGCGGTTGTGGACGCGGACGGAGAAATGCCGAAAGGGAAGCGTCGCCTTCTAACCAGGCCAGTCATAGCTCAGGCGAGCCGCAACAATCTATTAATAATGAACCAGATCCTGCTGTACCAGAGATCCTTCGTCAAGTGGTGAACCAGATGACTCAGTTCGCCCAGGTCGTGGACCGAATGTAAGTGGCGGTGGGACTACAGCAGGGAGAGAGACAGCAAGGGATCCCAGACATGGGAAATCGAGGTGACCGGTGGCTGCAAGAGGTGGTGAAGATGCAACCACCCAAATTCGACGGTATTTCTGAGACTCCCACCTGGGATCATTGGTTGAAAGAACTGGAGAAAATCTTTACCGGAATCAACTGCCCAGACGACCGGAGAGCCTCTATCGCTCAATATTTTCTGATAGGGGAAGCATCCGAATGGTGGGAAGCCATCCGGCCTGTAAACCATGATGCCGATTGGACAGAGTTTAGATTGATGATGGAAGCTCAGTATTGCCCTCGTCCTGTGAGGGAAGCCAAAGTTCGGGAGTTTTTCTCCGCTCGCCTTTCCGATGTGCCGTATCCTGTGCGATCAAGACGTTTAACCAGCAGCTGGCATTTGTTCGACATCTTATCAGAACAGATGCAGAAATGATGATCCATTTCGATATGAGGATGAAACCAGAAGTTCAGAGGTACATGTCCGGATTCGAGTGTACCACACTCCGTCAATACCAGGATAAGGCGTTGGCATATGAGATCAAGGAAGCAGCCATGGAGAAATTTGCGGAAACCAAGAAACAGAAAGTCTCTGGTACTTTTACAGAGCACAAGAACAGCGGGGCCCGTAAGGCCCAGTCATCCTTTCACTCTTTCAAGAAACCTCCGCACCCAGCTAGGAGCGGAAAGAACTTCGGAGCGACATCAACTATTACTGATGTTACCAGGAAATGCTTTAACTGCGCCCAGACGGGGCACTATCGACGGAATTGCCCCCTTCCTTCCGTGACTTGGTTTGATTGTGGACGAGAGGGACATCGGGCGGTGTTTTGTGAAGAGGCTGCAAAGTCTTTTAGAGCCCGTACACTGCAGCCGGTCCAGAAGGAGGCCAGTATTCCACAGACGCAGCAAAGTGTTCAGATGCCTCAGAATTTTGGCCGCGGGCGAGGCAGAGGACAATGGGACCGAAAGGGGACATCGAGTGCCGGATCTGCTCCCACGTGCATGCGAGATGAGGAGGACAGACGATCGAGATGTCTTTGTCGCATCGTCTTGTCCAGATCCTTTCCCAGCCAGTTAGCGTTTTATTCGATACAGGAGCTACACATTCTTTCATATCTTTGTCTTGTGTAAATCGTTTGAATATTTCCGGTTTTCATACTTGTGAACCTTATGTTGTTGGTTTACCGAATGGATAGAGGATTATCGGAAATTTAGAAACTAGAAATTTCCCTATATCATTTGGAGGCAGAGAGTGGCTCTCAAATTTGATCGTGATAGAAATGCAAGGAGATGACCTGATACTCGGAGACGATTGGCTTAATCGATATGGAGCAATTGTGAACTACCGAAGGAGGAGTATCTCGCTGATCGCTGACGATGATTCCGAGATTCTGTTTGAAGGATGGAAACCGGGAAGCTCAGGAAAATTGATCAAGGCGATGAAAGCTGTCAAATTGTTGAAACAGTATGCATCGCATGCTGGTGTTACGCAATGAAGAAAGAAGATGAAATTGTGGAACTTTCATCCATTCCTGTTGTGAACGAATTTACAGATGTGTTTCCTGACGAGTTACCTGGACTACCTCCACGAAGAGATGTGGAATTTACCATTGAGCTGGAACCCGGAGCTACACCAATTTCTAAGGCGCCGTATCGTATGGCACCTACTGAAATATACGAACTGAAGAAGCAGCTGGAAGAGTTACTGGACAAGGGCTATATTCAGCCAAGCGTTTCGCCCTGGGGAGCGCTAGTTCTTTTTGTCCGAAAGAAGGATGGGTCGCTCCGACTGTGTATTGACTATCGAGAGCTGAACAAAATGACGATTAAGAACAAATATCCGTTACCACGGATTGATGATCTGTTTGACCAGCTGCAAGGGGCAACAGTATTTTCTAAAATCGATCTGAGATCAGGATACCATCAGCTGAGGATTAAGGAATCTGATGTTCCGAAATCAAGATTCGTAACTCGCTACGGGCATTATGAGTTTGTAGTGATGCCGTTTGGTCTCACTAACGCACCTGCTGTATTTATGCAACTGATGAACCGTGTGTTCATTGAATTTTTGGATAAATTTGTGGTCGTGTTTATTGATGACATTCTGGTGTATTCTAAAAGTCCGGAAGAACATGAGCAGCATTTGCGGATTGTATTGGAACTTTTGAGAAACGAACAATTGTACGCCAAACTTTCTAAGTGTGAATTCTGGCTAAAGGAAGTAATGTTCCTCGGCCATGTAGTGTCAGCTGAAGGAGTCCGAGTAGATCCTCAGAAGATCGAAGCAATTATGGATTGGGAGCCTCCAAAGAACGTGAAAGAAGTCCGAAGCTTCTTAGGACTTGCTGGATATTATCGTCGATTCGTGGAAGGGTTTTCTAAAATTTCCCGCCCACTTACTCGACTTCTGCAGAAAACTCAAAAGTTTGAGTGGAACGAGTCGTGTCAGATTAGTTTTGATGAGTTAAAGAAGAAATTGACGACAGCACCGATTCTATCACTTCCGCAGGGAACTGGAGGATTCATAGTTTACAGTGATGCTTCAAACCAAGGACTTGGGTGCGTGTTGATGCAGAATGATAAGGTGATCGCTTATGCGTCACGACAGCTGAAACCTTATGAAGTGAATTACCCGACACATGATTTGGAGCTAGCGGCAGAGTTTTTGCTTTGAAGATCCGGAGGCATTATCTCAGACGGACTTACCGCCGATCTTTACGGATCATAAGAGTCTCAAGTACATATTCATGTAAAGAGTTGAACATGCGGCAAAGAAGATGGTTAGAATCGATTAAGGACTATGACTTGGAGATTTTATATCATCCGTGCAAAGCAAATGTAGTGGCCGATGCACTTAGCCGCAAGCCTGTCTCTATTCAGATGCTGGAGACGCTGACATCCCAACTTAGCCTTCAACGAGAGATGATTCGTGAAGGAATTGAGGTATGGTTACAAAGAGTCCAAGGACAACTGTGCGTGATGGAGATAACTTCATCTTTAACCGAAGAAATCAAATCTAGACAGGCAGATGATCCTCTGATGATCCGGTTACATGATGAAGTGATCAAAGGAAAGGCCCCCAGATTCATAATTCATGACGATGGAGTTTTGAGATTTCAGAACCGACTCTGCGTTCCCGATGTTGATGTTCTGAAACAGACGATTATGAAGGAAGCTCATAGTTCGCCCTATTCTATCCACCCGGGCACCAGTAAAATGTATAAGGATTTGAAGCAGAATTTCTGGTGGGGCAACATGAAGAAAGACGTAGCGGACTATGTTTTGAAATGCTTGACTTGTCAGCAGGTTAAGATCGAGCATCAACGGCCTGCTGGAATGTTGAAGCCGCTCCCGATTCCTGAATGTAAGTGGGAGGACATATCGATGGACTTTATCACTAATATGCCGAAAACCAGGACAGGAATGAACATGATTTGGGTAATAGTTGATCGTTTAACCAAATCGGCTCATTTTCTAGGCATTAAGGATACGTGGGGACCAGAGAGGTTGGCACGAGTATTTATTTCGGAGATAGTTCGATTGCATGGTACGCCGAAGACCATTATTTCTGATCGAGATGGCCGTTTTGTGTCTCACTTTTGGAAGGCAGTTCATAAAGCCTTGGGGACCGAATTGAACTTCAGTACAGCTTATCACCCGCAGACTGACGGACAATCTGAGAGAACTATACAAACGGTGGAAGACATGCTAAGGGCCTGTGCCTTAGATTGGTCAAACGATTGGGAAGTTCATCTACCGTTGATTGAATTTACCTACAATAATAGTTGGCATGCTTCTATTAAGATGGCACCGTTTGAGGCATTATACGGAAGGAGATGCAGATCGCCCCTATGCTGGGACGATTCATCGGACTTGATCGGAACAGAACCAGAGTTGATCGAGCAAACTCGAGAGAAGATAGCCTTAATTCGTGAAAGGCTGTTGACTACCCAGAGTCGCCAGAAATCCTATGCGGACGTACGCCGCCGCCCATTGGAGTTCAGTACTGGAGATCACGTACTTTTGAAGGTTTCTCCTACTCGGGGAATCTTTCGTTTCGGAAGGAAAGGAAAGCTGAGTCCGAGATATATCGGACCATTTGAGATCCTCGAGAGAGTTGGGGAGTTGGCATACAGATTGGCATTGCCGCCGTCATTGTGCCATGTTCATAACGTGTTCCACGTATCCCAGTTACGGAGATATATACCGGATCCCAATCATATCATTGATTTCGGCGAGATCGAACTCAAGCAGGATGGAACGTTTGAAGAAAGACCGGTTAAGATACTCAAGAGTCGAGTTAAGCAACTGAGAAACAAATCAATCGTTTTGGTCAAAGTTCAGTGGTCACGTCACGGAATGGAAGAAGCCACCTGGGAAACGGAAGCTGATATGAAGTCTAGATATCCCGAGTTATTTTCATCTTGAGTTTCGGGACGAAACTCCTTTTTAGTAGGAGAGTATGTAATATTCGGATTTATTACGGTGTATTTCATCTGTATTCAAACCCTGTATTATTCGGATTGGTGGTTTTGATTATTGGAGTAAGATATTTCGTGCATTGATATCATTGTACATAAGTATAGAAACTTGCAAAATTTCTCAAGCAACCTCGTGATAGCGCACGCTAAGAATGTATCTTAACACGCGCTATCGGGCCATTATTAGCGCACGCTATGAAGATAAGAGTTGTGTGCGCTAAGAACTCAATTATTGAGCGGGACGGCTAGCACATGCGCCAGCCGGGACATGGGTCCGGATAAGATTCCCGCGGACGCACCCGGACAATCCTGAAGTCAACCATTATTAGCGCACGCTAAGGAATGCTTAGTAGCGTGCGCTAACTTGTCAATAATGCAGAATATTATAAATGGGACAACAACCGTTTTGGCTTTCATTTCTTTCGCCCTTTCTTCATCCTTGAGAGTTCAGAAAGCTGTAGTAATACTTCTATACACTTAGAGCACATCTTGTTGGTGTTTACATATTGGTTATCATTTGGGAATGATCATTGAAGAGGAATAACACCTTGGAGTGGCATACAACCAACCGGAGTTGGATTCTACCTTACGGTTCAGTGATTTTCATCATATTAAGGTATGTTCAATCTATCTCAAGACTTAGAGTTGGACTCTAACAATTTGGATGATCATGTTAACAAGATATGGATTTTCATAGATGAATTATCCAAGTATATCATGTTTGGAGTAGTGAGATGAATAAGCCTTAAGTACCTTGATTATAATCATCATGATTCGAATCTTATTACACTGAATATGTGAAGAGAAGCTTCTATCATTGGTAATTCGAATCTAGTAGATGACTTCATAATAATCATGGACTTGACTTTAACAATCAAAATTGTTGGATAAATCTAAAGGATTGATCATGGAAAGATTTATCTAGTATAGATGGAACGTTTAAACAACTTCAGCATGATAATATTGATTGATATAAGGTGTTAATATCAACCGTTAAGCTTTTCGAATTGTCGTATGAAGATTTGAAGTCGGAATGGAATATGGTTTTATATTGGTATGCATATCCTTGAATCCGAAGTTGTCTTTATCCGTAAAATCATTCATAAGGGTATGAACATGGTATTCATGGAAGTAACATGAATTATCACGCAAGATTTCATTGTTTCAATCATGGCAAGAATAGCCATCGTGATGAAATCGCCATGCAGAGATAGCGCACGCTATGATTTGGAGTTTAACGTGCGCTATCGAGCACGAGTTAGCGTGCGCTACGTTTGGTACGTAATGTACGCTAGACCATCAGACGAGTCAGTTGGCTGGTCAGTGAAGTACTGACCATGCATAGTTAGCGTATGCTAGTCTTTGTTGTTTGCGTGCGCTATCGGGTAGACTTAACGCACGCTACACAGAGTACTTAGCGTGCGCTAAGCAGTTCGGACAGATTGCATTTTATGAACTTTTGACCGTAAATCGAATTGTTAAACATTCATACGACGTGAGATAAATCCTATATCATTTCTTTTGTTAAGGTTTGGTCTCGTTACGTGATTGATTGAGGAGGACGACCTTCGAGTGTTCATTTTCGTGGAAGTATTGTTATTGTCTTCAAATCGAGGCAAGTACCTTAATTGTTTTATGTATTGTTGTTATACATATTGTCGTGCATGTATGTCGTTATTGTATGTCCACCTCGTGTTGGTCCGATGGGATCATCGGGGGATCTATGCTAGCGTGCGCTGGATCATCGGATGGGTTTTTCCACCACGGGTTGGTCTGACGGGATCATCGTGGGTTCTAGGCAATGAACGCTGGATCGATGGAATTACCATGTGTATGTTATGATATCATGTTGTGATTATCAGTTGTGTATGTTATGTTTGAGTTTCTCGTAGGATAAGACTCGTTGGTACTTTGTCGTTTACGTTATTATTCTTCGTGAGATATGAATAATATGTTGTGGTACTTGTACTAGCATCGTTGTGCTAACCCCTTCGGGGGTGAACATTTTGTTTATGTTCAGGATCCAGGAGAGCGGGGAAAGAACCACTGGAACTGTATGACGACGAGGGTGCAGAGTGATGTCCCGACCGGGTTTATTTATCTGTTGTTTACTCTTTATTTCAATAAGTTCTCGAGTACGAAGTCAGAAATGATGATTTGAATTTGCTGATGTATTATTGAGTTCTGTTGAACGATTGTACTATTTCTGTATTGGGTCAGAACTGTTGTACCGTAATTCCGTTATTTCCATTCGTTAGTACCTTTTTAATGCTTGTTAAATTCTTCAGCCTTGTAAATCCTTATGTAAAGGATTTACGGCGCTGTAATATTCCTGAATACATCGGGGGTGTTACAGTAGAGTAAAAGTGTATGAAAAAAAAAATTTTAAAAAAGAGTGATTCAAAAAAAAAAAAAGGCTACCATCCTACATCTATCTTTAAATTTATGTTTGTTTGTTTCAAGTTATCTAGAGTTTAGAGCGTCGAGTCTTGGCTTAGCAACGACATTCTTCTCTTGCTTGTAACATAAAGATTTTGACTTGCCACCACTAAATCGCCTATCCCACCAAACCCTTTTGTTTCCCTACCGTAGGCCTAACGTTACAACCCTTTAAAAGACCTCTTGGATAGTTTTCCCTAGGTGCTTACGCCAAAGCGATGAAGGTTTGATTTAGTCTCAAGACTATGGTAATCTATGTACTAGGACCGATTAATGAGTGTTTATCTTCCATTTCCAACTTGATATGTTTCATATACACCCGAGAGATGAGAGTATCCAAACACCACTTGTGAGGTGCTAGTATGTAATTTCCGTGCTTGTTATGACTTTTGCGGGGCTTATACATGATGTGAATTGTTCTAAACTAATGCTTCATGACCCCTAACTTATAAATCAATTGGCCAAAAGCACATTTGCTTAAGGACAAGCAAATACCAAGTGTAGGGATATTTGATAAGGATTTAAAAGGTACACTTTTGAGGGGCCATTTAAACTCTTAATTGATCACTTTTGTATCCGTTACTACCTAATTTCATTCATTTTCACTTTTTAGGTCTCTTGAAGGCAAATTGCTGGAATGACACTTATTCGGATGAAAAGGCGCGAATATATGAAGAAAATGGCCAAATTCAAGAATCGAGACACTCAAGCTGCTGGAACTGAAGGGGACGGCGTCACAGCTTAATAGCGACGCCGTCGCGACACACCTTGAGATGACTTAGAGAGCAAATTGCTATTTTAGAAGTGACGGCATCAGGTTTAAAAGAGTAGGGCGTCACAACTCAGATGACCTAGATTTGGATCCCAACGGCGTCAGTGGTTGAAGCCGACGGCGTCACAAGCATAAGGTGACGCCGTCACAGAGTTGACGTGGCCAAGACAAAAACCTAATGGCGGCGACCCGATGGCGTCACAATTAAATTGTGACGCCGTCGCATATTGTAACTCTATATATAGAATTCGAATTTTCAGTATTTTAGGGAGGTAGTTTTGCGGAGTAAAACCTAAAGCGAACATAGGCTATCTTGGGCAGTATCTTAGGGTTCCATTGTAATACCCGTAATTTCGATTTTCAGTAATTTCTTTTTTTTCGGCGGAAGTCCGTTTTGATGACTCTCTCATGACCGTTTCATTATTCTGAGAATGATTAATTCTACACTTTTTGACATCCGAGTTCGTTTCGGTGTCGTTTTGTTGAGTTCCGTGCTTTTTAGCGACTTTTCCGCACTTGAGTTCGATTCTTATGAATCTCGGTCGAAACTGCTGTTTCGAGTTTCCCGTAAGTTCGTTTAACTTTGTTATACGTGTTGTGAGCTTAGTCTTGGTGTTTCGATCATGTGTCGTGATTTTCGGACGTTTTGGGCCGTTTTCGTAATTTCCCAAAGTTTGGGGTAATTACTTTCCGTTGTCGAATTTCGAGCCTTCGGGTGGTCGGAATCGTGTGTTCTCTTAGTGCTCGGATTCGTCTTTGCGAGTACTTCATAACCGTATCTTTGATTCGTATTCAGGTTCGGGTTTCGGGGTCGTTCGGGCCGTCGGAATTGGTCCCGACCGAGTCATGGCCGGGCATGCTCGGGCCAGGCCAGCCCTGGCCGAGTAACGTACGTTAGTGCTCGGCCGTTACGTATGTAAGGCCGGTTACGTACGTAAGGCCCCGGACGATTACGTACGTAAC
Organism: Orobanche coerulescens; assembly: GCA_033398695.1. Taxonomy (NCBI): domain Eukaryota; kingdom Viridiplantae; phylum Streptophyta; class Magnoliopsida; order Lamiales; family Orobanchaceae; genus Orobanche; species Orobanche coerulescens. The sequence continues at coordinate 652,160 of JAWKAU010000046.1, read as the reverse complement.
GGGCCGGCAGTTTTGCGGCAGTGACTCGGTTACGTACGTAACCCTTGGCCGATTACGTACGTAACCCGGCCGGCAGTCAGCCTATAAAAGCCCCTGCAGACGTTTTTCTCGCCATTCTTCACCTTCTTCTTCTCCTCTTCCGCAGCTGGGCATGTTCTAAGCTTGAAGCCATGTTGTTTAACAACATATCCATGGAGTTCTTTGGGTTATATCATCAATCATTCGTCCGATATCATCCCTTGATCCAGCGAATCAAGGTTAGATCTTTAGAACCCTACTTTTGGTAAAATTGGGGGTTTTCACGTTTTTGTCCGATTCGTTCCGTTTTGTCGATTAATTCATGATGAATATGATTAATCTTGTTGGTATTCTTAGTTTCCCTACGGATTCATGGTATATTTCGTGATTTTTACGGAATCGAGAGGGTTTGGTTGCGGTCCGCCCTCGTTGTTGTTTATATACGAATATACATGAATCGTAGGTGGATTTTCGGGTGTATTCCAATTCCATATTCATTTAGAAATGGTTGCGATTGTATTCTTCGAATCGTTAGGTTCGGTCTCGTTGGTTCCTAGCGTTCGTCGGTGACTTTCCTTTCCGTTCGTTGCGTCGTCAATAATTCAAGGCAAGTATTCTTGGAAACCCTTATGCTTAACGTGAAATGGTAATGTATATTGTGTGTGCTTTACTCACCTCGGGAGGGTCCGACGGGGCCTCGAGGAAATCTATGGCTTCGTCCTGGATTCATGAGTTTGATTCGCTAGCCAGCTCGGGAGGGTCCTTAGAGGCCTCGAGTGGGATTCGTGGCTTCGTCCCGGTCCTAGGTCACGTGTGGTGCTTGGTTTGTTTTATGAATGTGGCCAGCTCGGGAGGGTCCTTAGAGGCCTCGAGTGGGATTCGTGGCTTCGTCCCGGTCCTAGGCAAATTAATTGTGACTGTTTGTTTCCGGAAAAGGCATGTCTAGTTTTGGTTTTTGAAATGATATTGGTGCATGTACTATGAAATGTGTAAGCGATTGGTTTGCCTTGAATACTTGTACTAGCGTAATTGCTAACCCCTTTGGGGACCCGTTTTCGGGGAAATTCTTGTTATGGATTTCAGGTTATGTTCAGCCAGACGAGCGGGCGCTGGGATGGTACGAGGATGTCGGCCAAGGTTTTTGACATGTGCAATCGAGTCTTGTTAATATCTTCTGTCTCTTTTGATGTGGTTGTTTTCCAAATTGTAAACTTATAGATTGTACTCGCGAGTACTTAGGCTTTTCCTTTCGGGTGGTGATTTGTCTTCGTTGGAGTTACTGTATTTGTCGGTTGATGTTTATTATGCCGGTTGTACCGGGCGTGTTGTTTTATGTTTTTGTGGTTAACAATTATTTCCTTGCTAACCAAGACGGTTAGTCGAGTGGTGTTTTTCTTGTGTTAGCCTGGTGGGTCCCATGTAGGGGTCCACGGCGCTGTAATACACCTCGAATATCTTGGGGGTGTTACAGAAATGGTATCAGAGCTCTAGGTTTATGGATACCTAGGCTTGTTGGTTATTTGGGTCTAGTTGTGTTTTGTTTTGCACATTGTCACACATTCGGCATCTCAGTACATCCAGTGCTCGTAAGTTTTCCTTACCCGATTCTCTTGTTTTCTCGTATTGAAATTCCACTTCTTGAACTGTGATTGCCTCTCTCGTACTTATCGACGAGTTGTTTTTCGATCCATCCGGTTCGTGCACTTTTGATTCTAGTATTGCGCAGTCCTTTATCTCTCTGGAGTATGTGCGCCATTCTGGGCTTGACCGTTTGTCGTTTTGCGAGCCTTCCATCGCTAAACTTCCTAGCGTTGGTGGGATAGTTGGTGATCGAAAGATTCGAGAATTGCTCCGTGGTATATTGTGAGAGGGCTTGACTCTCTAGTCTTTTGTTGTATTATGGAATCTGTGTTTGATAATTGCGATATACTAAATGTATGTTGAGCCGAACGTACTGATGGTTTGGACATCGAGGGGTGCAGTATGATGTGAATGTTTTGAACATTGACATGTTCCGGGAAAGGTGTCGATGGCAGAGTTTGTTGAGAAACTCACCTAGATGGTTTCGACATGTGTTCGAATCGATGTTCATTAGTTATGCTGTTAAACTTGAATAGATAAGTTTGACATATGCTTAGAATTAGTGTTTCCGAATTGCGCTTGTTGAACTGGTGATTTTTGAATGCCGTATATGCGTGTGTTCGGGAATTGATGGTACTTGGCTAAATATTAATATTTACAACCAATGTGTTTCTATTAATAATAATACATGTGGCGTGCATGCTTGAATTCTTAGGCTGGATCGTATTGTGGGTTTTTGAAAAGTGACATGAATTTGGGCGATCCAGCCTTGTATTTCCAAATTAAACCTTGTGTCGTATTTAAAGGTCGTGTTTAAAAGTGTTTAGGACATTTTATAAAATGCTACCGCTGTTAAGCCCTTGTCGTGTTTAAAAGGGGTCTTGAAAACGATTTTTAACTTATCGGTTTTATTTTCGAATAACTAGAGTATACGATTTTAAAATCAGATTAGCCTGGGAAAACCTAGGCTGTCGAGCCAAGTTGTGTTGGTTGAGTTTTGTCTCGTCGGATTTTGTCTGACTTAGTCGCATCGCGACGCGTCGTTTGAGATCATTGGTCGTGATTAGTATCGAAGGGCGGTCGTCACTTACGTGCGACCTATGGATGTTAAACTCCCTTTCTTGTGTTGTGCCTCGTGTGACACGAGTTATTTGTATGATTAGTCGATTGAATGATGGAATCCTTCTGTGGATTTTGATTTCACGGTATGTGTTTATTAGACTCTCGTATTTGGTTTATACGAGGAGTGTAAATCCTTCTTGATGTATTTTCGTACCGTATTTTATCCGCTGCGTGAGTTCTTTCAAATGGCTCTCGGTATTTTGCAAACTGAGTTTTATTTCGTAAAACCGATTCCTTGAATCAAGTTTTGGCATTTTGGCCTTGAATATTTCATGATGGTTTAACAAATTAGTTTGTGAGTTTTGTAAAATATCACCGTCATTGGTCTTTTTAGCATTTTCGAAATGAGATGGGAAATCATGCTTAGCCTGGTAAATCCTTGTGAGAAGGGTTTACGGCATGCAATTTTTCTGATATGTTCTGTTGTTGTCTCTGTGAATTGTTAGCGCACGCTGCGCTTTACGGCTAACGCGCACGAGAGTACGTTGGTAGCACGCTAAGGGGAGAATAGCGCACGCTACACAGTAGTTGAGGAGCGATCCGGGAGCTACTTGGGTAGTGCAAGTTCGTTAGCGCTCGCGAACAATTTGGGTTAGCGCACGCTAACAGTGTATTTTTGGTCAGGAGTTTTGTTTGGTGCCGTGATAGCGCACGCTAACCTTAATGATTAGCGCACGCTAATTGTGTCCAGTATAAATACTGGACACCAGTCTAGAAGTTGCATTTTTCTTCATTTTTCTTTGTCCTCCATGAGATTGAGACGTAGCGACTAGGTTTCGCATTGGGGCTGATTTTTTCTTCCATCCAAAGGTGTTTTGGAGTATCCTAGATGATTTTTAACATCATCTAATCCATTGTTCTTCGCCGGATCCAGGTATTTTTCTTGAATCCCTAGAGTTGACTTTTTGGAGTTTTGTTCTTGATGTCGTTTTCCATCCGGTTTTGATAAACCGATCGTTGTTTTAACTATGTTGTTAAACATATCCTAGGGATTGTATATCACTGTCTTGATTGTGAACGATTTAATGAGTGTGCTATGATGCGTTTAAGTGAATGTTGACAAGTGTGAATTCTGGGCATTTTGGCCTATTGTACTTCTGAAAAACCTTGAGTATCTTAGAAAATAAACCTCGAGACGTACTTTTAAAATGAATAATTTTCTCACAGTGTTCTCAAGATGCCTACTGGCGCCACGCTATGTTTCAAAATTATTCTACTTTGGGGATCAAAATAATTGGAGATATTTATAATAATTTAGAAACGCATTCGCTTAGACCCGAAGGACGAATATAGCTGAAAAGTTTTAATTTAACGAAAGGTGTCTTCATTTTTTTTATCAAACGCAAGATGATTTTTTTTAAAAAGTCTCGATGACGATGTTTGTACTACTTTTTGATATATGATACTCAAGATCAACTGGTGCTTGCAAGTTATTTTCAAAAGATGGTTTTCATTTTCAAAACCTATCATTCCTATTTGTGGTCCGGGAATATATGTGCGATGTTCGTGCTCTCGTTAGGGTGTTAACCCCCGAGTTGTTGTTGAATTTGCGGTGTGAGCGTTGAGTAGTTCGCCACGCAGTTGTCGTGGTAACCTCTGTGAGGGGTGTGATATTGGTATTGGATGTTGTCACCTCGTAGCGGTTTATGCGTTATCGCATATATGCGAGCTGTTAGAGCTCGGGTTGGTATGATTGTGTGCATCGGTGATTGTTCCGCGTTGTGTCGATTGCTTGTTATATTGTTATCTTGGTTCCGTTGTTGTGAGTTTCGGGGGCGAGGTCAAAGGTAATACCCGTACTATTTTGACCTCTATATCTTCTCTTTCTCCAGTCTATCGATTCGCTCGTGTTCATTGATACCTTCTGAACTTGTTCTATACCTTGGTTTCATCATTCGAACGAGCTATAATCTGATTTTGAGTCGATCTGGTTATCACAGTGACTTTTCCGAATTCGGTTCGACTATTGTGAACCTTGTTCGGAAGTAACATCTTTTGGTTCTAATAGTTCTTTTATTCAAGTGGATCGGATTTTGAACTTCTGTATTTTTGGCTCTATCAACTCGTTTATGCTCGTTAACATTTCTGAACTTTCCCTATCCCTTGCTTTTGTTGATCGAACGAGGGTGGTATTGTTTCGGAATAACTCGTTTGTCGTTGGGGCTTTTCAATCGCTATTCCCTTCCTGTGGATATTGTGGGAATGCACGTCTTGCTGTTCTCACCAGGTCATCCTGGGAGTTGTTGTTTGAATTTTATTATCCTGCGTGTTTCGGACATGATTGTTCGATTTTTGTTGTCTCAATCGTTTGTTTGTTCGGTTTTTGTTCTCGTTTCGTGATTGTTGAGCGTTCAGGCTCCTTCATAATTCCCTTATGTTCGGGAAATTAGTCTCGTTTTCGATCTTCCAACCCTTGGGCGGTGGAATTCCATATTTGTTCAGCGTTGACTCGCGTTTTGGTTGATGAACCGTTGGGTTGGTCAATCGTTGTAATACCCGGTTGTAATTCAGTCATTATCATTCAGTAATTTCATTCGGTGAATGTCACTCGGTGGATTTTCACTCAATTATAATCATTCATCAATCATGTTCATTCACCGTGTTCACCGTTCGGAAAAACTTTGAGTTGTGTATCGTTATTGTTCATTGTTTCAACTTTCCTCATATGAGTTCGACTTTGTTAGATCACCATTAATTTTTGGTAACTCCAAAAATTCTAAATCTTTGCAATATTATAGAGCATCGAGTTAGCTTTCCAATGGTTCAAAGGGTGAGTCAATCGGAGTCCGGAGAGAGTTATGGTCGTTTTAGCTCACCCGCTCATTTTTCAGTTATTGGCCGATCACTGCCGACCGAACTCGGCCGTGTCGTCCGACACGGCCCGTGCCGTACTCGTCCGGAAATGCCGAAGTCTCTGCCCACAGGACTCAACCATGTCGTCTGGCACGGCCGAGTCGAACTCTTCCGGATAAGCCAGAACCATCGCCCACACGCCGACCGTGTTCGGGACACGGTCGAGTCATGCAGTCGCTCGGACGGGTCACTATCGGAAGGCCCTCGCGCCGCGACCGTGTCAAGCGAGGACACGGTCGAGTCCTGCCGGCGATTGCGCGACGGCCGTGCCGATCGGCACGGCCGTGTCCGACGAGCGATCAACCCCTATAAATTCGTTTTTGAGCATTTCACTCATTCCTTCCATTTTTTCCACTTTCATACGAGAGAGAGAGGCTTGAGGGAGAAAATTCTCTTCACCTATCACTTGAGTGTGGTTTTTAATCATTTTCATTCGGTTGTGAAGCTTGGATACTCGATTAAACTCGTGTTCTTCGGATCGAAGTGGTTGGATCTTCAAGAGGTAATTTCTTCAACACCTTGGATTTCGATTCTATGTTGAGATATGATGTTTTGGACGTTATAATCATGTTATATGAAGGGATATGTATATGATTATGAGTTTATATAAGGATTCATTGGATTATTGAGGGATTATTCAAGAACACTTTGAATATCGAGTTGAAATTGGGGGTTTTCGATTAATTGTCGTTATAATCAAAATTTTGGATATTCATAATGGATTATTGATCGTATTGGAGATGTTTTGTTGGTTTGAAACACTTCTTGATGATTTGATGTTGGTATTTTTGAAGTTTGGTTATAAACAATCGGAGTTTGGCCACAACGTATTCGATATAATGCCCCAATGAACTTAGTTTAATCGTATCGACGTTTTGAGTTCGTTATATTCGTGTTTGATTCGTATATTGAACGGGTTGTTGGATATTGTATAATTCAAGGTTGTTCGAACGATCGATATCTCAATTAGGACGTCGTTCGTGGAAGGATAATTATCACCGGTGTTGTGTAAGTTAATTCTTACTCGGTTAAAAGGATATTCATCCATTTTGTTGTTGTTCATTCATAATCATAACTCATTCATCATTATATTAACCGTATCAAAACTTGTTGTTATCAATTAATCATTTCAGTCATAAGGAACGACGGTTCCAATCTTTTCATTGAGCTGTCATTTATTTCATTACCATTCCACCTCGGTGAGTCATTATTCATTTTCGATGTCACTTTTGTTATATCGTGGCATTCCGGGTCATACTGGCGTGCCGGTTGGTATGTGTAGGATTTTCATGTCGGGCACATTTATGTCGTGTGTTGGTTTTTGGCCTCACATTGGACTGTGCACACGAGACGATTACTTCGTGAGACTGATTAGGCACAAGACCACGCGTGTATTCGATCGATACTCGTTGGTGGCTTGTGCTCGGACACATTTCCATCCCGGGCGTAGTGTGGCGCCACCCTTTGAGCCGTACTGTTAGTTGATTCATATAGCATGTTTGATTGCGTATGTTTCGACAGGATATTTCATAATTTCAGATATAATCATGATTGTGTATTTTCAACCCTTAAGGATTGTTGTTCTTTGTAATCGACCCGTTTGGGGATTTTGTTTTTTGGTCTTGGCAAGGCAAAAGTACGGGAGAACACGCGACGTCAAGGAGTCCCAGTGATACTAGTAGGGGGCCCCGATCTTTCAGTTATTCATGTTATTGTCCTTTATTTTCCGCTGCAGACTTTCATTTGAATACTCCGTTTCATTCAGTGTTGTGTATTTTATCTTCATATAAAATACACTAGTATTCGTATTGTCTGATGCATTGTAACTAAACTCCTCATCGGAGTAATTATTGTTGTAATGTAGTTCGGTACTACATTTATCTTGTGTAATTCATTCATTTTCATTTGCCTGGTGGGTCCCAGTTGGGGATCTACGGCACTGTAATATCTGCCTAGTTTGGGGTGTTACGGAGTTGGTATCGGAGCGTGGTTTTGAATACTACCTTCCGAGTCACGTCTCATTGGAAATCATCGTCATCGGACTAGTATCATTGGACTTTCGCGTCACGTGTGACCTGTGCAGATGCCGAGCCAATCAGACCGAAAGAACTGTAAGACTTCTAACGCCATGGTATAATTTCTGGCAATTATCATTCATTCATAATTCATCAATTAACAATCCTCAAACATCATCATTCATTATGATCAGGACGATCATATTAACTCATTAATCACTTAATTCATTTCATTACTCAGTTAATGATCAGGACGATCATATTAACTCATTAATCACTTAATTCATTTCACTACTCAGTTAATGATCAGGACGATCATATTAACTCATTAATCACTCAATTCATTTCATTACTCAGTTGTCGATCTGGATGATCATATTATTAATCTTGTTAAGTTATTAAAAATAATCATTTCAAGAATTTCATCAGATAATCATGTCACTTCAGTAAATCATTCATATAATCACTAAGTTAGAGCATGTATACACATTTTCATCATCTCATGACGTAATCATAACGTGATAATCATGCGGGAAATATAACCATTATGCGACCTTCCTACTTCCGTATGGAGAGAGATGTCAGGGGATGCACGAAAAGAGGCCGTGGTGCGGACCGAAACCCGAGAAATAATCACTCGTTGCCGGGAAATCGTGCCCAGGACTCGGCTCGATCAGAAGATGTTCGGGTTGATCCACTCACTTTTATGCAGGCCATGATGACCCATGTGCAGTTGCTCAATCATCATTGCGCCACTCTGACCGGATTAATCGAGAGAACTCTCCCGTACGAGCCAGCTGCTAAGGAAATTGCTGAGCAGCAACCTGCATATGTCAATAGGAAATCAACGAAGCGTAATCTATCCGAAGGCGGTCAGTCAACCTTCAAGAAACCTCGTGTGAGTCCTATCGTTTCTGAGTGACCTCCTACGGCGCATAATCGTGCGGGATCTCAGTCCCGAGCGGCCAGTTCGACCATCACCTGTTTCAATTGTGGAACGCCGGGTCATTTCAGCACTGAGTGTCTGAAACCGTCTATCACATGCTATAATTGTGGGAATTTTGGGCATAAGGCCCGTTTTTGCCGAAAGGACTCCAAGTCGGCTCCGGCGGCATCTCAGCCCCAAGCAACCAAAGCTTGAATCGATCGCTTTGTCATCGTCGTTTAAGACAATGGAAGCAAATAGAGTTGGAGCTCGTATTTATTAGACGGGAGCGTCCGTTTCGGGGGCCGGCAAGTCCCAGATTCATATAATGAGGAGGATCGACGATCCGGTGGCCCGAATGATTTCAGGTATACTCGTAATTTTATTTCAACTTGTGTGTACCTTTTGATGCTGGTACACCGCATTCATTCATTTTCGAATCATGCTTGAATAGACTTATTTCGGGATAGTCCTATTGCTTGTGGACCTCATACCATCGGTCTACCTGGCGATGGAAGAATTTTCGGAATCATACCGAATTAAGCTTAATGACCGCGATTGGTTGATGGATATAATCGTGGTGAATTTATCTTAGGACGATGTAATTTTCGGTATTAGTTGGTTTGATCGTCTTGATACTATCCTCAGTGTTTGTTAGCGTTTGGTCGCTATCTTTCCGTCGTTGGTTGTCGAATGTGTGCTTCAGGGAAGTAATCCCCGTTGTTCCAGAAGAAGTATTATTATGATGAAAGCAGAGAAATTCCGCAATCGAACTATTCAATCATTCATTGTATCATTTTCATCGATTGGCCTTTCTAAGGCAATCGAGTTATTTAATCATTCCTTGTATCATTTCCATCGATTGGCTTTTCTAAGACAATCGAGTCATTCAATCATTCATTATATCATTTTCATCGATTGTCCTTTCTAAGGCAATCGAGTTATTCAATCATTCATTGTATCATTTTCATCGATTGGCCTTTCTAGGGCAATCGAGTTATTCAATCATTCATTGCATCATTTCCATCGATTGGCCTTTCTAATACAATCGAGTCATTCAATCATTCATTGTATCATTTTCATCGATTAGCCTTTCAAAGGCAATCGAGTTATTCAAACATTCATTGTATCATCTTCATCGATTGGCCTTTCTAAGACAATCGAGTTGTTCAATCATTATTGGTATCTCTTTTTATCGATTGACCATTCTAGGGCAATCGAAATGTTCAATCATTCATGATATCATTGTCATCGATTGACGATGTATTTCCGCATTTGAGTTATCCGTTGCCTTCACATAGAGTAGGGGAATTCAGGAGTGAGTGGGAGCCGGTACGTCCCCTTTATCGAAGGCACCGTATCGGATGGCCCGACCAGAATGCAGGAGTTGAAGATTAAACTTGAGAAGTAGTTCGAGAAAGGTTATCTCCGACCCGTGCGTCCCGTGAGGAGCACCAGCAGTGATCTGTCAAGGAGAAGGATGGCTCGTCTCGTGTGTGTATTAATTACCAGGAGTTGAACAGGGTGATGATCAAGAGTAGTATCCCTTACCCCGTATTGATGATCTTTTAGATCAACTTCAGGGAGCCTCAGTATTTTCCAGGATCGACTTAAGATCTGGATATCACCAGTTGCGGATTCGAGAGTCAGATATCGCGAGGACAGCGTTTTGTACACGCTATGGTCATTATGAGTTCGTAGTTATGCCGTTCGGGCTAACTATTGCACCTGCGGTATTCATGGAGTTAATGAATCGGGTTTTCATCGACTTTTTGGACCAGTTTGTTGTTGTCTTCATCGACGACATTTTGATTTATTCTCGTAGCCGAGAGGAACACGAGGTTCATCTTCATCAGGTTCTCGACGTGTTGAGACGAGAGCAACTTTATGGAAAGTTTTCCAAATGTGAGTTCTGGAGGTCCGAAGTGACTTTCTCGGGCATGTAATTTCATCTGACAGAGTTCGTGTCGACCCTAGAAGACGGAGACTATCCGAGATTGGCAACCTCCGAAAGATATTAAGTAAATCCGATGTTTCCTCGGATTAGCTGGTTAATTATCCAACCCACGGCCGGAGCTAGCAACCGTGGTTTTCACGTTGGAAATTTGGCGTAGTTACCTTTATGGCATCACCTGTCAGATCTTCACCAATCACAAGAGTTGGAGTATATATTTACTCACAAGGAGTTAAATATGCGACAGAGGCGGTGGTTGGAACTAATCAAGGATTTTGATATCGAGATCCTTTACCACCCGGGCAAGGCGAACAGTGTCGCCGACGCCTTGAGTCGTAAGACCGTTCAGGAGCAGATGCTTGCTCGTTTATCAGTTCAGAAGGAGCTCCAACAGGAATTCCTTAGACCCGAGATCGAGGTCTGACTTCAGCGAGTTCAGGGACAGCTTTGTATGTTAGAGATTTCATCATCTCTTGAGGATGCAATCAGGGAGAATCAGGGTTCAGACCCAGCATTATTGCGCATTCTTGAGGATGTGGCTAAGGGGAAAGCCCCTGGATTCGTGATCCACGAGGATGGACTTTTGAGAATTAAGAATCGGATGTGTGTACCGGCGAATGATGAGTTGAAAAACTCAATTTTGAGAGAAGCTCATGCTACCCCTTATTCTGTTCATCCGGGGTCTAGCAAGATGTATAAGGACTTGAAACAAAATTACTGGTGGAGTAATATGAAGCGAGAAGTCGCAGAATTTGTTTCGAGATGCTTAACCTGTCAACAAGTCAAGATGGAACATCAGCGACCGGCGAGTATGCTGATACCGCTCCCTATTCCAGAATGGAAGTGGGAAGACATTTCTATGGAATTCATCACGAATTGCCGACGAGTCATCGTGGCATTAATACGATCTGAGCGATCGCGGATTGCTTTACTAATTTAGCTCATTTACTTGAAATCAAGGATATGTGGAGTCCCAAGAGACTGGCCCAGTTGTTCATCAAGGAGATAGTGAGACTTCACGGTGCCCCTAAGAGTATCGTTTCTGATCGTGACGGACGATTCGTGTCTCATGTTGGAAATCAGTTCATCGTGCTATGGGAACTCAGCTTAATCTCAGTACTGCCTTTCATCCTCAGTCCGACGGACAATCAGAGAGAACTATTCAGACATTAGAGGACATGTTGAGGGCATGCGTCCTCGATTGGAAGGACGATTGGGAAGCCCAACTACCACTGATCGAGTTCACGTATAATAATAGTTGGCATGCCTCCATTAAGATGACACCTTACGAGGCCTTGTACGGTCGTCATTGTCGATCTCCTTTGTGTTGGGATGACTTGTCAGAATCAATCGGCACCGAGCCCGATATGCTTATTAGCCGCCGTGAGAAGGTAGCTTTGATCAGGAGTTGTTGTTGACCACCTGAGTCGGGTAAATCATATGCAGATAATCGTCGTCGACCACTAGAGTTCGAGACGGGTGACCACGTGTTGGTCAAGGTATCCCCGAGTCGTGGTATCTTCCGTTTTGGGAAGAGGGGTAAGTTGAGTCCGAGATTTATTGGACCGTTTGAGATTTCTGATCGAGTAGGCAAGTTAACTTACCGATTGGCTTTACCTCCGGCGTTGAACCGAATTCATAATGTGTTTCACGTCTCTCAGTTGCGGAAGTATTTTGCCGACCCGAGTCACATACTTCAGTTCGACGAAATCGAGATCACCGACGACCATTCATATGAGGAGCGTCCTATACGAGTCTTAGAGCGGCGAATCAAACAGTTGAGAAATTAGTCGATTCCTTTGGTCAAGATTCAGTGGTCAAGACACGGAGTCGAAGAGGCTACTTGGGAAACCGAGGATAGTATGCGGGAGAGTTATCCCGAGTTGTTTGACCCTTAGTTTCGGGGACGAAACTCTTTTAAGGGGGGGGTGTATGTAATACCCGGTTGTAATTCAGTCATTATCATTCAGTAATTTCATTCGGTGATTGTCACTCAGTGTATTTTCACTCAATTATAATCATTCATCAATCATGTTCATTCACCGTGTTCACCGTTCGGAAAAACTTCGAGTTGTGTATCGTTATTGTTCATTGTTTCAACTTTCCTCATATGAGTTCGACTTTGTTAGATCACCATTAATTTTTGGTAACTCCAAAAATTCTAAATCTTTTCAATATTATAGAGCATCGAGTTAGCTTTCCAATGGTTCAAACGGTGAGTCAATCGGAGTCCGGACGAGAGAGTTATGGTCGCACAAGACCACGCGTGTATTCGATCGATACTCGTTGGTGGCTTGTGCTCGGACACATTTCCATCCCGGGCGTAGTGTGGCGCCACCCTTTGAGCCGTACTGTTAGTTGATTCATATAGCATGTTTGATTGCGTATGTTTCGACAGGATATTTCATAATTTCAGATATAATCATGATTGTGTATTTTCAACCCTTAAGGATTGTTGTTCTTTGTAACTGACCCCGTTTGGGGATTTTGTTTTTCAGGTCTTAGCAAGGCAAAAGTAAGGGGAGAACACGCTGACGTCAAGGAGTCCCAGTGATACTAGTAGGGGCCCCCGATCTTTCAGTTATTCATGTTATTGTCCTTTATTTTCCGCTGCAGACTTTCATTTGAATACTCCGTTTCATTCAGTGTTGTGTATTTTATCTTCATATAAAATACACTAGTATTCGGTATTGTCCTGGTGTGTTGTAACTAAACTCCTCATCGGAGTAATTATTGTTGTAATGTAGTTCGGTACTACATTTATCTTGTGTAATTCATTCATTTTCATTTGCCTGGTGGGTCCCAGTTGGGGATCTACGGCACTGTAATATCCGCCTAGTTTGGGGTGTTACAATCGTATTGATTTTTGTTCGTTGAGTTTTGTGATTGTTCGGATAATTGACTCGATTGTATTGTCTATTTGATGACGCTTGTCACTTGTTGATTTTATCATGTCTCTACCGGTGGCGTTGTGTTAGTCGTCGTGGAGCGTGTTTTCACGCCGTATATTCCTTTGCGTTGCTTGTAACGTTTCGCCGTCGGGCGCGAGTTTATGGTTTTTGTGTATCTCGTCGAGTTTTCCTGGCAGGGGATAATGCTTCTCCCTACTTATTTCAAGTTTCGGGACGAAACTTCTTTTAAGAAGGGTAGAATGTAATACCCGTAATTTCGATTTTCGGTAATTTCTTTTTTTTTCGGCGGAAGTCCGTTTTGATGACTCGCTCATGACCGTTTCATTATTCTGAGAATGATTAATTCTACACTTTTTGACATCCGAGTTCGTTTCGGTGTCGTTTTGTTGAGTTTCGTGCTTTTTAGCGACTTTTCCGCACTTGAGTTCGATTCTTATGAATCTCGGTCGAAACTGCTGTTTCGAGTTTCCCGTAAGTTCGTTTAACTTTGTTATACGTTTTGTGAGCTTCGTCTTGGTGTTTCGATCATGTGTCGTGATTTTCGGACGTTTTGGGCCGTTTTTGTAATTTCCCAAAGTTTGGGGTAATTACTTTCCGTTGTCGAATTTCGAGCCTTCGGGTGGTCGGAATCGTGTGTTCTCTTAGTGCTCGGATTCGTATTTGCGAGTACTTCGTAACCGAATCTTCGATTCGTATTCAGGTTCGAGTTTCGGGGTCGTTCGGGCCGTCGGAATTGGTCCCGGCCGAGTCATGGCCGGGCATGCTCGGGCCAGGCCAGCCCTGGCCGAGTAACGTACGTTAGTGCTCGGCCGTTACGTACGTAAGGACGGTTACGTACGTAAGGCCCCGGCCGATTACGTACGTAACGGGCCGGCAGTTTTGCGGCAGTGACTCGGTTACGTACGTAACCCTTGGCGCACGTAACTTGCCGGCACATCGGCTATAAAAGGCCCCCGCAGACGTTTTTCTCGCCATTCTTCACCTTCTTCTTCTCCTCTTCCGCACCGGGCGTGTTCTAAGCTTGAAGCCATGTTGTTTAACAACATATCCATGGAGTTCTTTGGGTTATATCATCAATCATTCGTCTGATATCATCCCTTGATCCAAATAATCAAGGTTAGATCTTTAGAACCCTACTTTTGGTAAAATTGGGGGTTTTCACGTTTTTGTCCGATTCGTTCCGTTTTGTCGATTAATTCATGATGAATATGATTAATCTTGTTGGTATTCTTAGTTTCCCTACGGATTCATGGTATATTTCGTGATTTTTACGGAATCGAGAGGGTTTGGATGCGGTCCGCCCTCGTTGTTGTTTATATACGAATATACATGAATCGTAGGTAGATTTTCGGGTGTATTCCAATTCCGTATTCATTTAGAAATGGTTGTTATTGTATTCTTCGAATCGTTAGGTTCGGTCTCGTTGGTTCCTAGCGTTCGTCGGTGACTTTCCTTTCCGTTCGTTGCGTCGTCAATAATTCAAGGCAAGTATTCTTGGAAACCCTTATGCTTAACGTGAAATGGTAATGTATATTGTGTGTGCTTTACTCACCTCGGGAGGGTCCGACGGGGCCTCAAGGGAATCTATGGCTTCGTCCTGGATTCATGAGTTTGATTCGCTAGCCAGCTCGGGAGGGTCCTTAGAGGCCTCGAGTGGGATTCGTGGCTTCGTCCCGGTCCTAGGTCACGTGTGGTGCTTGGTTTGTTTTATGAATGTGGCCAGCTCGGGAGGGTCCTTAGAGGCCTCGAGTGGGATTCGTGGCTTCGTCCCGGTCCTAGGCAAATTAATTGTGACTGTTTGTTTCCGGAAAAGACATGTCTAGTTTTGGTTTTTGAAATGATATTGGTGCATGTACTATGAAATGTGTAAGCGATTGGTTTGCCTTGAATACTTGTACTAGCGTAATTGCTAACCCCTTTGGGGACCCGTTTTCGGGGAAATTTTTGTTATGGATTTCAGGTTATGTTCAGCCAGACGAGCGGGCGCTGGGATGGTACGAGGATGTCGGCCAAGGTTTTTGACATGTGCAATCGAGTTTTGTTAATTTCTTCCGTCTCTTTTGATGTGGTTGTTTTCCAAATTGTAAACTTATAGATTGTACTCGCGAGTACTTAGGCTTTTCCTTTCGGGTGGTGATTTGTCTTCGTTGGAGTTACTGTATTTGTCGGTTGATGTTTATTATGCCGGTTGTACCGGGCGTGTTGTTTTATGTTTTTGTGGTTAACAATTATTTCCTTGCTAACCGAGACGGTTAGTCGAGTGGTGTTTTTCTTGTGTTAGCCTGGTGGGTCCCATGTAGGGGTCCACGGCGCTGTAATACACCTCGAATATCTTGGGGGTGTTACATTCATACCCTATTTTACAACAAGATAAGTGATTTACTTTATTAATTCAATTATGTCTTCAATCGTCGAAAGTCTATAAAAGTGCATATCAATAGAAAGATGATTTTTTTTTCTCGTCGCGATGGTGTATTTTTTGTAGCTTAAAGATTTACCGTTTGCAAGATATGTTGTTTTTAAAAAAAAAAGGTGGAAAGTGGGTTTTTATAGAATTACATTTTTACCCTTCATTTGTTAATTTTTGCTTTCATCTCATCCATTGGATGAAAAGAAGATGAATAGTTGAGATCTTATGATTTGTTCTTTAGATTTTTTTTTTTTTTTGATACCGAGGTTCCAAGCTTACACCTGACTAGTCCTCGGGATAACAGCCCCGGCCCCACAGTACTGCTACCAGTTAAATCGCGAGATGTGTATCTGGCTCCCAGGTTCTTAAATATCCTCAACTACCGCGCACAAGGAGTCGTCCCCCAAGTGATTGCTCCATGCTGGACCCCCCCAAATCCAACCGCAAGTTCCCACCGAGATCTGGCCTCCCACACTGCCGCTTGAAGCCCTCAATATTTAATTGTTCCACCAGCGTACCCCGTAGGGCTAGGCCCTAACCCATAGTCAAAGACTAAGAGATCATTGGGCCTTGAGAAATTCAATTCCAAAGTGTTGCCACTAGGAATTGAACCCCTGACCTCCAACTAAATTAAAGTCGGGTGACCAACTGCGCCAAGGCAGTTGGTTGATTTGTTCTTTAGATTAGATGTGTTTAATATTGATCTCACCTCATATAATTGATGATTAATTCTTTTATCAACTGTTATCAAGATCATAGACAATTATGAGAATTTCTACTCATCTACCCTAATAACATGGTGTTTTGATCAGTTTTTTTGTTTGTTTAGCTACGCCTATCAAAAAATACACAGCTTTAGGCAAAAGCTATTTATAAGCCCATTTAGCGTAAACCCTATCTACTCATCGAAAAGCTTTCAAAAACGTATGTAGTACTTGGCTAATCGTAATATATTTAGGAAATGGAATACAGTATTAAAGCAATTCAAATTTGCTTTTAGCATCATGTGCATGTTAGATTCGATGTATAGTCTATACTTCTATACTATTTTATACGTAAATAACGGACGAAAACGAATGAAACGTAAGAAAACGCCCGTTTTTAATACGTTTTCATCCGTTTTTATATGTTTTCGTCCATTTCTTTACATTTTCATATGTTTTATATGTTTTTGTCCGTTTTCGTTCGTTCTTATACGTTTTCATCTATTTTTATACGTTTTCGTATGTTTTTATATGTTTCGTCCATTGTTATACGTATGAAAATAGACAAAAACGTAAGAAAAAGGACGAATGCGGACGAAAACGGACGAATACGTAAGAAAATGGACGAATACGTATAAAAACTGACAAAAAGATATGAAAGCATAAAAACATGTCTAAAAATGGACAAAAACGTATGAAAAATGGACGAAAACGGATGAAAATGTACGAAAATGAATGAAAACGAACAAAAACATAAGAAAACGGACGAAAACGTATGAAAATGGACAAAAATGGGCGAAAACGGACGAAAATATAAGAAAATGTATGAAAGTGTAAAAACACGTCTGAAAATGGACGGAAACGTATGAAAAATGGACGAAAACAAAAGAAAACGGATGAAAACGGACGAAAATGCATTAAAACGAACGAAAACGGATGAAAACGTATGAAAACAAACGAAAACGTAAGAAAACAGACGAATACATATCAAAACGGGTATAAATGGGCGAAATTGTAAGAAAACGGATGAAAAGGTATAAAAACGGACGAAAACATATGAAAATGTATAAAACCATATGAAAACAGATGAAAACGTATAAAACCGACGCAAAAAAAAAACGTGAATTAAAAAGAAAGTGAATTAAAAAAAGTGAGAATTGCATATATATCCCTTCAAAGCCTCAAAATTACATATATATCCAACATAAACTAATAATTATATATATATTCTTCTTAAACTCTATATATGTCATATATATTCAAA
Source organism: Orobanche coerulescens (assembly GCA_033398695.1). Lineage (NCBI taxonomy): Eukaryota > Viridiplantae > Streptophyta > Magnoliopsida > Lamiales > Orobanchaceae > Orobanche > Orobanche coerulescens. Next base: position 634,402 of record JAWKAU010000046.1, on the reverse strand, counting down.
TAATTAGATTTTATGTAACTAAAACAAACTAATACATAATTAACCATATATTTACCATTATACCCTCGTTTTTCTTTAATCTTACTCTTCTTGGCTACACAACCCACAAACCCATAGCCAAAATACGATTACCAGTGGCTTTTGAGTATTTGTAGTTTAGTGGTGAACATAATTTAGTCTTATATTTCTTTAATCTTCACATCTTGGCTATACAACTAGAACCACTTTTTACTTTTTATCCTCACAAGTCACCGCGTCACTCACATTCTTCTTTGTCACAATTTTATTTTAAACCATCAATTAAGCAATGGAAATATTCAATGTTATTGTCTAAAACCCATTTTATTTAGCATAAAATATCACTAAAAACCCATGTCCACCAAAATTAGTTTTCCCAACCCCAATTTTATATATCTTTTATCCTTACTTTGATGGGTTTTTGCATAAAATGTATGTACATTCGATTATAAGATTAAGGGCAAATGATTGAAAAAAGTATTATATTTGTCACCATTTCTTTTTGTGAGTAGCGAATAAATTTTTTTGCTTTTGTGGGTACTTTTCTTTCAAATTTATCCTTTCTAGGGTATTTTGCAAAAATTTTGGACAATTTTGCCCCACTTAGCTAATAGAATTTTTTTTCCTGAAGGGCAAAAATGTCACATAATACCCTAAAAAGGATGAATTTGAAAGAAAAGTACCCACAAAAGCAAAAAAAATTATTCGCTACCCACAAAAAGAAATGGTGACAAGTATGATACTTTTTTCAATCATTTGCTCTTAATCTTATAATCGAATGTACATACATCTTATGCAAAGTAAGGATCAAAGATATATAAAATTGGGGTTGGGAAAACTAATTTTGGTGGACACTCAAAATAAATTCGTGGGTTTTTAGTGATATTTTATGCTAAATAAAATGGGTTTTAGACAATAACATTGAATATTTTCATTGCTTAATTGATGGTTTAAAACAAAATTGTGACAAAGAAGAATGTGAGTGACGCGGTGACTTGTGACGATAAAAAGTAAATAGTGGTTCTGAGTTGTATAGCCAAGATGTGAAGATTAAAAAAATACAAGAGTATAATAATAATTATATAGCTAATTATGTTTTTTTTTTTGTTTTAGTTATGTAAAATATAATTATTTGGATATGTATTGTTACATCCCGAGATATTCGGAATAATTACAGCGCCGTAAACCCTTTAGATAAGGATTCACAAGGCTAATTGTAAAAGAAGTGTAGAAATAATCCAATCGAACAACTGAAATTCAAATACAGATTTGATTCAACCGATCAAATGAGTTAACTTATACAACCATATCGAAATGACCTTATTAAAACAGACGTACTCGAGTACTAAACGAACCAAGAAGACAAATCACAATAACAATAATATCAACCACATCACTGAGCCATTTCATCGTCCTGTCGGTACTGTGGTTGCCTCCCCGCTCCTCGGCTACCTGAACATCAAAACAATGTCCACCCCCGAAGAGGTTAGCAAAACAATGCTAGTACAAGTATCATCATACAATAAATCATCAATGCATCATAAAACATGCAAAACGGACTTCCGCCACCGGAATCCAACGATGCGAATCCTCACGATTCCATCAACACAATACAGGGTAATCCAGCAATCCAGCGCCCTTGGTATAGATCCCCATGATGATCCCGTCGGACCAACGCATGGTGGAAAACCCGTCCAACGATCCAGCGCCCTCAGCATAGATCCCCATGATGATCCCGTCGGACCAACGCATGGTGGACATTCGATCCAGCGCCCTCAGCATAGATCCTCATGATCCCCTCGGATCATTTATACCATAATCAATCAACTATGCATACACATATGCATTTCAATATGTTCATCAATACGAACAAATATCAACGAATATCACGAGAATTTTTAGAAATACATTTCATATTCAACAATATGAACAAAACCACAAGCATGATCAAAGTTTCAATATAAACCGAACTCGACATATGATACTTGCCTCGAAAATGGCAAGGACGAAACACCTCGATGATCTCAACACACTCGAAGGCCGCCTCCTTCGATCAATGTAACAAGCCCGAACCTTAACAAAAGGAATGATATACAAATCATCTCAAGTCGAACGATGGCCTAACAATTCGTTCTACGGCCCAAAAGTTCAAAATAAACAATCTGCCTGGACTGCTTAGCGTGCGCTACGTATCCTACATAACGTGCGCTAAGCCTGCCTGTTAGCGTATGCTATCGTGTAAGACTAGCGTGCGCTAGCCACGAACTGACAATTTGAATCGGCTGATACATAACGCACGCTACGTACGTATTGTGCGTTAACTGAACCCCGATAGCGCACGTTAACTCACATATGTTAGCGTGCGCTAATCTTGCATGGCAGAATACTGCTAACGGAAAACTGGGTTGAAAGGTGGTGAATTTCCTGAACTCTATGGTGATAATACAAATTATCCTCGGGCATATCATGCTAATAAGGTTTGTGGAAGTTCTATGATTATGAGATACAAATATACGGATAATTATCTCAACATCATAACTCATCCAAGATCTTCAAGAAATATTCTAAGTTCCGATTATTCCAAGTCCCAAAACATATGATTCCTTACGTAAAACATACGAACTAGGTAATCTTCATATACTGGTCGATTGGTTTTGAAGATACATAACATGCTCAGGAAATCCACATACTAAAAGGTTCAATGGATCATACGATGAATAAGTGTCGAAACGTCGAAAATATCCTTCTAACACAAGATGTACGACTAATAACGAATCTAACTGACTAGATGAACATGATCAACATCCTTTAGAACATTACTAGTATTGGTGAAGAATCACCTACCTCAAGGTAGTGAAGAACACGGAGGAAAATGAAGCAATCCAACACCGAAAGCTTGAACACCAATCTCCAATGATATACGATCTTCAATCACGAACTAGGATATTGATATGAAGTGTTTAGGATGAAGGAAGTTATGTTCTAAGTGTAAGAATTCGGGTAAAGGGAGAATAAAGAACTGAAATCACGAATAGGATGATGTCCTATTTATAAGAAATGGCTATTAGCGCGCGCTAGACCCTGCTCGTAGCGTGCGCTAACGGCTCACTGACTTAAATGTACTCAGCACTTAGCGTGCGCTACGCATATACCTGTAGCGTGCGCTAAGGCGTTGACTCGGCTTATCCCGAAAGCCGTCCAGGTACATCCCGACACAATCCGACAGGGGTCCCCCGGCCAGCTCTCACCTACCGCACGTCTCAATCAAATTGACCACGCATAGCGTGCGCTAATGACCCTCAGTAGCGTGCGCTATGAATCCACGTTAGCGCACGTTAAACATAGCCGATAGCGTGCGCTACATGCGCAGAATTACAATCTTTAAATCACAAATACGAAATTATACGCTCGACAACATCGGACTATGAAATACGGAGAATAGTACTCAGACAAAAGTACAATCATTACAATATCACAAGTTCCAATTACACAACAGAAATCTCGGGTGTTACATCCTTCCTCCCTAAAAAGAAGTTTCGTCCCGAAACTTAAGATGAAAACAACTCCGGATATCTAGTCTTCATACTGTCCTCCGTTTCCCAAGTGGCCTCTTCGACTCCATGTCGTGAGCATTGTACTTTAACCAAGTGTATTGGTTTATTCCTCAATTGTTTGATCCGGCTCTCGAGTATCTTCATTGGTCTTTCTTCGAAGGTGCCATCATTAGCTATCCCGATCTCGTCGAAATCAATGACGTGACTGGGGTCCGGTACATACTTCCGCAATTGGGATACGTGAAACACATTGTGAACGTGACTCAGCGATGGCGGTAAGGCCAACCTGTATGCTAAATCTCCAACTCTCTCGAGGATTTCAAATGGTCCGATATATCTCGGACTAAGCTTGCCTCTCTTTCCAAAATGGAAAATCCCTCGTGTAGGAGACACCTTCAATAGTACATGGTCTCCAGCGTCGAACTCTAGAGGGCGACGACGTACATCTGCATAAGACTTCTGTCGACTCTGGGCAGTCAACAGTCTCTCTCGAATCAAGGCTATCTTCTCTTGAGTCTGAATAATCAATTCCGGTTTCGTCCCGATCAAATCCGAAGAATCATCCCAACACAGGGGTGATCGGCATCTTCTACCGTACAAAGCTTCAACTGGTGCCATCTTAATAGAAGCATGCCAACTATTATTAGAGGTGAACTCGATCAAGGGCAAGTGAACTTCCCAATCAGTCGACCAATCTAATGCACAAGCTCTAAGCATGTCCTCTACTGTCTGTATAGTTCTTTCAGACTGACCATCCATTTGGGGATGATAAGTTGTGCTAAAGTTGAGCTCAGTCCCCAACGCCCTGTGAACTGCTTTCCAGAAGTGTGACACAAAACGGCCATCTCGATCCGAAATAATGGTCTTTGGCGTCCCATGCAATCTGACTATCTCCGCAATAAATACTCGCGCCAATCTCTCGGGTCCCCATGTATCTTTAATCCCTAGGAAATGAGCCGACTTGGTTAGTCGATCAACTACAACCCAAATCATGTTCATTCCCGTTCTAGTCCTTGGCATACTGGTGATGAAATCCATCGAGATGTCCTCCCACTTCCATTCATTGATCGGAAGTGGCTTTAACATCCCGGCAGGTCGCTGATGTTCAATCTTAACCTGCTGACAAGTCAAACACTTCGAAACGTACTCCGCTACGTCCTTCTTCATATTCCCCCACCAGAAGTTTTGCTTTAAATCCTTATACATCTTACTGCTGCCTGGGTGAATAGAATAGGGCGCGCTATGAGCTTCCTTTAAAATTGTCCGTCTCAAATCATCATCCTCGGGAACGCAAAGTCGACTCTGAAATCTCAGAACTCCATCGTCTTGTATCACGAATCCTGGGGCTTTTCCCTTCTTTACTTCGTCACATAATCGAAGGATCAGATAATCGTTCAATTGTTTAGACTTGATCTCCTCGACCACTGATGAAGTCAGTTCCATCACATAAAGTTGCCCTTGGATTCCTGGTGCCCATACTTCAATCCCTTCGCGGATCAGTTCTCGTTGAATACTGGTTTGGAACGTAAGTGCTTCCAACACTCGAAGAGAGACAGGTTTACGGCTCAAAGCATCGGCTACTACGTTTGCTTTCCCCGGATGATAGAGAATCTCCAAGTCGTAATCCTTGATCAATTCCAGCCACCTTCTCTGCCTCATGTTTAATTCTTTCTGACTGAAAATGTACTTGAGGCTCTTATGATCTGTAAAGATCTGACAATGAGTGCCGTACAAATAATGTCGCCAAATTTTCAAGGCAAAGACCACACCTGCTAGCTCCAGATCATGAGTCGGGTAATTAATCTCGTACGGTTTCAATTGCCGAGAAGCATAAGCAATCACTTTATCCTTCTGCATCAACACACAACCCAAACCACGATTTGAAGCGTCAGATACCATGAATCCATCAGTTCCCTCTGGCAGCGCTAATATAGGTGCTGTCGTCAGTCTCCTCTTAAGTTCGTCAAAACCAGCCTGGCACTTCTCATTCCACGTGAACTTTTGAGTTTTCTGTAACAGCTGAGTGAGCGGACGAGCAATTTTGGAAAATCCCTCTACAAAGCGGCGATAATATCCAGCAAGTCCTAAGAAGCTTCGGACTTCTTTCACGTTTTTAGGAGCTTCCCATTCTAAGATTGCTTCTACCTTCTTCGGGTCCACCTGAACTCCGTCGGCTGATATCACATGCCCAAGGAAGGTTACTACCTTAAGCCAGAACTCGCATTTTGAAAGTTTTGCATACAGTTGTTCCTTCCTCAAGGTGCTCAAAACCACACGTAAATGTTCAGCATGTTCCTCTGCGTCCCTCGAATATATCAGGATGTCGTCAATGAAGACGACCACAAATTTATCCAAGTATTCCAAGAATACCCGATTCATCAATTGCATGAATACCGCAGGAGCATTGGTAAGTCCAAATGGCATTACTACAAATTCATAATACCCGTACCGGGATCTAAAAGCAGATTTCGGTATATCCGATTCCTTAATTCTCAACTGGTGGTATCCTGATCGCAAGTCAATCTTCGAGAATACCCTTGCCCCTTGCAGTTGATCAAACAAGTCGTCGATCCGAGGTATAGGATACTTATTCTTGATTGTCATCTTGTTGAGCTCCCTGTAATCAATACACAGTCGGAGGGATCCGTCTTTCTTCCGGACAAAGAGAACGGGCGCTCCCCAAGGAGAAACGCTCGGTTGAATATAACCCTTCTGTAACAATTCCTCCAGTTGTTTCTTGAGTTCATACATCTCGGTTGGCGCCATGCGGTATGGTGCTCTGGAAATAGGAGCTGCTCCAGGCTCTAATTCGATAGTGAATTCCACTTCTCTCTGCATAGGTAATCCAGGTAGTTCGTCAGGAAATACATCTGAGAACTCATTCACAACTGAAATAGACGAGAGCTCTACTCCTTCCTCTTTCCTCATGGCATAGCACCAAAGTCCGTGACATCCCTGCTTCAGTAATTTCACGGCTTTCATTGCCTTGATCAATTTTCCCGAGCTTCCCGGTCTCCATCCTCGGAATAAGTGTTCAGATCCGTCATCAGCAATGATAGAAATGACTCTTTCTCGGTAATTCAGAACAGCTCCATAACGGTTGAGCCAATCATCTCCGAGAATTAAATCGTCACCGCAGATGTCAACTACAATAAGATTCGATGGCCAATCTCTCCCTTCTATAGATACTGGGAAATCCCTAGCTTCTAGGGTTCCCACAATTTTCTCTCCGCTCGGTAATCCACAACATAAGGTTCACAATTATACAAGCACGAGATTTTCAAACGATTAACACAGTTCAAAGATACAAAAGAATGTGTAGCTCCGGAATCGAATAAAACACTAACTGGTTGCAAAAGGATCTGAATTGTACCTGATGCAACAGTAGTGTTCTGATCATCAGATTTCCTCATTTCGTACAGGCGCGGAGGAACAGACCCAGCACTGGATGTCTCTCTCTTCCCAACGTTCTGCTGCTGAAATCCACTCTGCTGCGTTTGGTTCACACTCGTCTCCTTCGGAACTGGAGCTGGAGTGCGAGTACCAAAAGATCGGGTCGCATTCCCACAAAACGTTGCGCGATGTCCTTCCTGTCCACACTCGAAACAGGTCACAGCAGGCGCGAAACAATCACGTCGAACATGTCCCGCCTTGCCACAGTTATAACACTTCTTCCCTGCGTCTGAAACAGTTGGTGTTGCCCGGAACTTCTTTCCTCCTCGAGAAGGATGCGGAGGTCTCCTGGATGAATGAAAAGAGGACTGACCCCTGCGATGTCCGCTACTCTTATCCTCCGTGAAGTTGCCAGACACCTTCTATTTCTTTGCTTCCGTCGCTTTCTCTACTGCTGCCTCCTTCATGTCATAGGCCAACGCCTTGTCCTGATACTGTCGCAAGGTGGTACATTCAAATCCGGACATATACTGCTGAATTTCCGGCTTCATTCGCATGTCAAAATGAAAAATCTTCTCCGCCTCGGTCCTGACCAAGTGGCGCACATAAGTCAGCTGGTGATTAAAAGTCTTAATCACGTCCGTCACAGATACTTCCGAATTTTGTGGCGAGAAAAACTCCCGAACTCGGGCTTCTCTAACTGGGCGAGGACAATACTGCGCCTCCATCATCAATTTGAATTCCGTCCAGTCAACATTGTGCTCCTCCGGTCGAATGGCCTCCCACCAGTCGAAAGCCTCCCCGGTCAAAAGATACTGGGCGACCGGAACCTTCCTATCGTTGGGACAGTTAATTCCCGCAAAAATCTTGTCTAATTCCTTCAGCCAGTGATCCCAAGAAAGCGTCTCAGTCGAACCATCAAATTTCGGAGGATGCAATTTGACCACCTCGGTAAGCCATTTATCTCCCCGATTATCCACGTTATGCTGCTGTCCCATCGCCGTCTGCATGCGATCCACAACTTGAGCAAACTGGTTTATCTGGGCAACCACCTGCTGTAGCACTCCCGGCACGTTAGGATCTGCATTATTATTTGTCGATCCCTGCTGTCCCCCGGAATGGGAATCCGTTTGACTAGCGGTTATCTCTGGGGTAGATACCGACTCTTCTTGTCTCGCATTTCCACGTCCGCGTCCACGACCGCGTCCGCGTCCACGACCTCCTCTCAACATACTGTAAACATAAATACTCAATATCCAGGGCAAACTTTCTCAAAGTACATCCATCAATGTTCACAAGACATGAATTAAATAAAACGGTAGTATTCGAGATTAGGAAATTTACAACCACGGTCCACACGACGATGCTGGCTCAGCAGTGATGTTACGTACGACCAATAATCAAATAACGTAAACAGACCCAACTAACCCGACTGCCAAGATATCCATGAATCTTAGCTCCGATACCATATTCTGTAACACCCCGAGATATTCGGAATAATTACAGCGCCGTAAACCCTTTAGATAAGGATTCACAAGGCTAATTGTAAAAGAAGTGTAGAAATAATCCAATCGAACAACTGAAATTCAAATACAGATTTGATTCAACCGATCAAATGAGTTAACTTATACAACCATATTGAAATGACCTTATTAAAACAGACGTACTCGAGTACTAAACGAACCAAGAAGACAAATCACAATAACAATAATATCAACCACATCACTGAGCCATTTCATCGTCCTGTCGGTACTGTGGTTGCCTCCCCGCTCCTCGGCTACCTGAACATCAAAAAAATGTCCACCCCCGAAGGGGTTAGCAAAACAATGCTAGTACAAGTATCATCATACAATAAATCATCAATGCATCATAAAACATGCAAAACGGACTTCCGCCACCGGAATCCAACGATGTGAATCCTCACGATTCCATCAACACAACATGAGGTAATCCAATGATCCAGCGCCCTTGGTATAGATCCCCATGATGATCCCGTCGGACCAACGCATGGTGGAAAACCCGTCCAACGATCCAGCGCCCTCAGCATAGATCCCCATGATGATCCCGTCGGACCAACGCATGGTGGACATTCGATCCAGCGCCCTCAGCATAGATCCCCATGATCCCCTCGGATCATTTATACCATAATCAATCAACTATGCATACACATATGCATTTCAATATGTTCATCAATACGAACAAATATCAACGAATATCACGAGAATTTTCAGAAATACATTTCATATTCAACAATATGAACAAAACCACAAGCATGATCAAAGTTTCAATATAAACCGAACTCGACATATGATACTTGCCTCGAAAATGGCAAGGACGAAACACCTCGATGATCTCAACACACTCGAAGGCCGCCTCCTTCGATCAACGTAACAAGCCCGAACCTTAACAAAAGGAATGATATACAAATCATCTCAAGTCGAACGATGGCCTAACAATTCGTTCTACGGCCCAAAAGTTCAAAATAAACAATCTGCCTGGACTGCTTAGCGTGCGCTACGTATCCTACGTAACGTGCGCTAAGCCTGCCTGTTAGCGCACGCTATCATGTAAGACTAGCGTGTGCTAGCCACGAACTGACAGTTTGAATCGGCTGATACATAACGCACGCTACGTACGTATTGTGCGTTAACTGAACCCCGATAGCGCACGTTAACTCACATATGTTAGTGTGCGCTAATCTTGCATGGCAGAATACTGCTAACGGAAAACTGGGTTGAAAGGTGGTGAGTTTCCTGAACTCTATGGTGATAATACAAATTATCCTCGGGCACATCATGCTAATAAGGTTTGTGGAAGTTCTATGATTATGAGATACAAATATACGGATAATTATCTCAACATCATAACTCATCCAAGATCTTCAAGAAATATTCTAAGTTCCGATTATTCCAAGTCCCAAAACATATGATTCCTTACGTAAAACATACGAACTAGGTAATCTTCATATACTGGTCGATTGGTTTTGAAGATACATAACATTCTCAGGAAATCCACATACTAAAAGGTTCAATGGATCATACGATGAATAAGTGTCGAAACGTCGAAAATATCCTTCTAACACAAGATGTACGACTAATAACGAATCTAACTGACTAGATGAACATGATCAACATCGTTTAGAACATTACTAGTATTGGTGAAGAATCACCTACCTCAAGGTAGTGAAGAACACGGACGAAAATGAAGCAATCCAACACCGAAAGCTTGAACACCAATCTCCAATGATATACGATCTTCAATCACGAACTAGGATATTGATATGAAGTGTTTAGGATGAAGGAAGTTATGTTCTAAGTGTAAGAATTCGGGTAAAGGGAGAAGAAAGAACTGAAATCACGAATAGGATGCTGTCCTATTTATAAGAAATGGCTATTAGCGCGCGCTAGACCCTGCTCGTAGCGTGCGCTAACGGCTCACTAACTTAACTGTACTCAGCACTTAGCGTGCGCTACGCATATACCTGTAGCGTGCGCTAAGGCGTTGACTCGGCTTATCCCGAAAGCCGTCCAGGTACATCCCGACACAATCCGACAGGGGTCCCCCGGCCAGCTCTCACCTACCGCACGTCTCAATCAAATTGACCACGCATAGCGTGCGCTAATGACCCTCAGTAGCGTGCGCTATGAATCCACGTTAGCGCACGTTAAACATAGCCGATAGCGTGCGCTACATGCGCAGAATTACAATCTTTAAATCACAAATACGAAATTATACGCTCGACAACATCGGACTATGAAATACGGAGAATAGTACTCAGACAAAAGTACAATCATTACAATATCACAAGTTCCAATTACACAACAGAAATCTCGGGTATTACATGTATGACATATGTATAGTTTAAGAAGTATATATGTAATTATTAGTTTATGTTGGATATATATATATATATGCAATTTTGAGGCTTTGAAAGGATATATATATATATATATATATATATATATATATATATATATATATATGCAATTAAAAATATAAAAATAAATAAAAACGTGAATTAAAAGAAGAAAAAAAAAAGACAAAAGAAAAAGTGAATAAATAAGAAAGACAAAAAGATAAAAAAGAAAAAAGAAAAAAAGAAGAAAGAAAAAACATGAACTTAAGTTTAAATCTCAAATTTTAGATTAATCCCCACCATTAGATTAAATTAGATGGACGGTGAACAATAATTAAATACATGTAATTTTAAAACATTTGAGTAAATATAAATTTTCAAATTTTGGTTGAAAAAATATTAAATTGCTCCTAACTTTCTATTAAAAAACACAAGTCATTCGCCTCCTTCAAATAGTGGAGGTGATTTGCACACTCAATAAATTGATTGGAAGTATTACATTTTGACATTTACACCCTGACATGGGTGAATAATTAAGGATAAAGTGATCTAAGAATATATATGTCAATATACAATATTTTTGAGTGTCTCAATCTTTTATACTCCCTCCATCCCAAAATTATTGTCCTCTATTGACTTTTTTAGTCTTTCTTCTTCAACTTTGACCATAATTATTTTTGTTTGTGTTATATAATACTTGACGAAAAATATATGAATGTATTGGGTTTTAAATGTATTTTAATTGATATAATTTTAATCAATTATTATATAACACAAATAAATATATTAATGGTCAAAGTTTAACAAAAGAGACTGGTCAAAGTCAAAGTGGACAATAAAAATAGGATGGAGGGAGTATAATAAAACAAAACCCCTAATAGGAATTTTTCACTTAAAAAATCAATTCATACCTTATTAAGTAATAATTTAATCATTATTATTTTCTATTAAAGATGTTTAAATAAATAAAAAAGCCTTTAATATTTCTTAATTCGGCCAAGCCTTTTAAAAAATCATTTTTTATTAAAGGTGTCAATTTTTATAGCAAACACATATACTCAATGATTGATTTTTGATAGTAAAGGATTAAAATTACGAATTTTGAATAAGCAAAGTGGATCATGCCAGAGACCTAATTCAATACATTCTTCACAAACAACACCCATTTAGCTCCCAATCACTTTAACTTAAACAAAATTATTGATTAATGAGTTTTAACCAACCATCAAACTCATCTTTGGTTCAAATAAAGTGTGAAACACACTTTGGCCAATCATTAATCGCCACATTTGTATAATCATGTAATAGACCAATAAGAGATTGCCAAGACCACATGTATAAACCTATTTCCTGTACCATCGCAAAACGGTTATTAGTATATAGTATAATGATAACATAAAATAATAAAAGAAAATTTACCAATTGGTTTAATTTTCCTTTAACCGCATGTTTGTGTAGAAATTAAAGCGAATGGTCAAAGAAAACCATGGGTTTGTTTTGAATTGTGATATGGGTTCCTGATTTTGTTTGTTTAATTGATGCATTAAAGTGTTTATTACGTTGTTTAGTATGTATGCGCATCAAGTGTTTTTATTAGACATGGAAAGGAGGCAAAAGCAAAGTGTAGAAGAAATACGAGGAACTCAAAATAGGGATAAGTGTTTCTAAATGTATCCAAGTTACCACGTTTTACTAAGTTGTGTATCAATCTATTAATCCTCCTAAACAATGCAATATTTTTACTAATCATACTATTATATACATAACTTAACATTTGTTAAGAGATATTTACGTAAATCGTCCTTGTGGCAAGGATCAAATTGCAATGACAGTCCTTAAATTTATTTACAAATTCGTCCATGTGGTTAGGCCGGTCAATGGTTGGTCAACACCACGTGTCACCATATGAGTGGTGCCATGTGTCATCGGGTCGGATCAATAAACAGGTCGGGTTGCCATGTGGACCAATGAGGTGGTGCCACGTGGCATTGGTAAAATATATCACCACTTTGTCACGCATGGGATTCGAACTCGGGACATTTGGGTGGGAAGCATAGGGGGGCGTTTAGTTGGTGAAAATTTTTCCTGTTTTTCTGTTTCTAAATTCCTAGATAATGAAGTGGTTTTTCTTCTCTAGAGAAGAGTTGAGAAATGTGAAAATCCGTTTAGTTGGAGTTATATTTTTCTTTTTTTCTAAAATGAAAAGTTGTTTAGTTGAAGGTGGAGGATGGAGGATGGAGGATGGAAGATGTGTGATAAAAGTGTAGGGTGAAAGGAAATAGTGTTATTATTTTGGAAATGAAAAAAGTGAAAAGGGTGTAATGTTATTTTCATTTTTTCTATTACAAATTGGAAAACGAGAATTTCATATTTTTTGAAAATTATTGGTAAAAAGTGCGACTAAACGGATTTTCAGTTTTTCACTTTTCATATGGAAAATTTTCTGGAAAAATGGAGTATTTCTCTCCAACTAAACGGCCCCATAGCTTTGCCCAACTGGGCTAAGTATAGCTTCATTTATTCTACCCTAAATTTAATACATAACCCTTTCTAAAATTTAAGAGCTCAATTCAATATTATTAAAAGGTTCAATTTAGTTTTTGGTCTATTAATTTACGGAGTTATATGGATTGTAAATAAATAAATAAATATACCGTTGGACTCGTTTTATCGTGCTCTTTCCAATGGTATGCTCGGAGAATTTTTTCGACTTCGTTTGAACCTCGAAAAATGCGAAAATCACCATTTTTTCTTTGTTTTTGCATTTTTCGAGGTCCAAACCAAGTCGAAAAAATTCCCCGAGCATACCGTCGGACTCTTTTTTTCGTGCTCTTTCCAATGGTATGCTCATGGAATTATTTCGATTTCAAACGACCTCAAAAAATGCGAAAACAAATAAAAAACGACGATTTTCGCATTTTTCGAGGTTCAAACAAAGTCGAAAAAATTCCCCGAGCATACCACTGGAAAGAGCACGAAAAAACGAGTCTGACGGTATATTTATTTATTTTTTTACAGTCAATATAACTCCGTAAATTAATATGCCAAAAACTAAATTGAACCTTTTAATAATATTGTATTGGGCTCTTAAATTTTAGAAAGGGTTATGTATTAAATTTAGGGTAGATTAAATGAAGCAATGCTTAGTCCAGTTGGGCGAACCTATGCTTCCCACCCAAACGTCCCGGGTTCGAATTCAGGGGAGCCAAAATTGTGGTTTATATTACCAATGCCACGTGGCACCACCTCATTGGTCCACGTGGCAACCCGACACGTTTACTGACCCGACCCGATGACACATGGCACCACTCAGGTGGTGACACATGGCGGTTGACTGGCCTAACCACAAGGACCATTTATGCAAATAGCTTTAACTTTATATAAGGACTTTGGTTGCAATTTGATCCTTGCCACAAGGACGATTTACGTAAATATCTCTTAACAAATGTTAAATTATGTATATAATAGTATGATTAGTAAAAATATTGCATTGTTTAGGAGGATTAATAGATTGATACACAACTTAGTAAAACGTGGTAACTTGGATATATTTAGAAACACTTATCCCCTCAAAATAAAGTTTGTAGATTTTTTTCAGTGCTCCTCTTAAGACATGAACTTTTCACAATTATAGCCTTTACAAAATATGATTTTAACTACTATATGATAATAATTCTTATGCAATATATATTGCTGTTATTGGATGAGGAAAATATAAATCTGAAAGAGAGAATATTGCGGTGAAGAGACGGGGGCTTAAGGAGCTCAAAAACACATATTTTTATATGGATTTTGTTGCATGGTTTAGGGATCATGGAATGTCATGTTCCATTATCACATGAGGTTAGTTCTATAGTTCTTCAGTTCTAATATGATCCACACAAACTAAAAAATCACTGTCTCCTTTGTGGTAGTGTACTATGAGACCTTTATCTTGAAATTGTGGCTAAATTTGATGTGTTTATTCTAAATTGCAGTGTGTAGGAGAAAGTTGTTTTGATGATGGGAGACAATCATAATAGTAGCTACCATTCACAGGTTATGTAAGTGTTCAGAGTTTTATTCTTAATTTTCATTACCATTATACCTTAATTATGTAAAGTTTAAATATTTTTAAAATATTGGTAAGCCCATCCTATGATATATAATCAGAGAGTAATTGTGACATGATTAGAAGTGAATTGGTCAAATCGAAATATAGATCGTTCGAAGACATACATAACTTTGACAACACACAGTTTGCAATCTATATATATATGAAAAGTGGTGGTGAAAATGAAAGGAGAGACATGCCACATGGGACAAAATCCTACGTGGCAAATTCCAGCAAACAATAAATGATTTAAAATCATTTTAATTATATTTTGCCATTCAAAATAGTTTGTTCATTTTTCCACCATTTTAGCTAAACAAAATCCTACGTGGCAAATTCCAGCAAAAAATAAATGATTTAAAATCATTTTAATTATATTTTGTCATTCAAAATAGTTTGTTTATTTTTCCACAATTTTAGCTATAAGCCTACGTGGCAAATTCCAGCAGAAAAAAAATGGTCTAAAATTATTTTATATATATAAAACAATTCAAATTATATTCTGCCACAATTTTAGCTATTTATAATATTTATCATATTATCTATTAGTTAGTTAGATTTACAAGATTTTGTAGGGCATCAATACTCATCATAAATCCTATAAAAAATGAATTAATTTAAAAATATTTCAGCTACAAATAGGGACCCGAGGGCAACTTTCAGTTAGATTTATGAGATTTCTTGGGAGCCGAATACTTATCACACAACCACTCCTCATTCCTAAAAACCGTTGGTTATATAAACAAGAAATGGCATTCCTCATACCACAAGGTCAGAATACCTGTGTTTATCTGAAAATGTTTAATTCGAAAAGAATGATGATTATCGATAACTATACAATTACAAATCTGCCATATGATTTAAATGAAAGGAGAGACATGCCACATGAGACAAAATCCTACGTAGCAAATTCCAGCAAAAAATAAATGATTTAAAATCATTTCAATTATATTTTGCATTCAAAATAATTTGTTCATTTTTCCACAATTTTAGCTAAACAAAATCCTACGTGGCAAATTCCAGCAAAAAATAAATGATTTAAAATCATTTCAATTATATTTTGCCATTCAAAATAGTTTGTTTATTTTTCCACAATTTTAGCTATAAGCCTACGTGGCAAATTCCAGCAGAAAAAAAAATGGTCTAAAATTATTTCATATATATAAAACAATTCAAATTATATTCTGCCACAATTTTAGCTATTTATAATATTTATCATATTATCCATTAGTTAGTTAGATTTACAAGATTTTGTAGGGCACCAATACTCATCATAAATCCTATAAAAAAATAATTAATTTAAAAATAGTTCAGCTACAAATAGGGACCCGAGGGCAACTTTCAGTTAGATTTATGAGATTTCTTGGGAGCCGAATACTTATCACACAACCACTCCTCATTCCTAAAAACCGTTGGTTATATAAACAAGAAATGACATTCCTCATACCACAAGGTCAGAATACGTGTGTTTATCTCAAAATGTTTGATTCGAAAAGAATGATGATTATCGATAACTATACAATTACAAATCTGCCACATGATTTAATCATGTACATTATGGAAAAGCTTGCACGTCAATCACCCAACGGCTGGGTGAACGCTAGCACCAGGTAATTTGCAGGTTTCATAGGTTCTTCATTCACTGCGCGTTATTGTATATATAAACAAATTATTAATTTCTAACTATAAACAATACTACGATTCCCAGTTGTCGACTCTTCTATGAGTTGGGTAACACAACAAGTATTTTGCAGCGGCTTAATTTTGACATGCAACATGATGTTTCTCCTCTAATGTTAGATAAACTGGTGGCTTCTAAAAATCCTGAAGCACTGTTCAGAAAATCATTGGTACATTAATATCTAATTAGTTACTAATTATTTTTATCTCATCTTCTCCTAATTTTATTACTATTTCATTTTTTTTGTAGTTAAAGTTCTTCGTCGAACAAAATGAAGACGAAGCATTTGAATTAATGGTTATCGCCCTAAACCTCAATCACCATGAAGCCATATATTGTTTAAACTTCATGAAGCTGTTTAGTGGTGAAGAAAAACACAGAGAAGAGGGAATTCAAGGGTTATAGATGTTGGAGGATAATTCTAAGAGCGCATACTATGTGACATCATGTAGATGGCAACTGAAAAAAAAGACTTTCAAAAATGAAATTTAAGCTTCATAACTACCTTGGTGTTCCACTATTCTGTAATTCAAGTGACGAAGAATTTCTATCGCATCTAGAAAGACAACTCCCGCACAACCAGTGCCCTAGATGTGTTGCTGATATTGAAGTGGTCTATATGAATGCTATAAGTACATGCGAGCACGGCGCCAAAATCTAGGAGTATTTCAATATCGTTGTAATTGTATCGATTCACATTTCTCTATCAACTTATATTTGTGAATCATATTCACTTATCTTGGGTTTCAAATTCTCACTTTTCTGCTCATGGGTGTTTCAATTATTCCAAGCATGTTAACCGATTCTCCTGGGAGCGTATAACATTGCCAATTAGATAGCTAATAGATAATTGGCTTTGTGTAAATAATTGAAACCCAGATCCTAACAACTCTAGCAAGATAAATAACTTATATTTATAAAAGTTATAAATTACCTATATTAGATAATTCCCGTGTTTCTATGATTATTTTTATTTAATTCTAATTAAATAAAAAGACCGAATCAATTATTATTATAGATAATGACTTGAATATTTTAAATGCTCGAATCAAATTGTAAATTAATCTGATCAAAATTATTAACAATCTTTTAAAAGATGAGGATTGTTTTAATATTTAATAGAAACTGAGATCCTAACCACTCAACAAAAATAAACACCTTATAATAAGCGGTTTAGCTAATAAGATATCTACTATATATTCAAAATAATGTTCATTTAATTCTAATTTGTTCGATCTTTTAACGCGCAGTGAAGGACTATTTTATAATATTGTCAAAAACCATATCAATTTAATATTTAAATAACTAAAATTCGGATAATCTTAACTGAAACCTTGATCCTGAAAACTATAGAAAGTTGAACCACTTCCGAATGTTTTATGATATTTTCGAAGACCAGATCAAATTGATACCTGAATCCTACAAACTCTAGAAAGTCCAATTCAGACTGTTTTATAATATTTTAAAAGACCACATCAAATTGATATTTAAATAACTAAAATTCGAATAATATTAACAACTAAGACCAAGGTCCTGAAAACTCTAGAAAGTTAAATCACTTCAGACTGTTTTAAGATATTTTAAAATACCAGATTAAATTGATATTTAAATAACTAAAATTCGGATAATCTTAACAATTGAGACCAAGATCCTGAAAACTCTACAAAGTTAAAACACTTCAGACTGTTTCATGATGTTTTAAAAGACCATATCAAATTGATATTTAAATAGCTAACATTCGGATAATCACAACAATAATTGAAAACCATATCCTAAAGTCTTTTACCGAATCAACTTGCAAATTGGAGAACTAAAGATTTGGGTAATCTAAATAATTGAAAACCATATCCTAATAATCCTACAAGCTTAAACCACTCGATTATAATGACTTAGATAATAAAATATCTATCATCAATACGATTTTATTTTATTTCAGGCCGAGATAATCAAGTCTTTTGAAAAAGATGGACTGTCATGATATTTTCGGATAACGACAAAAAATTCAATGGCGATCTGACAGGACTTTTGAAGAGTACAAAGCTAATCATGTGGGATGAGGCACTCATGACTAATAAGTTTTGCTTTGAGGCAATGGATCGCAGTATAAGGGATATGATGAAAGATCATCATGGTATGGAATCTAACAAGTCGTTTGGTGGATTGGTCGTTGTCTTTGGTGGTGATTACAGACAGATATTGCCCATCATACCAAATGGTAGTAGGCAGGATATAGTCCACGCATCCCTTTGTTCATCTAAGATAATTTGGAGTTCCTGTCGTGTCCTGAAGCTTACGAAGAACATGCGTCTACAGGTACTTTTCTAAAATTTTTTGCTAGATAATTACTTTTTATATAAATAACTTATTTTAAATGTTTATAAATTGTTGACTTTGTGCTATTAAATTACAGTCTGGCGGCTCATATGATGAGACCGAGAGCATCAGGGAGTTTGCTGAGTGGCTGCTGAAGGTTGGAGATGGTGAAATCGGTGTTGATAATGATGGTGAAGTAGAATTCAAACTGCCTGATGATATTCTGATTCGGTCTATTGATGAACCAATTGCTGCAATAGTTAAGAGCACATATCCGAGCATATTATACCATGTCGGTGGTGGTCGGTACTTTCATGATAGGGCTATTCTTGCTCCCACCAATGAGATCGTCCAGGAAGTAAATGATTATATAATGTCTCTTTTACCTGGAGATGTCACGGAATTCATGAGTTCATATAGCATATGCCCTGACGAAGATGATACCGTCAATAGAGAAGATGTCTATTCTATCGAGTTCCTGAACACTATAAGGAGTTATGGGATACCAAATCATATAATTCGACTTAAGGTCGGTTGTCCTATAATGCTTCTTAGAAATATTGACCAATCTGCCGAGCTTTGTAATGGAACTAGATTGATTGTTACTGAGATTGGCAAGCACGTTATTGAGGCTAAGACGATACATGGAAAGAACGATGGAGTGAAGGTTTTCATACCAAGGATGGTACTTTCACCTTCTGATATTATCAAGTTTCCTATTAGATTTCAGCGAAGGCAATTTCCTATATTAGTTTGTTATGCAATGACTATCAATAAGAGTCAGGGACAGTCTTTATCTCATGTTGGGCCTACCTCCCAAAGTCTGTTTTCAGCCATGGCCAGCTCTATGTTGCATTTTCCAGAGTAACAAGCAGAAAGGGGCTCAAGGTTTTAGCATTGGATGAGGAAGGCAATCCCACCGACACGATCACCAACATTGTATACAAGGAGGTGTTTTCAAAACTTTAGGGGTATGTTTTTATCATATTAATACACTTTAGAGTTAATTACATAAATCGTCCTTGTGGTTTGTCGGGTTTCACAGGTTTAGTCCCTATACTTTTTTTTCAGCGGGTCATATCCTTGTGGTTTTTGATCCGTTACGGGTTTAGTCCTTGTGGTTTGTCGGGTTTCACAGGTTTAGTTCTTATACTTTTTTTTCAGCGGGTCATGTCCTTATGGTTATTGATCCGTTACGGGTTTAGTCCTTTGACCAATAATTCTGTTAGTTGATCGTTAATTTGAAGGATATTTTCGTCTTTTCATATATTTTATTATTATTATTATTATTTGAGTACGTTGTAATTAGTTCTTTATTTTATGATTATCTTATACATATAAAGATCGAGTCCTTAAATTTATTGTGGGGCCTTAATGACTCCAATTTTTATGTCTTAATTATTATGGACTCTTAAATCTTCAACACATTATCTTTAATATCCGAATATAATACACAACCATCAATACAAGAAAACCAAAAGACCATAAAACACAAATAACGAAACGATTGGGACATGATAGGTTAACAATTTCATTTCCTTATTAATTGAGGATAGTTAATTACAATCATTCATAAGTTACATGGAATGGGGCCTATAAATAACACATACATTTCTTTAGCTTGCCACACCTCCGAATTGATATTAAAGGCTTGAATTACTGAAAATAAGGACATGTTTGATTGGTAAAGTTTTATCTATCTTATCATATCTTATATGGCGGTTGGTTGTTACAAAAACCCATGAAACATACGTAGTTGGGGATGCGCCTGTTGCAAATGGTGCCAAATCGATTGGATCGGTCGAAGCTAGACTCACACTGCTGTGCAAAGATGGGTTGGTGACTAGCCAAATCCTAATAATGAGGACATGGGTAACTTCTACTCCGCGGGATATGACCCTTTGTTTTACGTCCACCACTCGAATGTCGACCGTATGTGTAAACTCTGGAAGTATTTGGGCATTATAGGGACTAAACCTGTGAAACCCGACAAATCAAAAGGACTAAACCCGTAATGGATCAAAAACCACAAGGACATGACCATCTGAAAAAAAAGTATAAGGACTAAACATGTGAAACCCGACAAACCACAAGTACTAAACCCGTAACGATCAAAAACCACAAGGATATGACCCGGTGAAAAAAAAGTATAAGGACTAAACCTGAGAAACCCGACAAACCACAAGGACGATTAATGTAATTAACTCTACACTTTATGTCTAAAGTAGCAATATACATTTATTTGATTTTGTTATTGCTTACTGATTTGTACAGATATCGTTTTGCAGTTGTCGATTATTCAGATGTCTACTGTGATTGTACACATTGACTTTGCATTCTCTTTCATATTTTTCGATGTACTGAACCTTTGATTCTATTTAATATTATATATTGTTTGGATAATATTTTATTTCATGTATTACTGATTTAAAGGAAATCATGCCGTGGCAACGCCACGGGTTAGTACTAGTTCTATAGGGTAGAAACTAGAAAGGCACTATCTATTTATTTTTAACAATAACGGTTAAATAAAATAATTGTTTATTGGCTTTTACGATACGCTTTTATCCAGGTTTGAGAGAAGGTTTTAATGATGGGCTAAAATATGATAGAGGGCACTTTTTTTTTGTAGTGTAGCTTATATAATTGAGAGAAAATATCAATACGAAACAAAAAAAAATAAAAAGAACAAGGCGCTCAATCTGAGCCATTGATCGTATATCCATCCGGACCATAGGATCTATAAATCATATAAACTAGCGGAGGGCAGTTTTGGATTTTTATCTCACTCCATCATTTCTCACTTCCCCCATTTACACTTACTCTCCACCTAACACCCCACCCTTTCTCTCACACACACCTGTACAAAATTTCTCTCTCACCAAACGATCGTCGAAATATGTACGGCAAAGGAGAAGCAAATTCTGACAACTCAACGGTTCAAAATCATTCAACGTATAAGAATAATAATTATTATAATTAATCAAAGATGGAGTGGCCTTAATGATATTTGAATAAGATATGAAATAAAAAAGATAGCCACATCATCATTGTTCTCCATACTTGTTTTGGTGCTCCTTCTCCTCCTATGATTAACATACAACAACTCAGATCTCATAACATGGTTTTTGTTACCAAGTTTGAGTGTTGTTTTTTGTTACCAAGACGATGGACAAGAAGCTGGTTTTGACTATGGAGTTGTTTACTAGTTTTGTTTTGGAAATATTGGCCCAAGGCAAAGAAATGAGCTTTTCTCAAATGAAGATGGTGGCACTCAATTAATATCTAAATAATATTAATTAAAGGTCACCATGTGTTTTTATATGGTTCGGTTCTCCTCAAAATGAAGAATGGTGTAGATTGGTAATTATTTATTTATAACTGCACATTCTCTCTGTTTCCGATTTCTGAGTATCAATATGATGTAGCTTATCTTAAGGTGGTTTTTGACAATTTATCTACCATACTTGGAATGGAACTCATATTTTCTGTTTAATTAGTTTACTTTTTGGTTGTTTTTTGTTGTTTCTTGGATTATACAGAATCCCATGGGATTTATACAGAATCCTATGGGACAAAATCACATGGGATTTATACAAATCACAAGTGAATTTTTTACGAATCCCGTGGGATTTTTCTGAACGGAAATTTTGGAAAAAAAAAAGTTCGTCTTTTTACAAATCCCATGGGATTTTTTTACGAATCTCGTGGGATTTTCTGAACGGAAATTTTGAAAAAAAAAGTTCGTCTTTTTACGAATCCCGTGGGATTTTTTTACGAATCTCGTTGGATTTTTCTGGATGGAAATTTAAAAAAAAAAGTTCGTCTTTTTACGAATCCCGTGGGATTTTTTTACGAATTCCGTGGGAATTTTTTACGAATCCCGTGGGATTTATCTGGACAAAAATTTTGAAAAAAAAGTTCGTCGAAAGTATATAAAAGTGCATATCAATAGAAAGATGATTTTTTTCTCGTCGCGATGATGTATTTTTTGTAGCTTAAAGATTTACCATTTGCAAGATACGTTGTTTTTTAAAAAAGGTGGAAAGTGGGTTTTTATAGAACTACATTTTTACCCTTCCTTTGTTAATTTTTGCTTTCATCTCATCCATTGGATGAAAAAAAGATGAATGATTGAGATCTTATGATTTGTTCTTTAGATTAGATGTGTTTTGTATTGATCTCACCTCATATAATTGATGATTAATTCTTTTATCAACTGTTATCAAGATCATAGACAATTATGAGAATTTCTACTCATCTACCCTAATAACATGGTGTTTTGATCAGTTTTTTTGTTTGTTTAGCTACGCCTATCAAGAAATACACGGCTTTTGTAATACTCGGTTGTAATTCAGTCATTATCATTCAGTAATTTCATTCGGTGATTGTCACTCAGTGTATTTTCACTCATTTATAATCATTCATCAATCATGTTCATTCACCCGTGTTCACCGTTCGGAAAAACTTCGAGTTGTGTATCGTTATTGTCCATTGTTTCAACTTTCCACATATGAGTTCGACTTTGTTAGATCACCATTAACTTTTGGTAACTCCAAAAGTTCTGAATCTTTGCAATATTATAGAGCATCGAGTTAGCTTTCCAATGGTTCAAACGGTGAGTCAATCGGAGTCCGGACGAGAGAGTTATGGTCGTTTTAGCTCACCCGCTCATTTTTCAGTTATTGGCCGATCACTGCCGACCGAACTCGGCCGTGTCGTCCGACACGGCCGTGCTGTACTCGTCCGGAAATGCCGAAGTCTCTGCCACAGGACTCGACCGTGTCGTCTGGCACGGCCGAGTCGAACTCTTCCGGATAAGCCAGAACCGACTGCCCAGACGCCCGACCATGTTCCAGGACACGGTCGAGTCAATGCCGAAGCATACCGAGTCACTGTCGGACAGGTCACTATCGGTAGGCCTCTTCACGCCGCGACCGTGTCAAGCAGGACACGGTCGAGTCCCTGCCGGCCAGTTGCGCGCCGCGGCCGTGCCGATCGGCACGGGCCGTGTCCGACAGGGCAGTCAACCCCTTTAAATTCGTTTTTTTAGCATTTCAGCTCATTTCTTCATTCTTTCACCTTCATACGAGAGAGAGAGTCTTGAGGGAGAGATTTCTTCATAAATTATCACTTGAGTGTGGTTTTTAATCATTCTCATTCGGTTGTGAAGCTCGATCATCGATCTATCGCGTGTTCTTCGAATCATAGTGCTTGGATCTTCAAAGGTAACTTTCATCAAACCTCTTGGATTTTCGATTTGTGTTGAGATATGATGTTTCGGATGTTAAAATCACGTTGTATGAAGTGATATACGTATGATTATGGATATGTTCGATTATTCATTGGATTATTGAAGGATTATTCAAGAACACTTTGAATGTTGTGTTGAATTTAGGGGTTTTCGATTAATTATTGTTGAAATCACGATTTTGGATATTCATAATGGATTATTGATCGTATTGGAGATGTTTTGTTGGTTTGAAACACTTCTTGAGGATTTGATGTTGGTATTTTTGAAGTTTGGTTATAAACAATCGAAGTTGGCCACTAAGTGTTCGATATAATGCCCCAATGAACTTGGTTTATTTGTATCGACGTTTCGAGTTCGTTATATTCGTGTTTGATTCGTGTATTGAACGGGTTGTTGGATATTGTATAATTCAAGGTTGTTCGAGCGACTGATATCTCAATTAGGACGTTGTTCGTGGAAGGATAATTGTCACCGGTATTGTGTAAGTTAATTCTTACTCGGTTAAAAGGATATTCATTCCTTTTGTTGTTGATCATTCATAATCATAACTCATTCATCATTGTATTAATCATATTGAGACTTGTAATTGTTGAATAATCACTTCATTAATGGGAACGGCGGTTCCAATCATTCCATTGAAACTATCAATCACTTCATTATTACTCTCATCTCGGTGAGTCATTCTTGACTTTGTCAGATTATTATTTATTCATTGATATTCATTACGGTCATTCTCGTTCATATGACCTTCTGGGTTCATATTGCATGGCCGGGTGCGGATGTGTGGAATTTTTAGTCGGGCACGTTATGGCCATGTATTGGGAGTGATACATTGGACTGTGCACACGGTAACAGATTACCTCCGTGAGACTAATTAGGTACAAGGACGGGTGTGTCCGGTCATTCGTCTTGTACACTTGCACAGAACACTACGGGCGTACTATGATACCCCTCTTCAGCGTAATTAATAACTAAGGATATTTCATAACTTCAGTTAAATCATGATTGTGTATTTTTCAACCCTTGAGGATTGTTGTTACAGATAATCGACCCGTTTGGGGATATTTGTTTCTCGTGTCATGGCAAGGCAAAGGCACGGGAGAGCACGTTGACGGCGAGGAGTCTCAATGATACTAGAAGGGGGCCCGATCTGCTCGATCACTTATTCGATCATTTATGTTTCCTTTATTTATTCCGCTGAGACATTCCGTTTGAATACTCGTTTCATTCGGTGTTGTGTATTTTATCGTCACATAAGATACACATGTATTTTATTTTATCACAGGTGTGTTGTATGAAACTCCTAATCGGAGTAATTGATGTTGTAATGTGGTTCGGTACTACATTTACCTGTGTAATTCATCCTTTTCATTCGCACGGTGGGTCCCGATCGGGGGTCCACGGCACCGTAATATCCGCCTAGTTTGGGGTGTTACGAGTTGGTATCGAGCGTGGTTTTGAATACTACCTTCCGAGTCATGTCTCATTTGAAATCATCGTCATCGACTAGTATCATTGGACTTTCGCGTCACGTGTGACTGTGCAAATGCCGAGCCAATCGAAGAAAGAAGCGTAAGATTTCTAACGCCAAGGTATAATATAAGGAAATAGTCATTAAATCATCATACAACAATAAACAATCCTAAAACATCATCATTCATTGTGATCAGGACGATCATATTAACTCATTAATCACTTAATTCATTTCATTACTCAGTTAATGATCAGGACGATCATGTTAACTCATTAATTACTCAATTCATTTCATTACTCAGTTGTCGATCTGGATGGTCATATTATCAATCTTATTAAGTTATTCAAGATAATCACTTCAAGAATTTTATCAGATAATCATGTCACTTCAGTAAATGATTCATATAATCACTAAGTTAGAACATGTATACTCATTTTCATCATCTCATGACATAATCATAACGTGATAATCATGCGGGAAATGTAATCATTATGCGACTTTCCTCCTTCAGTATGGAAAGGGCAAGAAGAGGACGTGGAGGGTGAGGCCGTGGAGCGGGCCGAATCCCGAGAGCTCGTGTGAATACACGTGCGAATGCGAGGAATAATGTTAATTCATCTAGCAGCGACGCTGCTACTCATTCACCTGGATGTGATCATTCTCTATCAGGGAGTCGTACTCGGGACACCGCTCAGTCAGAAGGTGTTCGGGTTGACCCACTTGCTTTTATGCAGGCCATGATGACCCATGTGCAGTTGCTCAATCATCATTGCGCCACTCTGGCTGGATTAATCGAGAGAACTCTCCCGTCTGAGCCGGCTGCTAAGGAAAGTGCTGAACAACAACCTTCATCTGTCAGCAAGAAATCAACGAAGCGTAATCAGTCTGAAGGCGGTCAGACAACCTTCAAGAAACTTCGTGCGGGCTCTGCTTTTTCTGAGCGACCTCCTGTGACGTCTAAACCCGCGGAATCTCAGTCACGAGCGGCCAGTTCGGCCATCACCTATTATAACTGTGGGGATCTTGGTCATGTCAGCACCAAGTGTCCGAGACGATCACTGTCACGTGTCATAATCGTGGAATTGTTGGGCATAAGGCCCGTTTTGCCGTAAGGACTCCAAACCTACTCCGGCGTCATCTCGGGCCCGGCGATCGGCCGTTCGAGAATCGAGCCACTCAATCGGCGTCGTTTAAAGCAGCGGGGAGCGACTAAAGGTGGAGCCTATAGTCGTGAGGCAGGGCGTCGGTCTGGGACTAGCAAACCCGGATTTATGAGATGAAGAAGACCGATGATCCGAGGCCCGAATGATCTCGGTACACTCGATATTCTATCTCAACCTGTGTGTACCCTTTTTGATACTTGGTGCATCGCATTCATTCATTTCGAGTCATGTTTGAGTAGACTACTTAAGGTAGTGCTACTAGTTGTGAGCCTTATGTCATTGGTCTACCCGATGGTAGACGAATTATCGTGTCGGGAGATTCGAGTTGTCGATTGGTTTCATGGTCGTGTATGGCCAGCGGACCTTATCGTGGTAGATTTGCCGAGAGACGACGTCATCTTGGGTATTGATTGGATGGATCGTCATGATGGCATCATTAATGTCCGTAAGCGTATGATCACTATCATTTCAGACGATGGGGTCGAATGTGTGTTCCAGGGAGGTAATCCCAACTGTTTTGGAAGAGTTATTAATTTGATGAAAGCAGTGAGGTTACTCAATCAGGGATGCGTTGGTTATTGGTGCTATATGACCAAAACCGAGAAGTCACCAATAATGTTGACGGATATTCCGGCTGTGAGAGAATATGCCGATGTATTTCCATACGAGTTATCTGGTTTGCCTCCACAGAGGGATGTGGAATTCACGATTGAGTTGGAGCCTGGTACGTCCCCGATATCGAAGGCACCGTACCGAATGGCCCCGACCGAAATGCAAGAGTTGAAGAATCAACTTGAGGAATTGTTCGAGAAAGGTTATATCCGACCGAGTGCGTCCCCGTGGGGAGCACCAGTGCTGTTTGTCAAGAAGAAGGATGGTTCTTTTCGCTTGTGTATCGATTATTGGGAGTTGAATAGGGTGACAATCAAGAATAAGTATCCTTTACCCCGTATCGATGACCTTTTGGATCAACTTCAGGGAGCTTCAATATTTTCCAAGATCGACTTAAGATCTGGATATCATCAGCTGCGCATTCGAGAGTCGGATATCGCGAGGACGGCGTTTCGAACACGCTATGGTCATTATGAGTTCGTAGTTATGCCGTTCGGGCTAACTAATGCACCTGTGGTATTCATGGAGCTAATGAATCGGGTCTTCATCGACTTTTTGGATCGGTTTGTTGTTGTCTTCATCGATGACATTTTGATTTATTCTCGTAACCGAGAGGAACACGAGGTTCATCTTCATCAGGTTCTTGACGTGTTGAGGCGAGAGAAACTTTATGGAAAGTTTTCCAAATGTGAGTTCTGGATGTCCGAAGTGACGTTTCTCGGACACGTAATTTCATCAGATGAAGTGCGTGTTGATCCTCAGAAGACGGAGGCTATCCAGGATTGGTTACCTCCGAAGAATGTTAAGGAAATCCGAAGCTTTCTCGGATTAGCCGGTTATTATCGGAGGTTTGTGGAAGGATTTTCCAAAATTGCTCAACCATTGACGAACCTTTTGCGAAAGGATAAGAAATACACGTGGTCCAACGTGTATCAACGGAGTTTTGAGGAACTCAAGAACCGGTTAATTTCAGCACCTGTCTTTTCCTTGCCAGAAGGGACGGAAGGATTCGTGTTTTTTTTAGTAACGCGTCCGGATGTTGGGTACCAAATCGGATATTTGCGCCGTTTTATGCGGAAGCGAAAATAAATTGCGGAAAATAAAGGACACGAGGATTTATAGAGGTTCGGCTATTAACGAAGCCTACGTCCTCTCTCGATGTATCTTTTTCCTTAGGATTAAGATCAAAACCTCTACGCCTCTCTTCTATCGGTCGAGGGATTACCGTTACAAGCTCGTCTTCTATCGGTCCGAGTAAAACCGTTTTTCCTTTTCTATTGGATAAGGAATCAACCACTCTAGCTTTCTATGGGTACTAGATAAACCTCACTTAGATATCGATTGTGATTCTAACAATGCCGGATACTTGATCCTAAAAACACCGAATCCAATCGTATCTTTTCTTTTTATCGCTCTTAATTAAGCTCAAGAACAACAACTATAATGTTTACAATGATATAACACGTATGTATGCTTTGCTCAATGTTGTTGTATGGAATAATACCAACTCCTTGGTATTTATAGCCTTCTTCCTCCTTACTAGCCGTTGCTGCCAGTTGACTAGCTAGCGTGCGCTAGCCTTCCTTCTTAGCGTGCGCTATCGCACATTTTTGCTCTAGCGTACGTAAAGGCTTGCATGTAGCGTGCGTTAATCACTTTATATTTCAGTCCAAAGTAGCTCGCCCTTAACAGCTAGCGTGCGCTACCACTTCCTTTGTAGCGTGCGCTAATCCAATATATCCGTTGCATGGATTGTCAAAGTGACCGTTTGATATGCTGACTTTGACACCTTTTCCCAACGTTCGGATTGACGATTCAAATATCTTAGCGTCGCAAATCATCCTTAAAAGCCAGCGCAAATAATAAATGGTATCGTGCGCTAATAAAAGAGTGTAGCTTGCGATAACCATCTCCTGACTTCACTGCAGCATACTTCGATACTAGGTGGAATGCGGTGACTCCTCGTTAGCGTGCGCTAACATATGTTCCTTAGCGTGCGCTAATGCGATCCAGTTGCAATTTTTGCGTCTTAAATGCCTTCGCCGTTTTGCTTCGCCTCGATGTTGTTTTGTAGTTTAGCGACTTTAATCATCAAAACACAAATTAAATAATGTGTGGAATAAATATTCCAACAATCTCTCCCTTTTTGATGATTACAAAACAACCCTTGAATTGGATAATCTGTAAAAAAATAATATCTGTATATTTATACGAATCAAAGTTTTCGGCTTTGATCGTTTCGTTAGTTTCTTCAATTCTTTTCTTTTTCTTCTTTTTCGACTTCTGCATTTTTCAACTCCGTCGTTTTTCGTTTTTCAATTTTTTCAACTCCCCCTATTTGTATGCTTTACTCGACAGTTCTTAGCAAAGTGGCCTGGTTTACCACATAGTCGACAAGTGTTGTCGAATTTCTTAGGTTCGCCCGCTTGAATGTCCTTCTTTCTCCGGTTTAATAAGTGTTGGAACTTATTAATATTTTTGGCATAATATGCCATTTCTTCGTCGCTTTCGTCCACCGGGGTTTCTTCGAAGGTTTTGAGCGTACCGTTGGAATTTGTCGGAATTTTTGGACCAAGACAAATCACCTTCCAAAGCTCGATGTCATATGCTCGGATGAATATAGACATCTTCTTCTTCCACGTCATGAAGTTTGAGCCATCAAAAAATGGTGGTCGGTTGAGAGCAAGACCTTCGACGGGACCCATTTGAAAAGCCATTGGATCTTTTTCCTCGGATGTTAAGCCGTGTATAGGAGAACCGCTCCGATACCAATTGTTGGGTACCAAATCGGATATTTGCGCCGTTTTATGCGGAAGCGAAAATAAATTGCGGAAAATAAAGGACACGAGGATTTATAGAGGTTCGGCTATTAACGAAGCCTACGTCCTCTCTCGATGTATCTTTTTCCTTAGGATTAAGATCAAAACCTCTACGCCTCTCTTCTATCGGTCGAGGGATTACCGTTACAAGCTCGTCTTCTATCGGTCCGAGTAAAACCATTTTTCCTTTTCTATTGGATAAGGAATCAACCACTCTAGCTTTCTATGGGTACTAGATAAACCTCACTTAGATATCGATTGTGATTCTAACAATGCCGGATACTTGATCCTAAAAACACCGAATCCAATCGTATCTTTTCTTTTTATCGCTCTTAATTAAGCTCAAGAACAACAACTATAATGTTTACAATGATATAACACGTATGTATGCTTTGCTCAATGTTGTTGTATGGAATAATACCAACTCCTTGGTATTTATAGCCTTCTTCCTCCTTACTAGCCGTTGCTGCCAGTTGACTAGCTAGCGTGCGCTAGCCTTCCTTCTTAGCGTGCGCTATCGCACATTTTTGCTCTAGCGTACGTAAAGGCTTGCATGTAGCGTGCGTTAATCACTTTATATTTCATCCGGTAGCTACCGCCTTACGATTAGCGTGCGCTACCACTTCCTTTGTAGCGTGCGCTAATCCAATATATCCGTTGCATGGATTGTCAAAGTGACCGTTTGATATGCTGACTTTGACCTGCTTTTCCCAACGTTCGGATTGACCAGATTCAAATATCTTAGCGTGCGCAAATCATCCTTTATAGTGTGCGCTAATAATAGAGGGTAGCGTGCGCTAATAATAGAGTGTAGCGTGCGCTATCCATCTGCTGACTTCACTGCAGCTTACTTCGATACTAGGCTGGAATGCAGCTGACTCCTCGTTAGCGTGCGCTAACATATGTTCCTTAGCGTGCGCTAATGCAGTCCAGATTGCAATTTTTGCGTCTTCGTCTGCTTCGCCGTTTTGCTTCGCTTCGATGTTGTTTTGTAGTTTAGCGACTTTAATCATCAAAACACAAATTAAATAATGTGTGGAATAAATATTCCAACACCGGACACGGTCTCGGATGTGTATTAATGCAGGATGGGAAGGTTATTGCCTATGCTTCACGGCAATTGCGACCTTACGAGGTTAATTATCCGACCCACGACCTGGAGCTAATAGCCGTGGTTTTCGCGTTGGGAATTTGGCGTCATTACCTTTATGGCGTCACCTGTCTGTTATTTACCGATCATAAGAGTTTTAAGTATATATTTACTCAGAAGGAGTTAAATATGCGACAGAGGCGGTGGTTGGAACTAATCAAAGATTATGATATCGAAATCCTTTACCACCCGGGGAAGGCGAACGATGTCGCCGACGCCTTGAGTCGTAAGTCCGTTCAGGAGTAGGTGCTTGCTCGTTTAACAATTCAGAAGGAGCTCCAACAGGAATGCCTTAGACCCGAGATCGAGGTCTGGCTTCAGCGAGTTCAGGGATGTAACACCCCAAACTAGGCGGATATTACAATGCCGTAGATCCCCAACTGGGACCCACCAGGCAAATGAAAATGAATGAATTACACAAGATAAATGTAGTACCGAACTACATTACAACAATAATTACTCCGATGAGGAGTTTAGTTACAACATACCAGGACAATACCGAATACTAGTGTATTTTATATGAAGATAAAATACACAACACTGAATGAAACGGAGTATCCAAATGAAAATCAAATGGAAAATAAAGGACAATAATATGAATAATCAAAGATCGGGGCCCCCTACTAGTATCATTAGGACTCCTCGACATCAACATGCTATTCCCGTGCGTATGCCTTGCCATGACCTGAAAAACAAAAAACCCAAACGGGTTCAGTAACAAAGAACAACAATCCTCAAGGGTTGAAAAATACACAATCATGATTTAACTGAAGTTAAGAAATATTCTTAGTTATGAATTACGCTGAAGAGGAGTATCATAGTACGCCCGTAATGTTCTGTGCAAGTGTACAACACCCGTCCGTGTACCTAATTAGTCTCACGAGACAATATGACCCGTGTGCACGGCCTAATGTATCGGTGAACCCAATACAATAACCATCGTGTGCCCGACTAAAAATTCCACACAGACACACCCGGCCACGCAATATGAACCCAGAAGGTCACATGAACGAGAATGACCATAATGAATATCAATGAATAATAATTAGACAAGGCCAAGAATGACTCACCGAGATGAGAGTAATAATGAAATGAATGATAGCTCAACGAAAAGATTGGAACCGCTGCTCCTTATGATCAAGTGATTAATTGACAATAACAAGTTTTAATATGATTAATACAATGATGAATGAGTTATGATTATGAATGATCAACAACAAAAAGAAAGAATATCCTTTAAACCGAGTAAGAAAAAACTTACTCAACACCGATGAAGAATGTCCGTCCACGAACAACGACCTAAATGAACTGTCGGACGCCCGAACAACCTTAATTCAATACAATTACCGACAATCCGATCAATATTCGAATTAAACACTAATTTATCGAACTTAAAACGTCGATTCGATATAACTCAGTCCATTGAGGTATTGAAACAAACACGTTGGCCCAAACTCCGATTGTTTACAATCAAACTTCAATATACCAATATCAAATCCCCAAGAAGTGTTTCAAACCAATAAAACATCTCCAATACGATCAATAATCCGTTATGAATATCCAAAATGTGATTATAACAACAATTAGTCGAAAATCCCCAATTCCAACTCGATTTACAAGGTGTTCTTGAATAATCCCTCAATAATCCAATGAATCCTTATACAAACTTATAATCATATACATATCCCTTCATATATCATGATTATAACGTCGAAACATCCTATTTCAACACAAAATCGAAGTCCAAAGTGTTGAAGGAATTACCTCTTGATGATCCAAGTGCTTTAATCCGAAGAATACGCGTTAGATTGATTATCCTAAGCTTCACGATCGAAAGGAGATGAAGAAAATCAAACACCCAAATGATTTGTGAAGGAAAAACCTTCCCTCAAGCTTCCTCTCTCGGTTGCAAGTGAAAAAATGGGAAAGGAATGGAAGAAATGTGAAAAAAACGAATTTAAGGGAGTTGATCGCTGCACGGACCGCGGCCGTGCCGATCGGCACGGCCGTGTCGCATACCGCCGGCAGGCTTGGCCGACAGTGACTCGACCGTGTCCTCGCTTGACACGGTCGCGGCGCGAGGGCCTCCCGACAGATGACTCCGTCCGACGGCCGACTCGGCATGACTCGACCGTGCTGTGCGACACGGCCGGCGTGGCCGGGCGCCGGTTACGCTTATCCGGAAGGGTTCGACTCGGCCGTGCTGCACGACACGGCCGGGTCCTGAGGCGAACACTTCGCACTTTCCGACGAGTACGGCACGGGCCGTGTCGGACGACACGGCCGAGTTCGTTCGGCACTGACCGGCCAATGAGCGGTTGAGCTAAAACGACCATAACTCTCTCGTCCGGACTCCGATTGACTCACCGTTTGAACCATTGGAAAGCTAACTCGATGCTCTATAATATTGCAAAGATTTAGAATTTTTGGAGTTACCAAAAATTAATGGTGATCTAACAAAGTCGAACTCAAATGAGGAAAGTTGAAACAATGAACAATAACGATACACAACTCGAAGTTTTTCCGAACGGTGAACACGGTGAATGAACATGATTGATGAATGATTATAATTGAGTGAAAATCCACTGAGTGACAATCACCGAATGAAATTACTGAATGATAATGACTGAATTACAACCGGGTATTACATACTCCCCCCCTTAAAAAGAGTTTCGTCCCCGAAACTAAGGGTCAAACAACTCGGGATAACTCTCCCGCATATTCTCCTCGGTTTCCCCAGTGGCCTCTTCGACTCCGTGTCTAGACCACTGAATCTTGACTAAAGGGATCGTCTTGTTCCTCAACTGTTTGATTCGCCGCTCTAACACTCGTACAGGACGCTCCTCGTACGAATGATCATCCGCGATCTCGATTTCGTCGAATTGAAGTATGTGACTCGGGTCGGCAACATACTTCTGCAACTGAGAGACGAAACACATTACGAATTCGGCTCAACGCCGGAGGTAACGCCAATCGATAAGATAACTCGCCTACTCGATCCAAAATTTCAAACGGTCCAATG
>JAWKAU010000045.1:600000-774016 GCA_033398695.1 Orobanche coerulescens | reverse complement strand
TGAACCTTTAATCCAAATCCGAAGGAACTTCATAAGCCTAGTCTTCTAGGAACCTAATGAACCTTTAATCCAATCGGAAGAAACTTCATGAGCCTAGTTCTCTAGGAACTCCATGGACCTTTAATCCAATCGAAAAGAACTTCATGAGCCTAGTCCTCTAGGAACCTCATGAACCTTACATCCAAATCGATGGAACCATGAGCCTAGTGCTCAAGGAACCTCATAAACCTTAAATCCAAATCTAATGGAACTTCATGAGCCTAGTCCTCTAGGTACCTCATTAACCTTAAATCCAAATCCAAGGTAACATCATGAGCATAGTCCTAGGAACCTCGTTAACCTTAAATCCAAATCCAAAGGAACTTCATGAGCCTAGTCCTATAAGAACCTCATTAACCTTTAATCCAAATCCAAAAGAACTTCATGAGTCTAGTTCTCTAGGAACCTCATGAACCTTAATTCCAAATCCAATGGAACTTCATGAGCGCAGTCTATATGAACACGATGAACCTTAAATCCAAACTCCAAGGAACTTCTTGAGTCTAGTCCTCTAAGAACCTTATGAAACTTAAATCCAAATCGAATGGAACTTCATGAGCCTATTCCTTTAGGAACCTCATGAACCTTAAATCCAAATTCAAAGGAACTTCTTGAGTCTAGTCCTCTAGGAACCTCTTGAACATTTAATCCAAATCCAAAGAAACTTCATGAGCCGAGTCCTATAGGAACCTCATGAACCTTAAATCCAAATCCAAAGAAACTTCATGATCATACTCCTCTAGAAACCTCATGAATCTTTAATCCAAATTCGAAAGAACTTCATGATCCTTAAATCTAAATCCAATTAAACTTCATGAGCCTAATTGTCTAAGAACCTCTTGAACCTTTAATCCAAATCCAAAGGAACTTCATGAGTGTAGTCCTCTAGGAACCTCATGAATCTTAAATGAAATTCAAAGGAACTTCACGAGCGTAGTCCTCTAGGAACCTCATGAACCTTAAATCCAAATCCAATGGTACTTCATCACCCTAGATCTCTAGGAACCTCATGAACCTTAAATCCAAATTCGAAGGAACTTTATTAGCCTAGTCCTCTAGGAACCTCATGAACCGTAAATCCAAATCTAAAGGAACTTCATGAGCCTAGTCCTCTAGGAACTTCATGAAACATAAATCCAAATTTAATGGAACTTCATGAGCATAGTCCTCTAGGAACTTCATGAGCCTAGTCCTCTAAGAACCTCATGAACCTTAAATCTAAATTCAGAGGAACTTCTTGAGTCTAGTCCTCTAGGAACATCTTGAACATTTAATCCGAATCCGAAGAAACTTCACGAGCTTAGTCCTCTAGGCACCTCACGAACCTTAAATCCAAATCCAAAGGAACTTCATGAGCCTAGTCCTCTACTAACCTCATGAACCTTTAATCCAAATCCAAAAGAACTTCATAAGTCTAGTCCTCTAGGAACCTCATGAATCTTAAATGAAATTCATAGAAACAACATGAGCCTAGTCCTCTAGGAACCTCATGAACCTTAAATCCAAATCCAATGGAACCATGAACCTAGTGCTCAAGGAACCTCATAAACCTTAAATCCAAATCCAATGGAACTTCATGAGCCTAGTCCTCTAGGTACCTCATGAACCTTAAATCCAAATTCAAAGGAACTTCTTGATTATAGTCCTCTAGGAACCTCTTGAACATTTAATCCAAATCCGAAGAAACTTGATGAGCCGAGTCCTATAGGAACCTCATGAACCTTAAATCCAAATCCAAAGAAACTTCATGATCATACTCCTGTAGAAACCTCATGAATCTTTAATCCAAATTCGAAAGAACTTCATGATCCTTAAATCTAAATCCAATTAAACTTCATGAGCCTAATTGTCTAAGAACCTCCTGAACCTTTAATCCAAATCCAAAGGAACTTCATGAGTGTAGTCCTCTAGGAACCTCATGAATCTTAAATGAAATTCAAAGGAACTTCACGAGCCTAGTCCTCTAGGAACCTCATGAACCTTAAATCCAAATCCAATGGTACTTCATCACCCTAGATCTCTAGGAACCTCATGAACCTTAAATCCAAATTCGAAGGAACTTTATTAGCCTAGTCCTCTAGGAACCTCATGAACCTTAAATCCAAATCTAAAGGAACTTCATGAGCCTAGTCCTCTAGGAACTTCATGAAACATAAATCCAAATTTAATGGAACTTCATGAGCTTAGTCCTCTAGGAACTTCATGAGCCTAGTCCTCTAAGAACCTCATGAACCTTAAATCTAAATTCAGAGGAACTTCTTGAGTCTAGTCCTCTAGGAACCTCTTGAACATTTAATCCAGATCCGAAGAAACTTCGGGAGCTTAGTCCTCTAGGCACCTCACGAACCTTAAATCCAAATCCAAAGGAACTTCATGAGCCTAGTCCTCTACTAACCTCATGAACCTTTAATCCAAATCCAAAAGAACTTCATAAGTCTAGTCCTCTAGGAACCTCATGGATCTTAAATGAAATTCATAGGAACAACATGAGCCTAGTCCTCTAGGAACCTCATGAACCTTTAATCCAAATCCAAAAGAACTTCATGAGTCTAGTTCTCTAGGAACATCATGAACCTTAAATCCAAATCCAATGGAACTTCATGAGCCCAGTCCTATATGAACACGATGAACCTTAAATCCAAACTCAAAGGAACTTCTTGAGTCTAGTCCTCTA
Organism: Orobanche coerulescens; assembly: GCA_033398695.1. Taxonomy (NCBI): domain Eukaryota; kingdom Viridiplantae; phylum Streptophyta; class Magnoliopsida; order Lamiales; family Orobanchaceae; genus Orobanche; species Orobanche coerulescens. The sequence goes on along the minus strand of JAWKAU010000045.1, from coordinate 771,303 downwards.
AGAACCTTATAAAACTTAAATCCAAATCGAATGGAACTTCATGAGCCTATTCCTTTAGGAACCTCATGAACCTTAAATCTAAATCAAAGGAACTTCATGAGTCTAGTCCTCTAGGAACCTCATGAACCTTAAATCCAAATCCAATGGAACATCATGAACCTAGTCCTCTAGGAACCTCATAAACTTAAATCTAAATTCAATGGAACTTCATGAGCCTAGTCCTCTAGGTACCCCATGAACCTTAAATCCAAATCCAAAGGAACTTCATGAGTCTAGTCCTCTAGGAACCTCATGAACCTTTAATCCAAATTCGAAGGATCCTCATGAGCCTAGTCCTGTAGGAACCTCATTAACCTTAAATCCAAATCCAAAGCAACTTCATTAGCCTAGTCCCCTAGGAACCTCATGAACCTTTAATCCAAATCCGAAGGAACTTCATAAGCCTAGTCTTCTAGGAACCTAATGAACCTTTAATCTAAATTAGAAGAAACTTCATGAGCCTAGTTCTCTAGGAACTCCATGGACCTTTAATCCAAATCCAAAAGAACTTCATGAGCCTAGTCCTCTAGGAACCTCATGAACCTTAAATCCAAATCCAATGGAACCATGAGCCTAGTTCTCATGGAACCTCATAAACCTTAAATCCAAATCCAATGGAACTTCATGAGCCTAGTCCTCTAGGTACCTCATTAACCTTAAATCTAAATCCAAGGTGACATCATGAGCCTAGTCCTATAGGAACCTCGTTAACCTTAAATCCAAATCCAAAGGAACTTCATGAGCCTAGTCCTATAAGAACCTCATTAACCTTTAATCCAAATCCAAAAGAACTTCATGAGTCTAGTTCTCTAGGAACCTCATGAACCTTAAATCCAAATCCAATAGAACTTCATGAGCCCAGTCCTATATGAACCTGATGAACCTTAAATCCAAACTCCAAGGAACTTCTTGAGTCTAGTCCTCTAAGAACCTTATGAAACTTAAATCCAAATCGAATTGAACTTCATGAGCCTATTCCTTTAGGAACCTCATGAACCTTAAATCCAAATTCAAAGGAACTTCTTGAGTCTAGTCCTCTAGGAACCTCTTGAGCATTTAATCCAAATCCGAAGAAACTTCATGAGCCGAGTCCTATAGGAACCTCATGAACCTTAAATCCCAATCCAAAGAAACTTCATGATCATACTCCTCTAGAAACCTCATGAATCTTTAATCCAAATTCGAAAGAACTTCATGATCCTTAAATCTAAATCCAATTAATCTTCATGAGCCTAATTGTCTTAGAACCTCTTGAACCTTTAATCTAAATCCAAAGGAACTTCATGAGTGTAGTCCTCTAGGAACCTCATGAATCTTAAATGAAATTCAAAGGAACTTCACGAGCCTAGTCCTCTAGGAACCTCATGAACCTTAAATCCAAATCCAATGGTACTTCATCACCCTAGATCTCTAGGAACCTCATGAACCTTAAATCCAAATTGAAGGAACTTTATTAACCTAGTCCTCTAGGAACCTCATGAAACATAAATCCAAATTTAATGGAACTTCATGAGCTTAGTCCTCTAGGAACTTCATGAGCCTAGTCCTCTAAGAACCTCATGAACCTTAAATCTAAATTCGAGGAACTTCTTGAGTCTAGTCCTCTAGGAACCTCTTGAACATTTAATCCAATCCGAAGAAACTTCACGAGCTTAGTCCTATAGGCACCTCACGAACCTTAAATCCAAATCCAAAGGAACTTCATGAGCCTAGTCCTCTACTAACCTCATGAACCTTTAATCCAAATCCAAAAGAACTTCATAAGTCTACTCCTCTTGAAACATAATGAGTCTTAAATGAAAATCATAGGATCAACATGAGCATAATCCTCAGGAACCTCATGAACCTTAAATCCAAATCCAATGGAACCATGAACCTAGTGCTCAAGGAACCTCATAAACCTTAAATCCAAATCCAATAGAACTTCATGAGCCTAGTCCTCTAGGTACCTCATTAACCTTAAATCCAAATCCAAGGTAACTTCATGAGCCTAGTCCTATAGGAACCTTGTTAACCTTAAATCCAAATCCAGAGGAACTTCATGAGCCTAGTCCTATAAGAACCTCATTAACCTTTAATCCAAATACAAAAGAACTTCATGAGTCTAGTTCTCTAGGAACATCATGAACCTTAAATCCAAATCCAATGGAACTTCATGAGCCCAGTCCTATATGAACCTGATGAACCTTAAATCCAAACTCAAAGGAACTTCTTGAGTCTAGTCCTCTAAGAACCTTATAAAACTTAAATCCAAATCGAATAGAACTTCATGAGCCTATTCCTTTAGGAACCTCATGAACCTTAAATCCAAATTCAAAGGAACTTCTTGAGTCTAGTCCTCTAGGAACCTCTTGAACATTTAATCCAAATCCAAAGAAACTTCATGAGCCGAGTCCTATAGGAACCTCATGAACCTTAAATCCAAATCCAAAGAAACTTCATGATCATACTCCTCTAGAAACCTCATGAATCTTTAATCCAAATTCGAAAGAACTTCATGATCCTTAAATCTAAATCCAATTAAACTTCATGAGCCTAATTGTCTAAGAACCTCTTGAACCTTTAATCCAGATCCAAAGGAACTTCATGAGTGTAGTCCTCTAGGAACCTCATGAATCTTAAATGAAATTCAAAGGAACTTCACGAGCGTAGTCCTCTAGGAACCTCATGAACCTTAAATCCAAATCCAATGGTACTTCATCACCCTAGATCTCTAGGAACCTCGTGAACCTTAAATCCAAATTCGAAGGAACTTTATTAGCCTAGTCCTCTAGGAACCTCATGAACCGTAAATCCAAATCTAAAGGAACTTCATGAGCCTAGTCCTCTAGGAACTTCATGAAACATAAATCCAAATTTAATGGAACTTCATGAGCTTAGTCCTCTAGGAACTTCATGAGCCTAGTCCTCTAAGAACCTCATGAACCTTAAATCTAAATTCAGAGGAACTTCTTGAGTCTAGTCCTCTAGGAACCTCTTGAACATTTAATCCGAATCCGAAGAAACTTCACGAGCTTAGTCCTCTAGGCACCTCACGAACCTTAAATCCAAATCCAAAGGAACTTCATGAGCCTAGTCCTCTACTAACCTCATGAACCTTTAATCCAAATCCAAAATAACTTCATAAGTCTAGTCCTCTAGGAACCTCATGAATCTTAAATGAAATTCATAGGAACAACATGAGCCTAGTCCTCTAGGAACCTCATGAACCTTAAATCCAAATCCAATGGAACCATGAACCTAGTGCTCAAGGAACCTCATAAACCTTAAATCCAAATCCAATGGAACTTCATGAGCCTAGTCCTCTAGGTACCTCATGAACCTTAAATCCAAATTCAAAGGAACTTCTTGATTATAGTCCTCTAGGAACCTCTTGAACATTTAATCCAAATCCGAAGAAACTTGATGAGCCGAGTCCTATAGGAAACTCATGAACCTTAAATCCAAATCCAAAGAAACTTCATGATCATACTCTGTAGAAACCTCATGAATCTTTAATCCAAATTCGAAAGAACTTCATGATCCTTAAATCTAAATCCAATTAAACTTCATGAGCCTAATTGTCTAAGAACCTCCTGAACCTTTAATCCAAATCCAAAGGAACTTCATGAGTGTAGTCCTCTAGGAACCTCATGAATCTTAAATGAAATTCAAAGGAACTTCACGAGCCTAGTCCTCTAGGAACCTCATGAACCTTAAATCCAAATCCAATGGTACTTCATCACCCTAGATCTCTAGGAACCTCATGAACCTTAAATCCAAATTCGAAGGAACTTTATTAGCCTAGTCCTCTAGGAACCTAATGAACCTTAAATCCAAATCTAAAGGAACTTCATGAGCCTAGTCCTCTAGGAACTTCATGAAACATAAATCCAAATTTAATGGAACTTCATGAGCTTAGTCCTCTAGGAACTTCATGAGCCTAGTCCTCTAAGAACCTCATGAACCTTAAATCTAAATTCAGAGGAACTTCTTGAGTCTAGTCCTCTAGGAACCTCTTGAACATTTAATCCAAATCCGAAGAAACTTCACGAGCTTAGTCCTCTAGGCACCTCACGAACCTTAAATCCAAATCCAAAGGAACTTCATGAGCCTAGTCCTCTACTAACCTCATGAACCTTTAATCCAAATCCAAAAGAACTTCATCAGTCTAGTCCTCTAGGAACCTCATGGATCTTAAATGAAATTCATAGGAACAACATGAGCCTAGTCCTCTAGGAACCTCATGAACCTTTAATCCAAATCCAAAAGAACTTCATGAGTCTAGTTCTCTAGGAACATCATGAACCTTAAATCCAAATCCAATGGAACTTCATGAGCCCAGTCCTATATGAACCTGATGAACCTTAAATCCAAACTCAAAGGAACTTCTTGAGTCTAGTCCTCTAAGAACCTTATAAAACTTAAATCCAAATCGAATGGAACTTCATGAGCCTATTCCTTTAGGAACCTCATGAACCTTAAATCTAAATCAAAGGAACTTCATGAGTCTAGTCCTCTAGGAACCTCATGAACCTTAAATCCAAATCCAATGGAACATCATGAGCCTAGTCCTCTAGGAACCTCATAAACTTAAATCTAAATTCAATGGAACTTCATGAGCCTAGTCCTCTAGGTACCCCATGAACCTTAAATCCAAATCCAAAGGAACTTCATGAGTCTAGTCCTTTAGGAACCTCATGAACCTTTAATCCAAATTCGAAGGATCCTCATGAGCCTAGTCCTGTAGGAACCTCATTAACCTTAAATCCAAATCCAAAGCAACTTCATTAGCCTAGTCCCCTAGGAACCTCATGAACCTTTAATCCAAATCCGAAGGAACTTCATAAGCCTAGTCTTCTAGGAACCTAATGAACCTTTAATCTAAATTAGAAGAAACTTCATGAGCCTAGTTCTCTAGGAACTCCATGGACCTTTAATCCAAATCCAAAAGAACTTCATGAGCCTAGTCCTCTAGGAACCTCATGAACCTTAAATCCAAATCCAATGGAACCATGAGCCTAGTGCTCAAGGAACCTCATAAACCTTAAATCCAAATCCAATGGAACTTCATGAGCCTAGTCCTCTAGGTACCTCATTAACCTTAAATCCAAATCCAAGGTGACATCATGAGCCTAGTCCTATAGGAACCTCGTTAACCTTAAATCCAAATCCAAAGGAACTTCATGAGCCTACTCCTATAAGAACCTCATTAACCTTTAATCCAAATCCAAAAGAACTTCATGAGTCTAGTTCTCTAGGAACCTCATGAACCTTAAATCCAAATCCAATAGAACTTCATGAGCCCAGTCCTATATGAACCTGATGAACCTTAAATCTAAACTCCAAGGAACTTCTTGAGTCTAGTCCTCTAAGAACCTTATGAAACTTAAATCCAAATCGAATTGAACTTCATGAGCCTATTCCTTTAGGAACCTCATGAACCTTAAATCCAAATTCAAAGGAACTTCTTGAGTCTAGTCCTCTAGGAACCTCTTGAGCATTTAATCCAAATCCGAAGAAACTTCATGAGCCGAGTCCTATAGGAACCTCATGCACCTTAAATCCAAATCCAAAGAAACTTCATGATCATACTCCTCTAGAAACCTCATGAATCTTTAATCCAAATTCGAAAGAACTTCATGATCCTTAAATCTAAATCCAGTTAATCTTCATGAGCCTAATTGTCTTAGAACCTCATGAACCTTAAATCCAAATTCGAAGGAACTTTATTAACCTAGTCCTCTAGGAACCTCATGAAACATAAATCCAAATTTAATGGAACTTCATGAGCTTAGTCCTCTAGGAACTTCATGAGCCTAGTCCTCTAAGAACCTCATGAACCTTAAATCTAAATTCAGAGGAACTTCTTGAGTCTAGTCCTCTAGGAACCTCTTGAACATTTAATCCAAATCCGAAGAAACTTCACGAGATTAGTCCTCTAGGCACCTCACGAACCTTAAATCCAAATCCAAAGGAACTTCATGAGCCTAGTCCTCTACTAACCTCATGAACCTTTAATCCAAATCCAAAAGAACTTCATAAGTCTAGTCCTCTAGGAACCTCATGAATCTTAAATGAAATTCATAGGAACAACATGAGCCTAGTCCTCTAGGAACCTCATGAACCTTAAATCCAAATCCAATGGAACCATGAACCTAGTGCTCAAGGAACCTCATAAACCTTAAATCCAAATCCAATAGAACTTCATGAGCCTAGTCCTCTAGGTACCTCATTAACCTTAAATCCAAATCCAAGGTAACTTCATGAGCCTAGTCCTATAGGAACCTTGTTAACCTTAAATCCAAATCCAGAGGAACTTCATGAGCCTAGTCCTATAAGAACCTCATTAACCTTTAATCCAAATACAAAAGAACTTCATGAGTCTAGTTCTCTAGGAACATCATGAACCTTAAATCCAAATCCAATGGAACTTCATGAGCCCAGTCCTATATGAACCTGATGAACCTTAAATCCAAACTCAAAGGAACTTCTTGAGTCTAGTCCTCTAAGAACCTTATAAAACTTAAATCCAAATCGAATAGAACTTCATGAGCCTATTCCTTTAGGAACCTCATGAACCTTAAATCCAAATTCAAAGGAACTTCTTGAGTCTAGTCCTCTAGGAACCTCTTGAACATTTAATCCAAATCCGAAGAAACTTCATGAGCCGAGTCCTATATGAACCTCATGAACCTTAAATCCAAATCCAAAGAAACTTCATGATCATACTCCTCTAGAAACCTCATGAATCTTTAATCCAAATTCGAAGTAACTTCATGAACCTTAAATCTAAATCCAATTAAACTTCATGAGCCTAATTGTCTAAGAACCTCTTGAACCTTTAATCCAAATCCAAAGGAACTTCATGAGTGTAGTCCTCTAGGAACCTCGTGAATCTTAAATGAAATTCAAAGGAACTTCACGAGCCTAGTCCTCTAGGAACCTCATGAACCTTAAATCCAAATCCAATGGTACTTCATCACCCTAGATCTCTATGAACCTCATGAACCTTAAATCCAAATTCGAAGGAACTTCATTAGCCTAGTCCTCTAGGAACCTCATGAACCTTAAATCCAAATCTAAAGGAACTTCATGAGCCTAGTCCTCTAGGAACTTCATGAAATATAAATCCAAATTTAATGGAACATCATGAGCTTAGTCCTCTAGGAACTTCATGAGCCTAGTCCTATAAGAACCTCATGAACCTTAAATCCAAATTCAGAGGAACTTCTTAAGTCTAGTCCTCTAGGAACCTATTGAACATTTAATCCAAATCCGAAGAAACTTCACGAGCTTAGTCCTCTAGGCACCTCACGAACCTTAAATCCAAATCCAAAGGAACATCATGAGCCTAGTCCTCTACTAGCCTCATGAACCTTTAATCCAAATCCAGAAGAACTTCATAAGTCTAGTCCTCTAGGAACCTCATGAATCTTAAATGAAATTCATAGGAACAACATGAGTCTAGTCCTCTAGGAACCTCATGAACCTTAAATCCAAATCCAATGGAACCATGAGCCTAGTGCTCAAGGAACCTCATAAACCTTAAATCCAAATCCAATGGAACTTCATGAGCCTAGTCCTCTAGGTACCTCATTAACCTTAAATCCAAATCCAAGGTAACTTCATGAGCCTAGTCCTATAGGAACCTCGTTAACCTTAAATCCAAATCCAAAGGAACTTCATGAGCCTAGTCCTATAAGAACCTCATTAACCTTTAATCCAAATCCAAAAGAACTTCATGAGTCTAGTTCTCTAGGAACCTCATGAACCTTAAATCCAAATCCAATGGAACTTCATGAGCCCAGTCCTATATGAACCTGATGAACCTTAAATCCAAACTCAAAGGAACTTCTTGAGTTTAGTCCTCTAAGAACCTTATGAAACTTAAATCCAAATCGAATGGAACTTCATGAGCCTATTCCTTTAGGAACCTCATGAACCTTAAATTCAAATTCAAAGGAACTTCTTGAGTATAGTCCTCTAGGAACCTCTTGAACATTTAATCCAAATCCGAAGAAACTTCATGAGCCGAGTCCTATAGGAACCTCATGAACCTTAAATCCAAATCCAAAGAAACTTCATGATCATACTCCTCTAGAAACCTCATGAATCTTTAATCCAAATTCGAAGGAACTTCAGGAACCTTAAATCTAAATCCAATTAAACTTCATGAGCCTAATTGTCTAAGAACCTCTTGAACCTTTAATCCAAATCCAAAGGAACTTCATGAGTGTAGTCCTCTAGGAACCTCATGAATATTAAATGAAATTCAAAGGAACTTCACGAGCCTAGTCCTCTAGGAACCTCATGAACCTTAAATCCAAATCCAATGGTACTTCATCACCCTAGATCTCTAGGAACCTCATGAACCTTAAATCCAAATTCGAAGGAACTTCATTAGCCTAGTCCTATAGGAACCTCATGAACCTTAAATCTAAATCCAATTAAACTTCATGAGCCGAATTGTCTAAGAACCTCTTGAACCTTTAATCCAAATCCAAAGGAACTTCATGAGTGTAGTCCTCTATGAACCTCGTGAATCTTATATGAAATTCAAAGGAACTTCACGAGCCTAATCCTCTATGAACCTCATGAACCTTAAATCCAAATCCAATGGTACTTCATCACCCTAGATCTCTAGGAACCTCATGAACCTTAAATCCAAATTCGAAGGAACTTCATTAGCCTAGTCCTCTAGGAACCTCATGAACCTTAAATCCAAATCTAAAGGAACTTCATGAGCCTAGTCCTCTAGGAACTTCATGAAACATAAATCCAAATTTAATGGAACTTCATGAGCCTAGTCCTCTAGTAACTTCATGAGCCTAGTCCTCTAAGAACCTCATGAACCTTAAATCCAAATTCAAAGGAACTTCCTGAGTCTAGTCCTCTAGGAACCTCTTGAACATTTAATCCAAATCCGAAGAAACTTCATGATCCTAGTCCTATAGGAACCTCATGAACCTTAAATCCAAATCCAAAGAAACTTCATGATCATACTCCTCTGGAAACCTCATGAATCTTTAATCCAAATCCGAAGGAACTTCATGAGCCTAGTCTTCTAGGAACCTCATGAACCTTAAATACAAATCCAAAGGAACTTCATGAGCCTAGTCCTCTATGAACCTCGCGAACCTTCAATCAAAATCTGAAGGAACTTCATGATCTTAGTCCTCTAGGAATCCTGTAAACCTGTAATCTAAATATGAAGAAACTTCATGAACCTAATCCACTAGGAACCCCACGAACCATTAATCCAAATCCAAAACAACTTCATGAGCCTAATCCTCTTGGAACCTCAAGAACCTTAAATCCAAACTCAAAGGAACTTCTTGAGACGGGTGCTCTAAGAACCTCATGAACCTTAAATCCAAATCCAAAAGAACTTCATGAGCCTAGTCCTCTAGGAACCTCATGAACCTTTAATCCAAATCCGAATAAACTTCATGAACCTAGTTCTCCAGGAACTCCATGACCTTTAATCCAAATCCAAAAGAACTTCATCAGTCTAGTCCTCTAGGAACCTCATGAATCATAAATGAAATTCAAAGGAACTTCATGAGCCTAGTCCTCTAGGAACCTCATAAGCCTTAAATCCAAATCCAATGGAACTTCATGATCCTAGTCCTATAGGAACCTTGTAAACCATTAATCTAAATCTGAATGAACTTCATTAGCCTAATCCACTACCATGAACCTTTAATCCAAATCCCAAAAACTTCATGAGCCTAGTCCTCTAGGAAGCTCATGAACCTTAAATCCAAACTCAAAGGAACTTCTTGAGTCTAGTCCTCTAAGAACCTTATGAACCTAAAATACAAATCGAATGGAACTTCATGAGTCTAGTCCTTTAGGAACATCATGAACCTTAAATCTAAATCAAAGGAACTTCATGAGTCTAGTCCTCTAGGAACCTCATGAACCTTAAATCCAAATCCAATGGAACATCATGAGCCTAGTCCTCTAGGAACCTCATAAACCTTAAATCTAAATTCAATGGAACTTCATGAGCCTAGTCCTCTAGGTACCCCATGAACCTTAAATCCAAATACAAAGGAACTTCATGAGTCTAGTCCTCTAGGAACCTCATGAACCTTTAATCCAAATTCGAAGGATCCTCATGAGGCTAGTCCTGTAGGAACCTCATTAACCTTAAATCCAAATCCAAAGCAACTTCATGAGCCTAGTCCCCTAGAAACCTCATGAACCTATAATCCAAATCCGAAGGAACTTCATGAGCCTAGTCTTCTAGGAACCTAATGAACCTTTAATCCAAATCAGAAGAAACTTCATGAGCCTAGTTCTATAGGAACTCCATGGACCTTTAATCCAAATCCAAAAGAACTTCATGAGCCTAGTCCTCTAGGAACCTCATGAACCTTAAATCCAAATCTAATGGAACCATGAGCCTAGTGCTCAAGGAACCTCATAAACCTTAAATCCAAATCCAATGGAACTTCAGGAGCCTAGTCCTCTAGGTACCTCATTAACCTTAAATCCAAATCCAAGGTAACTTCATGAGCCTAGTCCTATAGGAACCTCGTTAACCTTAAATCCAAATCCAAAGGAACTTCATGAGCCTAATCCTATAAGAACCTCATTAACCTTTAATCCAAATCCAAAAGAACTTTATGAGTCTAGTTCTCGAGGAACATCATGAACCTTAAATCCAAATCCAATGGAACTTCATGAGCCCAGTCCTATATGAACCTGATGAACCTTAAATCCAAACTCAAAGGAACTTCTTGAGTCTAGTCATCTAAGAACCTTATAAAACTTAAATCCAAATCGAATGGAACTTCATGAGCCTATTCCTTTAGGAACCTCATGAACCTTAAATCCAAATTCAAAGGAACTTCTTGAGTCTAGTCCTCTAGGAACCTCTTGAACATTTAATCCAAATCCGAAGAAACTTCATGAGCCGAGTCCTATATGAACCTCATGAACCTTAAATCCAAATCCAAAGAAACTTCATGATCATACTCCTCTAGAAACCTCATGAATCTTTAATCCAAATTCGAAGTAACTTCATTAACCTTAAATCTAAATCCAATTAAACTTCATGAGCCTAATTGTCTAAGAACCTCTTGAACCTTTAATCCAAATCCAAAGGAACTTCATGAGTGTAGTCCTCTAGGAACCTCGTGAATCTTAAATGAAATTCAAAGGAACTTCACGAGCCTAGTCCTCTAGGAACCTCATGAACCTTAAATCCAAATCCAATGGTACTTCATCACCCTAGATCTCTACGAACCTCATGAACCTTAAATCCAAATTCGAAGGAACTTCATTAGCCTAGTCCTCTAGGAACCTCATGAACCTTAAATCCAAATCTAAAGGAACTTCATGAGCCTAGTCCTCTAGGAACTTCATGAAACATAAATCCAAATTTAATGGAACTTCATGAGCTTAGTCCTCTAGGAACTTCATGAGCCTAGTCCTATAAGAACCTCATGAACCTTAAATCCAAATTCAGAGGAACTTCTTGAGTCTAATCCTATAGGAACCTCTTGAACATTTAATCCAAATCCGAAGAAACTTCACGAGACTAGTCCTCTAAGCACCTCATGAACCGTAAATCTAAATCCAAAGGAACTTCATGAGCCTAGTCCTGTACTAACCTCATGAACCTTTAATCCAAATCCAAAAGAACTTCATAAGTCTAGTCCTCTAGGAACCTCATGAATCTTAAATGAAATTCATAGGAACAACATGAGCCTAGTCCTCTAGAAACCTCATGAACCTTTAATCCAAATCCGAAGGAACTTCATGAGCCTAGTCCTATAGGAACCTCATGAACCTTAAATCTAAATCCAATTAAACTTCATGAGCCTAATTGTCTAAGAACCTCTTGAACCTTTAATCCAAATCCAAAGGAACTTCATGAGTGTAGTCCTCTAGGAACCTCATGAATCTTAAATGAAATTCAAAGGAACTTCACGACCCTAGTCCTCTAGGATCCTCATGAACCTTAAATCCAAATCCAATGGTACTTCATCACCCTAGATCTCTAGGAACCCCATGAACCTTAAATCCAAATTCGAAGGAACTTCATTAGTCCTCTAGGAACCTCATGAACCTTAAATCCAAATCTAAAGGAACTTCATGAGCCTAGTCCTCTAGGAACTTCATGAAACATAAATCTAAATTTAATGGAACTTCATGAGCTTAGTCCTCTAGGAACTTCATGAGCCTAGTCCTCTAAGAACCTCATGAACCTTAAATCCAAATTCAGAGGAACTTCTTGAGTCTAATCCTATAGGAACCTCTTGAACATTTAATCCAAATCCGAAGAAACTTCACGAGCCTAGTCCTCTAAGCACCTCATGAACCTTAAATCTAAATCCAAAGGAACTTCATGAGCCTAGTCCTGTACTAACCTCATGAACCTTTAATCCAAATCCAAAAGAACTTCATAAGTCTAGTCCTCAAGGAACCTCATGAATCTTAAATGAAATTCATAGGAACAACATGAGCCTAGTCCTCTAGAAACCTCATGAACCTTTAATCCAAATCCGAAGGAACTTCATGAGCCTAGTCTTATAGGAACCTCATGAACCTTAAATCTAAATCCAATTAAACTTCATGAGCCTAATTGTCTAAGAACCTCTTGAACCTTTAATCCAAATCCAAAAGAACTTCATGAGTGTAGTCCTCTAGGAACCTCGTGAATCTTATATGAAATTCAAAGGAACTTCACGAGCCTAGTCCTCTAGGAACCTCATGTTCCTTAAATCCAAATCCAATGGTACTTCATCACCCTATATCTCTAGGAACCTCATGAACCTTAAATCCAAATTCGAAGAAACTTCATTAGCCTAGTCCTCTAGGAACCTCATGAACCTTAAATCCAAATCTAAAGGAACTTCATGAGCCTAGTCCTCTAGGAACTTCATGAAACATAAATCCAAATTTAATGGAACTTCATGAGCCTAGTCCTCTAGTAACTTCATGAGCCTAGTCCTCTAAGAACCTCATGAACCTTAAATCCAAATTCAAAGGAACTTCTTGAGTCTAGTCCTCTAGGAACCTCTTGAACATTTAATCCAAATCCGAAGAAACTTCATGATCCTAGTCCTATAGGAACCTCCTGAACCTTAAATCCAAATCCAAAGAAACTTCATGATCATACTCCTCTGGAAACCTCATGAATCTTTAATCCAAATCCGAAGGAACTTCATGAGCCTAGTCTTCTAGGAACCTCATGAACCTTAAATACAAATCCAAAGGAACTTCATGAGCCTAGTCCTCTATGAACCTCGTGAACCTTCAATCAAAATCTGAAGGAACTTCATGATCTTAGTCCTCTAGGAATCTTGTAAACCTTTAATCTAAATATGAAGAAACTTCATGAGCCTAATCCACTAGGAACCCCACGAACCATTAATCCAAATCCAAAACAACTTCATGAGCCTAATCCTCTTGGAACCTCAAGAACCTTAAATCCAAACTCAAAGGAACTTCTTGAGTCGGGTGCTCTAAGAACCTCATGAACCTTAAATCCAAATCCAAAAGAACTTCATGAGCCTAGTCCTCTAGGAACCTCATGAACCTTTAATCCAAATCTGAATAAACTTCATGAACCTAGTTCTCTAGGAACTCCATGACCTTTAATCCAAATCCAAAAGAACTTCATGAGTCTAGTCCTCTAGGAACCTCATGAATCTTAAATGAAATTCAAAGGAACTTCATGAGCCTAGTCCTCTAGGAACCTCATAAGCCTTAAATCCAAATCCAATGGAACTTCATGATCCTAGTCCTATAGGAACCTTGTAAACCATTAATCTAAATCTGAATGAACTTCATTAGCCTAATCCACTACCATGAACCTTTAATCCAAATCCCAAAAACTTCATGAGCCTAGTCCTCTAGGAAGCTCATGAACCTTAAATCCAAACTCAAAGGAACTTCTTGAGTCTAGTCCTCTAAGAACCTTATGAACCTAAAATACAAATCGAATGGAACTTCATGAGTCTAGTCCTTTAGGAACATCATGAACCTTAAATCTAAATCAAAGGAACTTCATGAGTCTAGTCCTCTAGGAACCTCATGAACCTTAAATCCAAATCCAATGGAACATCATGAGCCTAGTCCTCTAGGAACCACATAAACCTTAAATCTAAATTCAATGGAACTTCATGAGCCTAGTCCTCTAGGTACCCCATGAACCTTAAATCCAAATCCAAAGGAACTTCATGAGTCTAGTCCTCTAGGAACCTCATGAACCTTTATTCCAAATTCGAAGGATCCTCATGAGCCTAGTCCTGTAGGAACCTCATTAACCTTAAATCCAAATCCAAAGCAACTTCATGAGCCTAGTCCCCTAGGAACCTCATGAACCTATAATCCAAATCCGAAGGAACTTCATGAGCCTAGTCTTCTAGGAACCTAATGAACCTTTAATCCAAATCAGAAGAAACTTCATGAGCCTAGTTCTATAGGAACTCCATGGACCTTTAATCCAAATCCAAAAGAACTTCATGAGCCTAGTCCTCTAGGAACCTCATGAACCTTAAATCCAAATCTAATGGAAACATGAGCCTAGTGCTCAAGGAACCTCATAAACCTTAAATCCAAATCCAATGGAACTTCATGAGCCTAGTCCTCTAGGTACCTCATTAACCTTAAATCCAAATCCATGGTAACTTCATGAGCCTAGTCCTATAGGAACCTCGTTAACCTTAAATCCAAATCCAAAGGAACTTCATGAGCCTAATCCTATAAGAACCTCATTAACCTTTAATCCAAATCCAAAAGAACTTCATGAGTCTAGTTCTCTAGGAACCTCATGAACCTTAAATCCAAATCCAATGGAACTTCATGAGCCCAGTCCTATATGAACCTGATGAACCTTAAATCCAAACTCAAAGGAACTTCTTGAGTCTAGTCCTCTAAGAACCTTATGAAACTTAAATCCAAATCGAATGGTACTTCATGAGCCTATTCCTTTAGAAACCTCATGAACCTTAAATCCAAATTCAAAGGAACTTCTTGAGTCTAGTCCTCTAGGAACCTCTTGAACATCTAATCCAAATCCGAAGAAACTTCATGAGACGAGTCCTATAGGAACCTCATGAACCTTAAATCCAAATCCAAAGAAACTTCATGATCATACTCCTCTAGAAACCTCATGAATCTTTAATCCAAATCCGAAGGAACTTCATGAACCTTAAATCTAAACTTCATGAGCCTAATTGTCTAAGAACATCTTGAACCTTTAATCCAAATCCAAAGGAACTTCATGAGTGTAGTCCTCTAGGAACCTCATGAATCTTAAATGAAATTCAAAGGAACTTCACGAGCCTAGTCCTCTAGGAACCTCATGAACCTTAAATCCAAATCCAATGGTACTTCATCACCCTAGATCTCTAGGAACCTCATGAACCTTAAATCCAAATTCGAAGGAACTTCATTAGCCTAGTCCTCTAGGAACCTCATGAACCTTAAATCCAAATCTAAAGGAACTTCATGAGCCTAGTCCTCTAGGAACTTCATGAAACATAAATCCAAATTTAATGGATCTTCATGAGCTTAGTCCTCTAGGAACTTCATGAGCCTAGTCCTCTAAGAACCTCGTGAACCTTAAATCCAAATTCAAAGGAACTTCTTGAGTCTAGTCCTCTAGGAACCTCTTGAACATTTAATCTAAATCCGAAGAAACTTCATGATCATAGTCCTATAGGAACCTCATGAACCTTAAATCCAAATCCAAAGAAACTTCATGATCATACTCCTCTGGAAACCTCATGAATCTTTAATCTAAATCCGAAGGATCTTCATGAGCCTAGTCTTCTAGGAACCTCATGAACCTTAAATACAAATCCAAAGGAACTTCATGAGCCTAGTCCTCTATGAACCTCGTGAACCTTCAATCAAAATCCGAAGGAACTTCATGATCTTAGTCCTCTAGGAATCCTGTAAACCTTTAATCTAAATATGAATGAACTTCATGAGCCTAATCCACTAGGAACCCCACGAACCATTAATCCAAATCCAAAACAACTTCATGAGCGTAATCCTCTTGGAACCTCATGAACCTTAAATCCAAACTCAAAGGAACATCTTGAGTCGAGTGCTCTAAGAACCTCATGAACATTAAATCCAAATCAAAAGGAACTTCATGAGCCTAGTCCTCTAGGAACCTCATGAACCTTTAATCGAAATCCGAATAAAGTTCATGAACCTAGTTCTCTAGGAACTCCATGACCTTTAATACAAATCCAAAAGAACTTCATGAATCTAGTCCTCTAGGAACCTCATGAATCTTAAATGAAATTCAAAGGAACTTCATGAGCCTAGTCCTCTAGGAACATCATAAACCTTAAATCCAAATCCAATGGAACTTCATTATCCTAGTCCTATAGGAGCCTTGTAAACCATTAATCTAAATCTGAATGAACTTCATTAGCCTAATCCACTAGGAACCCCATGAACCTTTAATCCAAATCCCAAAAACTACATGAGCCTAGTCCTCTAGGAAGCTCATGAAACTTAAATACAAACTCAAAGGAACTTCTTGAGTCTAGTCCTCTAAGAACTTATGAACCAAAAATACAAATCGAATGGAACATCATGAGTCTAGTCCTTTAGGAACATCATGAACCTTAAATCTAAATCAAAGGAACTTCATGAGCCTAGTCTTCTAGGAACCTCATGAACCTTAAATACAAATCCAAAGGAACTTCATTAGCCTAGTCCTCTATGAACCTCGTGAACCTTCAATCTAAATATGAAGGAACTTTATGAGCCTAATCCACTAGGAACCCCACGAACCATTAATCCAAATCCAAAACAACTTCATGAGCCTAATCCTCTTGGAACCTCCTGAACCTTAAATCCAACCTCAAAGGAACTTATTGAGTCGAGTGCTCTAAGAACCTCATGAACCTTAAATCCAAATCCAAAGGAACTTCATGCGCCTAGTCCTCTAGGAACCTCTTGAACCTTTAATCCAAATCCAAAGGAACTTCATGAGTCTAGTCCTCTAGGAACCTCATGAATCTTAGATGAAATTCAAAGGAACTTCACGAGCCTAGTCCTATAGGAACCTCATGAACCTTAAATTCAAATCCAATGGTACTTCATCACCCTAGATCTCTACGAACCTCATGAACCTTAAATCCAAATTTGAAGGAACTTCATGAGCCTAGACCTCTAGGAACCTCATGAACCTTAAATCCAAATCTAAAGGAACTTCATGAACCTAGTCCTCTTGGAACATCATGAAACATAAATCCAAATTTAATGGAACTTCATGAGCCTAGTCCTCTAGGAACTTCATGAGCCTAGTCCTCTAAGAACCTCATGAACCTTAAATCCAAATTCAAAGGAACTTCTTGAGTCTAGTCCTCTAGGAACCTCTTGAACATTTAATCCAAATCCGAAGAAACTTCATGATCCTAGTCCTATAGGAACCTCATGAACCTTAAATCCATATCCAAAGAAACTTCATGATCATACTCCTTTGGAAACCTCATGAATCTTTAATCCAAATACGAAGGAACTCCATGAGCCTAGTCTTCTAGGTACCCCATGAACCTTAAATCCAAATCCAAAGGAACTTCATGAGTCTAGTCCTCTAGGAACCTCATGAACCTTTAATCCAAATTCGAAGGATCCTCATGAGGCTAGTCTGTAGGAACCTCATTAACCTTAAATCCAAATCCAAAGCAACTTCATGAGCCTAGTCCCCTAGAAACCTCATGAACCTATAATCCAAATCCGAAGGAACTTCATGAGCCTAGTCTTCTAGGAACCTAATGAACCTTTAATCCAAATCAGAAGAAACTTCATGAGCCTAGTTCTATAGGAACTCCATGGACCTTTAATCCAAATCCAAAAGAACTTCATGAGCCTAGTCCTCTAGGAACCTCATGAACCTTAAATCCAAATCTAATGGAACCATGAGCCTAGTGCTCAAGGAACCTCATAAACCTTAAATCCAAATCCAATGGAACTTCATGAGCCTAGTCCTCTAGGTACCTCATTAACCTTAAATCCAAATCCAAGGTAACTTCATGAGCCTAGTCCCATAGAACCTCGTTAACCTTAAATCCAAATCCAAAGGAACTTCATGAGCCTAATCCTATAAGAACCTCATTAACCTTTAATCCAAATCCAAAAGAACTTTATGAGTCTAGTTCTCTAGAACATCATGAACCTTAAATCCAAATCCAATGGAACTTCATTAGCCCAATCCTATATGAACACGATGAACCTTAAATCCAAACTCAAAGGAACTTCTTGAGTCTAGTCCTCTAAGAACCTTATAAAACTTAAATCCAAATCGAATGGAACTTCATGAGCCTGTTCCTTTAGGAACCTCATGAACCTTAAATCCAAATTCAAAGGAACTTCTTGAGTCTAGTCCTCTAGGAACCTCTTGAACATTTAATCCAAATCCGAAGAAACTTCATGAGCCGAGTCCTATATGAACCTCATGAACCTTAAATCCAAATCCAAAGAAACTTCATGATCATACTCCTCTAGAAACCTCATGAATCTTTAATCCAAATTCGAAGTAACTTCATTAACCTTAAATCTAAATCCAATTAAACTTCATGAGCCTAATTGTCTAAGAACCTCTTGAACCTTTAATCCAAATCCAAAGGAACTTCATGAGTGTAGTCCTCTAGGAACCTCGTGAATCTTAAATGAAATTCAAAGGAACTTCACGAGCCTAGTCCTCTAGGAACCTCATGAACCTTAAATCCAAATCCAATGGTACTTCATCACCCTAGATCTCTACGAACCTCATGAACCTTAAATCCAAATTCGAAGGAACTTCATTAGCCTAGTCCTCTAGGAACCTCATGAACCTTAAATCCAAATCTAAAGGAACTTCATGAGCCTAGTCCTCTAGGAACTTCATGAAACATAAATCCAAATTTAATGGAACTTCATGAGCTTAGTCCTCTAGGAACTTCATGAGCCTAGTCCTATAAGAACCTCATGAACCTTAAATCCAAATTCAGAGGAACTTCTTGAGTCTAGTCCTCTAGGAACCTCTTGAACATTTAATCCAAATCCGAAGAAACTTCACGAGCTTAGTCCTCTAGGCACCTCATGAACCTTAAATCCAAATCCAAAGGAACTTTATGAGCCTAGTCCTCTACTAACCTCATGAACCTTTAATCCAAATCCAAAAGAACTTCATAAGTCTAGTCCTCTAGGAACCTCATGAATCTTAAATGAAATTCATAGGAACAACATGAGCCTAGGCCTCTAGGAACCTCATGAACCTTAAATCCAAATCCAATGGAACCATGAGCCTAGTGCTCAAGGAACCTCATAAACCTTAAATCCAAATCCAATGGAACTTCATGAGCCTAGTCCTCTAGGTACCTCATTAACCTTAAATCCAAATCCAAGGTAACTTCATGAGCCTAGTCCTATAGGAACCTCGTTAACCTTAAATCCAAATCCAAAGGAACTTCATGAGCCTAGTCCTATAAGAACCTCATTAACCTTTAATCCAAATCCAAAAGAACTTCATGAGTCTAGTTCTCTAGGAACGTCATGAACCTTAAATCCAAATCCAATGGAACTTCATGAGCCCAGTCCTATATGAACCTGATGAACCTTAAATCCAAACTCAAAGGAACTTCTTGAGTCTAGTCCTCTAAGAACCTTATGAAACTTAAATCCAAATCGAATGGAACTTGATGAGCCTATTCCTTTAGGAACCTCATGAACCTTAAATCCAAATTCAATGGAACTTCTTGAGTATAGTCCTCTAGGAACCTCTTGAACATTTAATCCAAATCCGAAGAAACTTCATGAGCCGAGTCCTATAGGAACCTCATGAACCTTAAATCCAAATCCAAAGAAACTTCATGATCATACTCCTCTAGAAACCTCATGAATCTTTAATCCAAATTCGAAGGAACTTCATGAACCTTAAATCTAAATCCAATTAAACTTCATGAGCCTAATTGTCTAAGAACCTCTTGAACCTTTAATCCAAATCCAAAGGAACTTCATGAGTGTAGTCCTCTAGGAACCTCATGAATCTTAAATGAAATTCAAAGGAACTTCACGAGCCTAGTCCTCAGATCCTCATGAACCTTAAATCCAAATCCAATGGTACTTCATCACCCTAGATCTCTAGGAACCTCATGAACCTTAAATCCAAATTCGAAGGAACTTCATTAGTCCTCTAGGAACCTCATGAACCTTAAATCCAAATCTAAAGGAACTTCATGAGCCTAGTCCTCTAGGAACTTCATGAAACATAAATCCAAATTTAATGGAACTTCATGAGCTTAGTCCTCTAGGAACTTCATGAGCCTAGTCCTCTAAGAACCTCATGAACCTTAAATCCAAATTCAGAGGAACTTCTTGAGTCTAATCCTATAGGAACCTATTGAACATTTAATCCAAATCCGAAGAAACTTCACGAGCCTAGTCCTCTAAGCACCTCATGAACCTTAAATCTAAATCCAAAGGAACTTCATGAGCCTAGTCCTGTACTAACCTCATGAACCTTTAATCCAAATCCAAAAGAACTTCATAAGTCTAGTCCTCTAGGAACCTCATGAATCTTAAATGAAATTCATAGGAACAACATGAGCCTAGTCCTCTAGAAACCTCATGAACCTTTAATCCAAATCCGAAGGAACTTCATGAATCTAGTCCTCTAGGAACCTCATGAATCTTAAATGAAATTCAAAGGAACTTCATGAGCCTAGTCCTCTAGGAACATCATAAACCTTAAATCCAAATCCAATGGAACTTCATTATCCTAGTCCTATAGGAGCCTTGTAAACCATTAATCTAAATCTGAATGAACTTCATTAGCCTAATCCACTAGGAACCCCATGAACCTTTAATCCAAATCCCAAAAACTACATGAGCCTAGTCCTCTAGGAAGCTCATGAAACTTAAATACAAACTCAAAGGAACTTCTTGAGTCTAGTCCTCTAAGAACTTATGAACCAAAAATACAAATCGAATGGAACATCATGAGTCTAGTCCTTTAGGAACATCATGAACCTTAAATCTAAATCAAAGGAACTTCATGAGCCTAGACTTCTAGGAACCTCATGAACCTTAAATACAAATCCAAAGGAACTTCATTAGCCTAGTCCTCTATGAACCTCGTGAACCTTCAATCTAAATATGAAGGAACTTTATGAGCCTAATCCACTAGGAACCCCACGAACCATTAATCCAAATCCAAAACAACTTCATGAGCCTAATCCTCTTGGAACCTCCTGAACCTTAAATCCAAACTCAAAGGAACTTATTGAGTCGAGTGCTCTAAGAACCTCATGAACCTTAAATCCAAATCCAAAGGAACTTCATGAGCCTAGTCCTCTAGGAACCTCTTGAACCTTTAATCCAAATCCAAAGGAACTTCATGAGTCTAGTCCTCTAGGAACCTCATGAATCTTAGATGAAATTCAAAGGAACTTCACGAGCCTAGTCCTATAGGAACCTCATGAACCTTAAATTCAAATCCAATGGTACTTCATCACCCTAGATCTCTACGAACCTCATGAACCTTAAATCCAAATTTGAAGGAACTTCATGAGCCTAGACCTCTAGGAACCTCATGAACCTTAAATTCAAATCTAAAGGAACTTCATGAACCTAGTCCTCTAGGAACATCATGAAACATAAATCCAAATTTAATGGAACTTCATGAGCCTAGTCCTCTAGGAACTTCATGAGCCTAGTCCTCTAAGAACCTCATGAACCTTAAATCCAAATTCAAAGGAACTTCTTGAGTCTAGTCCTCTAGGAACCTCTTGAACATTTAATCCAAATCCGAAGAAACTTCATGATCCTAGTCCTATAGGAACCTCATGAACCTTAAATCCATATCCAAAGAAACTTCATGATCATACTCCTTTGGAAACCTCATGAATCTTTAATCCAAATACGAAGGAACTCCATGAGCCTAGTCTTCTAGGTACCCCATGAACCTTAAATCCAAATCCAAAGGAACTTCATGAGTCTAGTCCTCTAGGAACCTCATGAACCTTTAATCCAAATTCGAAGGATCCTCATGAGGCTAGTCCTGTAGGAACCTCATTAACCTTAAATCCAAATCCAAAGCAACTTCATGAGCCTAGTCCCCTAGAAACCTCATGAACCTATAATCCAAATCCGAAGGAACTTCATGAGCCTAGTCTTCTAGGAACCTAATGAACCTTTAATCCAAATCAGAAGAAACTTCATGAGCCTAGTTCTATAGGAACTCCATGGACCTTTAATCCAAATCCAAAAGAACTTCATGAGCCTAGTCCTCTAGGAACCTCATGAACCTTAAATCCAAATCTAATGGAACCATGAGCCTAGTGCTCAAGGAACCTCATAAACCTTAAATCCAAATCCAATGGAACTTCATGAGCCTAGTCCTCTAGGTACCTCATTAACCTTAAATCCAAATCCAAGGTAACTTCATGAGCCTAGTCCTATAGGAACCTCGTTAACCTTAAATCCAAATCCAAAGGAACTTCATGAGCCTAATCCTATAAGAACCTCATTAACCTTTAATCCAAATCCAAAAGAACTTTATGAGTCTAGTTCTCTAGGAACATCATGAACCTTAAATCCAAATCCAATGGAACTTCATTAGCCCAATCCTATATGAACCTGATGAACCTTAAATCCAAACTCAAAGGAACTTCTTGAGTCTAGTCCTCTAAGAACCTTATAAAACTTAAATCCAAATCGAATGGAACTTCATGAGCCTGTTCCTTTAGGAACCTCATGAACCTTAAATCCAAATTCAAAGGAACTTCTTGACTCTAGTCCTCTAGGAACCTCTTGAACATTTAATCCAAATCCGAAGAAACTTCATGAGCCGAGTCCTATATGAACCTCATGAACCTTAAATCCAAATCCAAAGAAACTTCATGATCATACTCCTCTAGAAACCTCATGAATCTTTAATCCAAATTCGAAGTAACTTCATTAACCTTAAATCTAAATCCAATTAAACTTCATGAGCCTAATTGTCTAAGAACCTCTTGAACCTTTAATCCAAATCCAAAGGAACTTCATGAGTGTAGTCCTCTAGGAACCTCGTGAATCTTAAATGAAATTCAAAGGAACTTCACGAGCCTAGTCCTCTAGGAACCTCATGAACCTTAAATCCAAATCCAATGGTACTTCATCACCCTAGATCTCTACGAACCTCATGAACCTTAAATCCAAATTCGAAGGAACTTCATTAGCCTAGTCCTCTAGGAACCTCATGAACCTTAAATCCAAATCTAAAGGAACTTCATGAGCCTAGTCCTCTAGGAACTTCATGAAACATAAATACAAATTTAATGGAACTTCATGAGCTTAGTCCTCTAGGAACTTCATGAGCCTAGTCCTATAAGAACCTCATGAACCTTAAATCCAAATTCAGAGGAACTTCTTGAGTCTAGTCCTCTAGGAACCTCTTGAACATTTAATCCAAATCCGAAGAAACTTCACGAGCTTAGTCCTCTAGGCACCTCATGAACCTTATATCCAAATCCAAAGGAACTTTATGAGCCTAGTCCTCTACTAACCTCATGAACCTTTAATCCAAATCCAAAAGAACTTCATAAGTCTAGTCCTCTAGGAACCTCATGAATCTTAAATGAAATTCATAGGAACAACATGAGTCTAGTCCTCTAGGAACCTCATGAACCTTAAATCCAAATCCAATGGAACCATGAGCCTAGTGCTCAAGGAACCTCATAAACCTTAAATCCAAATCCAATGGAACTTCATGAGCCTAGTCCTCTAGGTACCTCATTAACCTTAAATCCAAATCCAAGGTAACTTCATGAGCCTAGTCCTATAGGAACCTCGTTAACCTTAAATCCAAATCCAAAGGAACTTCATGAGCCTAGTCCTATAAGAACCTCATTAACCTTTAATCCAAATCCAAAAGAACTTCATGAGTCTAGTTCTCTAGGAACGTCATGAACCTTAAATCCAAATCCAATGGAACTTCATGAGCCCATCTATATGAACCTGATGAACCTTAAATCCAAACTCAAAGGAACTTCTTGAGTCTAGTCCTCTAAGAACCTTATGAAACTTAAATCCAAATCGAATGGAACTTCATGAGCCTATTCCTTTAGGAACCTCATGAACCTTAAATCCAAATTCAATGGAACTTCTTGAGTATAGTCCTCTAGGAACCTCTTGAACATTTAATCCAAATCCAAGAAACTTCATGAGCCGAGTCCTATAGGAACCTCATGAACCTTAAATCCAAATCCAAAGAAACTTCATGATCATACTCCTCTAGAAACCTCATGAATCTTTAATCCAAATTCGAAGGAACTTCATGAACCTTAAATCTAAATCCAATTAAACTTCATGAGCCTAATTGTCTAAGAACCTCTTGAACCTTTAATCCAAATCCAAAGGAACTTCATGAGTGTAGTCCTCTAGGAACCTCATGAATCTTAAATGAAATTCAAAGGAACTTCACGAGCCTAGTCCTCTAGGATCCTCATGAACCTTAAATCCAAATCTAATGGTACTTCATCACCCTAGATCTCTAGGAACCTCATGAACCTTAAATCCAAATTCGAAGGAACTTCATTAGTCCTCTAGGAACCTCATGAACCTTAAATCCAAATCTAAAGGAACTTCATGAGCCTAGTCCTCTAGGAACTTCATGAAACATAAATCCAAATTTAATGGAACTTCATGAGCTTAGTCCTCTAGGAACTTCATGAGCCTAGTCCTCTAAGAACCTCATGAACCTTAAATCCAAATTCAGGAACTTCTTGAGTCTAATCCTATAGGAACCTATTGAACATTTAATCCAAATCAAGAAACTTCACGAGCCTAGTCCTCTAAGCACCTCATGAACCTTAAATCTAAATCCAAAGGAACTTCATGAGCCTAGTCCTGTACTAACCTCATGAACCTTTAATCCAAATCCAAAAGAACTTCATAAGTCTAGTCCTCTAGGAACCTCATGAATCTTAAATGAAATTCATAGGAACAACATGAGCCTAGTCCTCTAGAAACCTCATGAACCTTTAATCCAAATCCGAAGGAACTTCATGAGCCTAGTCCTATAGGAACCTCATGAACCTTAAGTCTAAATCCAATTAAACTTCATGAGCCTAATTGTCTAAGAACCTCTTGAACCTTTAATCCAAATCCAAAGGAACTTCATGAGTGTAGTCCTCTAGGAACCTCGTGAATCTTATATGAAATTCAAAGGAACATCACGAGCCTAGTCCTCTAGGAACCTCATGAACCTTAAATCCAAATCCAATGGTACTTCATCACCCTATATCTCTAGGAACCTCATGAACCTTAAATCCAAATTCAAGAAACTTCATTAGCCTAGTCCTCAGGAACCTCATGAACCTTAAATCCAAATCTAAAGGAACTTCATGAGCCTAGTCCTCTAGAACTTCATGAAACATAAATCCAAATTTAATGGAACTTCATGAGCCTAGTCCTCTAGTAACTTCATGAGCCTAGTCCTCTAAGAACCTCATGAACCTTAAATCCAAATTCAAAGGAACTTCTTGAGTCTAGTCCTCTAGGAACCTCTTGAACATTTAATCCAAATCCGAAGAAACTTCATGATCCTAGTCCTATAGGAACCTCATGAACCTTAAATCCAAATCCAAAGAAACTTCATGATCATACTCCTCTGGAAACCTCATGAATCTTTAATCCAAATCCGAAGGAACTTCATGAGCCTAGTCTTCTAGGAACCTCATGAACCTTAAATACAAATCCAAAGGAACTTCATGAGCCTAGTCCTCTATGAACCTCGTGAACCTTCAATCAAAATCTGAAGGAACTTCATGATCTAAGTCCTCTAGGAATCCTGTAAACCTTTAATCTAAATATGAAGAAACTTCATGAGCCTAATCCACTAGGAACCCCACGAACCATTAATCCAAATCCAAAACAACTTCATGAGCCTAATCCTCTTGGAACCTCAAGAACCTTAAATCCAAACTCAAAGGAACTTCTTGAGTCGGGTGCTCTAAGAACCTCATGAACCTTAAATCCAAATCCAAAAGAACTTCATGAGCCTAGTCCTCTAGGAACCTCATGAACCTTTAATCCAAATCCGAATAAACTTCATGAACCTAGTTCTCTAGGAACTCCATGACCTTTAATCCAAATCCAAAAGAACTTCATGAGTCTAGTCCTCTAGGAACCTCATGAATCTTAAATGAAATTCAAAGGAACTTCATGAGCCTAGTCCTCTAGGAACCTCATAAGCCTTAAATCCAAATCCAATGGAACTTCATGATCCTAGTCCTATAGGAACCTTGTAAACCATTAATCTAAATCTGAATGAACTTCATTAGCCTAATCCACTACCATGAACCTTTAATCCAAATCCCAAAACTTCATGAGCCTAGTCCTCTAGGAAGCTCATGAACCTTAAATCCAAACTCAAAGGAACTTCTTGAGTCTAGTCCTCTAAGAACCTTATGAACCTAAAATACAAATCGAATGGAACTTCATGAGTCTAGTCCTTTAGAAACATCATGAACCTTAAATCTAAATCAAAGGAACTTCATGAGTCTAGTCCTCTAGGAACCTCATGAACCTTAAATCCAAATCCAATGGAACATCATGAGCCTAGTCCTCTAGGAACCACATAAACCTTAAATCTAAATTCAATGGAACTTCATGAGCCTAGTCCTCTAGGTACCCCATGAACCTTAAATCCAAATCCAAAGGAACTTCATGAGTCTAGTCCTCTAGGAACCTCATGAACCTTTATTCCAAATTCGAAGGATCCTCATGAGCCTAGTCCTGTAGGAACCTCATTAACCTTAAATCCAAATCCAAAGCAACTTCATGAGCCTACTCCCCTAGGAACCTCATGAACCTATAATCCAAATCCGAAGGAACTTCATGAGCCTAGTCTTCTAGGAACCTAATGAACCTTTAATCCAAATCAGAAGAAACTTCATGAGCCTAGTTCTATAGGAACTCCATGGACCTTTAATCCAAATCCAAAAGAACTTCATGTGCCTAGTCCTCTAGGAACCTCATGAACCTTAAATCCAAATCTAATGGAACCATGAGCCTAGTGCTCAAGGAACCTCATAAACCTTAAATCCAAATCCAATGGAACTTCATGAGCCTAGTCCTCTAGGTACCTCATTAACCTTAAATCCAAATCCATGGTAACTTCATGAGCCTAGTCCTATAGGAACCTCGTTAACCTTAAATCCAAATCCAAAGGAACTTCATGAGCCTAATCCTATAAGAACCTCAATAACCTTTAATCCAAATCCAAAAGAACTTCATGAGTCTAGTTCTCTAGGAACCTCATGAACCTTAAATCCAAATCCAATGGAACTTCATGAGCCCAGTCCTATATGAACCTGATGAACCTTAAATCCAAACTCAAAGGAACTTCTTGAGTCTAGTCCTCTAAGAACCTTATGAAACTTAAATCCAAATCGAATGGTACTTCATGAGCCTATTCCTTTAGAAACCTCATGAACCTTAAATCCAAATTCAAAGGAACTTCTTGAGTCTAGTCCTCTAGGAACCTCTTGAACATCTAATCCAAATCCGAAGAAACTTCATGAGACGAGTCCTATAGGAACCTCATGAACCTTAAATCCAAATCCAAAGAAACTTCATGATCATACTCCTCTAGAAACCTCATGAATCTTTAATCCAAATCCGAAGGAACTTCATGAACCTTAAATCTAAACTTCATGAGCCTAATTGTCTAAGAACATCTTGAACCTTTAATCCAAATCCAAAGGAACTTCATGAGTGTAGTCCTCTAGGAACCTCATGAATCTTAAATGAAATTCAAAGGAACTTCACGAGCCTAGTCCTCTAGGAACCTCATGAACCTTAAATCCAAATCCAATGGTACTTCATCACCCTAGATCTCTAGGAACCTCATGAACCTTAAATCCAAATTCGAAGGAACTTCATTAGCCTAGTCCTCTAGGAACCTCATGAACCTTAAATCCAAATCTAAAGGAACTTCATGAGCCTAGTCCTCTAGGAACTTCATGAAACATAAATCCAAATTAAATGGATCTTCTTGAGCTTAGTCCTCTAGGAACTTCATGAGCCTAGTCCTCTAAGAACCTCGTGAACCTTAAATCCAAATTCAAAGGAACTTCTTGAGTCTAGTCCTCTAGGAACCTCTTGAACATTTAATCCAAATCCGAAAAAACTTCATGATCATAGTCCTATAGGAACCTCATGAACCTTAAATCCAAATCCAAAGAAACTTCATGATCATACTCCTCTGGAAACCTCATGAATCTTTAATCTAAATCCGAAGGATCTTCATGAGCCTAGTCTTCTAGGAACCTCATGAACCTTAAATACAAATCCAAAGGAACTTCATGAGCCTAGTCCTCTATGAACCTCGTGAACCTTCAATCAAAATCCGAAGGAACTTCATGATCTTAGTCCTCTAGGAATCCTGTAAACCTTTAATCTAAATATGAAGGAACTTCATGAGCCTAATCCACTAGGAACCCCACGAACCATTAATCCAAATCCAAAACAACTTCATGAGCCTAATCCTCTTTGAACCTCATGAACCTTAAATACAAATCCAAAGGAACTTCATGAGCCTAGTCCTCTATGAACCTCGTGAACCTTCAATCAAAATCCGAAGGAACTTCATGATCTTAGTCCTCTAGGAATCCTGTAAACCTTTAATCTAAATCTGAAGGAACTTCATGAGCCTAATCCACTAGGAACCCCACGAACCATTAATCCAAATCCAAAACAACTTCATGAGCCTAATCCTCTTGGAACCTCATGAACCTTAAATCCAAACTCAAAGGAACTTCTTGAGTCGAGTGCTCTAAGAACCTCATGAACATTAAATCCAAATCAAAAGGAACTTCATGAGACTAGTCCTCTAGGAACCTCATGAACCTTTAATCGAAATCCGAATAAACTTCATGAACCTAGTTCTCTAGGAACTCCATGACCTTTAATACAAATCCAAAAGAACTTCATGAGTCTAGTCCTCTAGGAACCTCATGAATCTTAAATGAAATTCAAAGGAACTTGATGAGCCTAGTCCTCTAGGAACATCATAAACCTTAAATCCAAATCCAATGGAACTTCATTGTCCTAGTCCTATAGGAGCCTTGTAAACCATTAATCTAAATCTGAATGAACTTCATTAGCCTAATCCACTAGGAACCCCATGAACCTTTAATCCAAATCCCAAAAACTACATGAGCCTAGTCCTCTAGGAAGCTCATGAAACTTAAATACAAACTCAAAGGAACTTCTTGAGTCTAGTCCTCTAAGAACTTATGAACCTAAAATACAAATCGAATGGAACATCATGAGTCTAGTCCTTTAGGAACATCATGAACCTTAAATCTAAATCAAAGGAACTTCATGAGCCTATTCTTCTAGGAACCTCATGAACCTTAAATACAAATCCAAAGGAACTTC
Organism: Orobanche coerulescens; assembly: GCA_033398695.1. Classification (NCBI taxonomy): domain Eukaryota; kingdom Viridiplantae; phylum Streptophyta; class Magnoliopsida; order Lamiales; family Orobanchaceae; genus Orobanche; species Orobanche coerulescens. The sequence continues at coordinate 741,885 of JAWKAU010000045.1, read as the reverse complement.
ATTAGCCTAGTCCTCTATGAACCTCGTGAACCTTCAATCTAAATATGAAGGAACTTTATGAGCCTAATCCACTAGGAACCCCACGAACCATTAATCCAAATCCAAAACAACTTCATGAGCCTAATCCTCTTGGAACCTCCTGAACCTTAAATCCAAACTCAAAGGAACTTATTGAGTCGAGTGCTCTAAGAACCTCATGAACCTTAAATCCAAATCCAAAGGAACTTCATGAGCCTAGTCCTCTAGGAACCTCTTGAACCTTTAATCCAAATCCAAAGGAACTTCATGAGTCTAGTCCTCTAGGAACCTCATGAATCTTAGATGAAATTCAAAGGAACTTCACGAGCCTAGTCCTATAGGAACCTCATGAACCTTAAATTCAAATCCAATGGTACTTCATCACCCTAGATCTCTACGAACCTCATGAACCCTAAATCCAAATTCGAAGGAACTTCATGAGCCTAGACCTCTAGGAACCTCATGAACCTTAAATCCAAATCTAAAGGAACTTCATGAGCCTAGTGCTCAAGGAACCTCATAAACCTTAAATCCAAATCCAATGGAACTTCATGAGCCTAGTCCTCTAGGTACCTCATTAACCTTAAATCCAAATCCAAGGTAACTTCATGAGCCTAGTCCTATAGGAACCTCGTTAACCTTAAATCCAAATCCAAAGGAACTTCATGAGCCTAGTCCTATAAGAACCTCATTAACCTTTAATCCAAATCCAAAAGAACTTCATGAGTCTAGTTCTCTAGGAACGTCATGAACCTTAAATCCAAATCCAATGGAACTTCATGAGCCCAGTCCTATATGAACCTGATGAACCTTAAATCCAAACTCAAAGGAACTTCTTGAGTCTAGTCCTCTAAGAACCTTATGAAACTTAAATCCAAATCGAATGGAACTTCATGAGCCTATTCCTTTAGGAACCTCATGAACCTTAAATCCAAATTCAATGGAACTTCTTGAGTATAGTCCTCTAGGAACCTCTTGAACATTTAATCCAAATCCGAAGAAACTTCATGAGCCGAGTCCTATAGGAACCTCATGAACCTTAAATCCAATCCAAAGAAACTTCATGATCATACTCCTCTAGAAACCTCATGAATCTTTAATCCAAATTCGAAGGAACCTCATGAACCTTAAATCTAAATCCAATTAAACTTCATGAGCCTAATTGTCTAAGAACCTCTTGAACCTTTAATCCAATCCAAAGGAACTTCATGAGTGTAGTCCTCTAGGAACCTCATGAATCTTAAATGAAATTCAAAGGAACTTCACGAGCCTAGTCCTCTAGGATCCTCATGAACCTTAAATCCAAATCCAATGGTACTTCATCACCCTAGATCTCTAGGAACCTCATGAACCTTAAATCTAAATTCGAAGGAACTTCATTAGTCCTCTAGGAACCTCATGAACCTTAATTCCAAATCTAAAGGAACTTCATGAGCCTAGTCCTCTAGGAACTTCATGAAACATAAATCCAAATTTAATGGAACTTCATGAGCTTAGTCCTCTAGGAACTTCATGAGCCTAGTCCTCTAAGAACCTCATGAACCTTAAATCCAAATTCAGAGGAACTTCTTGAGTCTAATCCTATAGGAACCTATTGAACATTTAATCCAAATCCGAAGAAACTTCACGAGCCTAGTCCTCTAAGCACCTCATGAACCTTAAATCTAAATCCAAAGGAACTTCATGAGCCTAGTCTGTACTAACCTCATGAACCTTTAATCCAAATCCAAAAGAACTTCATAAGTCTAGTCCTCTAGGAACCTCATGAATCTTAAATGAAATTCATAGGAACAACATGAGCCTAGTCCTCTAGAAACCTCATGAACCTTTAATCCAAATCAAGGAACTTCATGAGCCTAGTCCTATAGGAACCTCATGAACCTTAAATCTAAATCCAATTAAACTTCATGAGCCTAATTGTCTAAGAACCTCTTGAACCTTTAATCCAAATCCAAAGGAACTTCATTAGTGTAGTCCTCTAGGAACCTCGTGAATCTTATATGAAATTCAAAGGAACTTCACGAGCCTAGTCCTCTAGGAACCTCATGAACCTTAAATCCAAATCCAATGGTACTTCATCACCCTATATCTCTAGGAACCTCATGAACCTTAAATCCAAATTCGAAGAAACTTCATTAGCCTAGTCCTCTAGGAACCTCATGAACCTTAAATCCAAATCTAAAGGAACTTCATGAGCCTAGTCCTCTAGGAACTTCATGAAACATAAATCCAAATTTAATGGAACTTCACGAGCCTAGTCCTCTAGTAACTTCATGAGCCTAGTCCTCTAAGAACCTCATGAACCTTAAATCCAAATTCAAAGGAACTTCTTGAGTCTAGTCCTCTAGGACCCTCTTGAACATTTAATCCAATCCGAAGAAACTTCATGATCCTAGTCTATAGGAACCTCATGAACCTTAAATCCAAATCCAAAGAAACTTCATGATCATACTCCTCTGGAAACCTCATGAATCTTTAATCCAAATCCGAAGGAACTTCATGAGCCTAGTCTTCTAGGAACCTCATGAACCTTAAATACAAATCCAAAGGAACTTCATGAGCCTAGTCCTCTATGAACCTCGTGAACCTTCAATCAAAATCTGAAGGAACTTCATGATCTTAGTCCTCTAGGAATCGTGTAAACCTTTAATCTAAATATGAAGAAACTTCATGAGCCTAATCCACTAGGAACCCCACGAACCATTAATCCAATCCAAAACAACTTTATGAGCCTAATCCTCTTGGAACCTCAAGAACCTTAAATCCAAACTCAAAGGAACTTCTTGAGTCGGGTGCTCGAAGAACCTCATGAACCTTAAATCCAAATCCAAAAGAACTTCATGAGCCTAGTCCTCTAGGAATCCTGTAAACCTTTAATCTAAATATGAAGGAACTTCATGAGCCTCATCCACTAGGAACCCCACGAACCATTAATCCAAATCCAAAACAACTTCATGAGCCTAATCCTCTTGGAACCTCATGAACCTTAAATCCAAACTCAAAGGAACTTCTTGAGTCGAGTGCTCTAAGAACCTCATGAACATTAAATCCAAATCAAAAGGAACTTCATGAGCCTAGTCCTCTAGGAACCTCATGAACCTTTAATCGAAATCCGAATAAACTTCATGAACCTAGTTCTCTAGGAACTCCATGACCTTTAATACAAATCCAAAAGAACTTCATGAGTCTAGTCCTCTAGGAACCTCATGAATCTTAAATGAAATTCAAAGGAACTTCATGAGCCTAGTCCTCTAGGAACATCATAAACCTTAAATCCAAATCCAATGGAAATACATTGTCCTATTCCAATAGGAGCATTGTAAACCATTAATCTAAATCAATGAACTTCATTAGCCTAATCCACTAGGAACCCCATGAACCTTTAATCCAAATCCCAAAAACTACATGAGCCTAGTCCTCTAGGAAGCTCATGAAACTTAAATACAAACTCAAAGGAACTTCTTGAGTCTAGTCCTCTAAGAACTTATGAACCTAAAATACAAATCGAATGGAACATCATGAGTCTAGTCCTTTAGGAACATCATGAACCTTAAATCTAAATCAAAGGAACTTCATGAGCCTAGTCTTCTAGGAACCTCATGAACCTTAAATACAAATCCACAGGAACTTCATTAGCCTTAGTCCTCTATGAACCTCGTGAACCTTCAATCTAAATATGAAGGAACTTTATGAGCCTAATCCACTAGGAACCCCACGAACCATTAATCCAAATCCAAAACAACTTCATGAGCCTAATCCTCTTGGAACCTCCTGAACCTTAAATCCAAACTCAAAGGAACTTATTGAGTCGAGTGCTCTAAGAACCTCATGAACCTTAAATCCAAATCCAAAGGAACTTCATGAGCCTAGTCCTCTAGGAACCTCTTGAACCTTTAATCCAAATCCAAAGGAACTTCATGAGTCTAGTCCTCTAGGAACCTCATGAATCTTAGATGAAATTCAAAGGAACTTCACGAGCCTAGTCCTATAGGAACCTCATGAACCTTAAATTCAAATCCAATGGTACTTCATCACCCTAGATCTCTACGAACCTCATGAACCCTAAATCCAAATTCGAAGGAACTTCATGAGCCTAGACCTCTAGGAACCTCATGAACCTTAAATCCAAATCTAAAGGAACTTCATGAGCCTAGTGCTCAAGGAACCTCATAAACCTTAAATCCAAATCCAATGGAACTTCATGAGCCTAGTCCTCTAGGTACCTCATTAACCTTAAATCCAAATCCAAGGTAACTTCATGAGCCTAGTCCTATAGGAACCTCGTTAACCTTAAATCCAAATCCAAAGGAACTTCATGAGCCTAGTCCTATAAGAACCTCATTAACCTTTAATCCAAATCCAAAAGAACTTCATGAGTCTAGTTCTCTAGGAACGTCATGAACCTTAAATCCAAATCCAATGGAACTTCATGAGCCCAGTCCTATATGAACCTGATGAACCTTAAATCCAAACTCAAAGGAACTTCTTGAGTCTAGTCCTCTAAGAACCTTATGAAACTTAAATCCAAATCGAATGGAACTTCATGAGCCTATTCCTTTAGGAACCTCATGAACCTTAAATCCAAATTCAATGGAACTTCTTGAGTATAGTCCTCTAGGAACCTCTTGAACATTTAATCCAAATCCGAAGAAACTTCATGAGCCGAGTCCTATAGGAACCTCATGAACCTTAAATCCAAATCCAAAGAAACTTCATGATCATACTCCTCTAGAAACCTCATGAATCTTTAATCCAAATTCGAAGGAACCTCATGAACCTTAAATCTAAATCCAATTAAACTTCATGAGCCTAATTGTCTAAGAACCTCTTGAACCTTTAATCCAAATCCAAAGGAACTTCATGAGTGTAGTCCTCTAGGAACCTCATGAATCTTAAATGAAATTCAAAGGAACTTCACGAGCCTAGTCCTCTAGGATCCTCATGAACCTTAAATCCAAATCCAATGGTACTTCATCACCCTAGATCTCTAGGAACCTCATGAACCTTAAATCTAAATTCGAAGGAACTTCATTAGTCCTCTAGGAACCTCATGAACCTTAATTCCAAATCTAAAGGAACTTCATGAGCCTAGTCCTCTAGGAACTTCATGAAACATAAATCCAAATTTAATGGAACTTCATGAGCTTAGTCCTCTAGGAACTTCATGAGCCTAGTCCTCTAAGAACCTCATGAACCTTAAATCCAAATTCAGAGGAACTTCTTGAGTCTAATCCTATAGGAACCTATTGAACATTTAATCCAAATCCGAAGAAACTTCACGAGCCTAGTCCTCTAAGCACCTCATGAACCTTAAATCTAAATCCAAAGGAACTTCATGAGCCTAGTCCTGTACTAACCTCATGAACCTTTAATCCAAATCCAAAAGAACTTCATAAGTCTAGTCCTCTAGGAACCTCATGAATCTTAAATGAAATTCATAGGAACAACATGAGCCTAGTCCTCTAGAAACCTCATGAACCTTTAATCCAAATCCGAAGGAACTTCATGAGCCTAGTCCTATAGGAACCTCATGAACCTTAAATCTAAATCCAATTAAACTTCATGAGCCTAATTGTCTAAGAACCTCTTGAACCTTTAATCCAAATCCAAAGGAACTTCATTAGTGTAGTCCTCTAGGAACCTCGTGAATCTTATATGAAATTCAAAGGAACTTCACGAGCCTAGTCCTCTAGGAACCTCATGAACCTTAAATCCAAATCCAATGGTACTTCATCACCCTATATCTCTAGGAACCTCATGAACCTTAAATCCAAATTCGAAGAAACTTCATTAGCCTAGTCCTCTAGGAACCTCATGAACCTTAAATCCAAATCTAAAGGAACTTCATGAGCCTAGTCCTCTAGGAACTTCATGAAACATAAATCCAAATTTAATGGAACTTCACGAGCCTAGTCCTCTAGTAACTTCATGAGCCTAGTCCTCTAAGAACCTCATGAACCTTAAATCCAAATTCAAAGGAACTTCTTGAGTCTAGTCCTCTAGGAACCTCTTGAACATTTAATCCAAATCCGAAGAAACTTCATGATCCTAGTCCTATAGGAACCTCATGAACCTTAAATCCAAATCCAAAGAAACTTCATGATCATACTCCTCTGGAAACCTCATGAATCTTTAATCCAAATCCGAAGGAACTTCATGAGCCTAGTCTTCTAGGAACCTCATGAACCTTAAATACAAATCCAAAGGAACTTCATGAGCCTAGTCCTCTATGAACCTCGTGAACCTTCAATCAAAATCTGAAGGAACTTCATGATCTTAGTCCTCTAGGAATCGTGTAAACCTTTAATCTAAATATGAAGAAACTTCATGAGCCTAATCCACTAGGAACCCCACGAACCATTAATCCAAATCCAAAACAACTTTATGAGCCTAATCCTCTTGGAACCTCAAGAACCTTAAATCCAAACTCAAAGGAACTTCTTGAGTCGGGTGCTCGAAGAACCTCATGAACCTTAAATCCAAATCCAAAAGAACTTCATGAGCCTAGTCCTCTAGGAATCCTGTAAACCTTTAATCTAAATATGAAGGAACTTCATGAGCCTCATCCACTAGGAACCCCACGAACCATTAATCCAAATCCAAAACAACTTCATGAGCCTAATCCTCTTGGAACCTCATGAACCTTAAATCCAAACTCAAAGGAACTTCTTGAGTCGAGTGCTCTAAGAACCTCATGAACATTAAATCCAAATCAAAAGGAACTTCATGAGCCTAGTCCTCTAGGAACCTCATGAACCTTTAATCGAAATCCGAATAAACTTCATGAACCTAGTTCTCTAGGAACTCCATGACCTTTAATATAAATCCAAAAGAACTTCATGAGTCTAGTCCTCTAGGAACCTCATGAATCTTAAATGAAATTCAAAGGAACTTCATGAGCCTAGTCCTCTAGGAACATCATAAACCTTAAATCCAAATCCAATGGAACTTCATTGTCCTAGTCCTATAGGAGCCTTGTAAACCATTAATCTAAATCTTAATGAACTTCATTAGCCTAATCCACTAGGAACCCCATGAACCTTTAATCCAAATCCCAAAAACTACATGAGCCTAGTCCTCTAGGAAGCTCATGAAACTTAAATACAAACTCAAAGGAACTTCTTGAGTCTAGTCCTCTAAGAACTTATGAACCTAAAATACAAATCGAATGGAACATCATGAGTCTAGTCCTTTAGGAACATCATGAACCTTAAATCTAAATCAAAGGAACTTCATGAGCCTAGTCTTCTAGGAACCTCATGAACCTTAAATACAAATCCAAAGGAACTTCATTAGCCTAGTCCTCTATGAACCTCGTGAACCTTCAATCTAAATATGAAGGAACTTTATGAGCCTAATCCACTAGGAACCCCACGAACCATTAATCCAAATCCAAAACAACTTCATGAGCCTAATCCTCTTGGAACCTCCTGAACCTTAAATCCAAACTCAAAGGAACTTATTGAGTCGAGTGCTCTAAGAACCTCATGAACCTTAAATCCAAATCCAAAGGAACTTCATGAGCCTAGTCCTCTAGGAACCTCTTGAACCTTTAATCCAAATCCAAAGGAACTTCATGAGTCTAGTCCTCTAGGAACCTCATGAATCTTAGATGAAATTCAAAGGAACTTCACGAGCCTAGTCCTATAGGAACCTCATGAACCATAAATTCAAATCCAATGGTACTTCATCACCCTAGATCTCTACGAACCTCATGAACCTTAAATCCAAATTCGAAGGAACTTCATGAGCCTAGACCTCTAGGAACCTCATGAACCTTAAATTCAAATCTAAATGAACTTCATGAACCTAGTCGTCTAGGAACCTCATGAACCTTAACTCCAAATCCAATGGAACCATGAGCCTAGTGCTCAAGGAACCTCATAAACCTTAAATCCAAATCCAATGGAACTTCATGAGCCTAGTCCTCGAGGTACCTCATTAACCTTAAATCCAAATCCAAGGTAACTTCATGAGCCTAGTCCTATAGGAACCTCGTTAACCTTAAATCCAAATCCAAAGGAACTTCATGAGCCTAGTCCTATAAGAACCTCATTAACCTTTAATCCAAATCCAAAAGAACTTCATGAGTCTAGTTCTCTAGGAACCTCATGAACCTTAAATCCAAATCCAATGGAACTTCATGAGCCCAGTCCTATATGAACCTGATGAACCTTAAATCCAAACTCAAAGGAACTTCTTGAGTCTAGTCCTCTAAGAACCTTATGAAACTTAAATCCAAATCGAATGGAACTTCATGAGCCTATTCCTTTAGGAACCTCATGAACCTTAAATCCAAATTCAATGGAACTTCTTGAGTATAGTCCTCTAGGAACCTCTTGAACATTTAATCCAAATCCGAAGAAACTTCATGAGCCGAGTCCTATAGGAACCTTATGAACCTTAAATCCAAATCCAAAGAATCTTTAATCCAAATTCGAAGGAACTTCATGAACCTTAAATCTAAATCCAATTAAACTTCATGAGCCTAATTGTCTAAGAACCTCTTGAACCTTTAATCCAAATCCAAAGGAACTTCATGAGTGTAGTCCTCTAGGAACCTCATGAATCTTAAATGAAATTCAAAGGAACTTCACGAGCCTAGTCCTCTAGGATCCTCATGAACCTTAAATCCAAATCCAATGGTACTTCATCACCCTAGATCTCTAGGAACCTCATGAACCTTAAATCCAAATTCGAAGGAACTTCATTAGTCCTCTAGGAACCTCATGAACCTTAAATCCAAATCTAAAGGAACTTCATGAGCCTAGTCCTCTAGGAACTTCATGAAACATAAATCCAAATTTAATGGAACTTCATGAGCTTAGTCCTCTAGGAACTTCATGAGCCTAGTCCTCTAAGAACCTCATAAACCTTAAATCCAAATTCAGAGGAACTTCTTGAGTCTAATCCTATAGGAACCTATTGAACATTTAATCCAAATCCGAAGAAACTTCACAAGCCTAGTCCTCTAAGCACCTCATGAACCTTAAATCTAAATCCAAAGGAACTTCATGAGCCTAGTCCTGTACTAACCTCATGAACCTTTAATCCAAATCCAAAAGAACTTCATAAGTCTAGTCCTCTAGGAACCTCATGAATATTAAATGAAATTCATAGGAACAACATGAGCCTAGTCCTCTAGAAACCTCATGAACCTTTAATCCAAATCCGAAGAAACTTCATGAGCCTAGTCCTATAGGAACCTCATGAACCTTAAATCTAAATCCAATTAAACTTCATGAGCCTAATTGTCTAAGAACCTCTTGAACCTTTAATCCAAATCCAAAGGAACTTCATGAGTGTAGTCCTCTAGGAACCTCGTGAATCTTATATGAAATTCAAAGGAACTTCACGAGCCTAGTCCTCTAGGAACCTCATGAACCTTAAATCCAAATCCAATGGTACTTCATCACCCTATATCTCTAGGAACCTCATGAACCTTAAATCCAAATTCGAAGAAACTTCATTAGCCTAGTCCTCTAGGAACCTCATGAACCTTAAATCCAAATCTAAAGGAACTTCATGAGCCTAGTCCTCTAGGAACTTCATGAAACATAAATCCAAATTTAATGGAACTTCATGAGCCTAGTCCTCTAGTAACTTCATGAGCCTAGTCCTCTAAGAACCTCATGAACCTTAAATCCAAATTCAAAGGAACTTCTTGAGTCTAGTCCTCTAGGAACCTCTTGAACATTTAATCCAAATCCGAAGAAACTTCATGATCCTAGTCCTATAGGAACCTCATGAACCTTAAATCCAAATCCAAAGAAACTTCATGATCATACTCCTCTGGAAACCCCACGAATCTTTAATCCAAATCCGAAGGAACTTCATGAGCCTAGTCTTCTAGGAACCTCATGAACCTTAAATACAAATCCAAAGGAACTTCATGAGCCTAGTCCTCTACGAACCTCGTGAACCTTCAATCAAAATCTGAAGGAACTTCATGATCTTAGTCCTCTAGGAATCCTGTAAACCTTTAATCTAAATATGAAGAAACTTCATGAGCCTAATCCACTAGGAACCCCACGAACCATTAATCCAAATCCAAAACAACTTCATGAGCCTAATCCTCTTGGAACCTCAAGAACCTTAAATCCAAACTCAAAGGAACTTCTTGAGTCGGGTTCTCTAAGAACCTCATGAACCTTAAATCCAAATCCAAAAGAACTTCATGAGCCTAGTCCTCTAGGAACCTCATGAACCTTTAATCCAAATCCGAATAAACTTCATGAACCTAGTTCTCTAGGAACTCCATGACCTTTAATACAAATCCAAAAGAACTTCATGAGTCTAGTCCTATAGGAACCTCATGAATCTTAAATGAAATTCAAAGGAACTTCATGAGCCTAGTCCTCTAGGAACATCATAAACCTTAAATCCAAATCCAATGGAACTTCATTGTCCTAGTCCTATAGGAGCCTTGTAAACCATTAATCTAAATCTGAATGAACTTCATTAGCCTAATCCACTAGGAACCCCATGAACCTTTAATCCAAATCCCAAAAACTACATGAGCCTAGTCCTCTAGGAAGCTCATGAAACTTAAATACAAACTCAAAGGAACTTCTTGAGTCTAGTCCTCTAAGAACTTATGAACCTAAAATACAAATCGAATGGAACATCATGAGTCTAGTCCTTTAGGAACATCATGAACCTTAAATCTAAATCAAAGGAACTTCATGAGCCTAGTCTTCTAGGAACCTCATGAACCTTAAATACAAATCCAAAGGAACTTCATTAGCCTAGTCCTCTATGAACCTCGTGAACCTTCAATCTAAATATGAAGGAACTTTATGAGCCTAATCCACTAGGAACCCCACGAACCATTAATCCAAATCCAAAACAACTTCATGAGCCTAATCCTCTTGGAACATCCTGAACCTTAAATCCAAACTCAAAGGAACTTATTGAGTCGAGTGCTCTAAGAACCTCATGAACCTTAAATCCAAATCCAAAGGAACTTCATGAGCCTAGTCCTCTAGGAACCTCTTGAACCATTAATCCAAATCCAAAGGAACTTCATGAGTCTAGTCCTCTAGGAACCTCATGAATCTTAGATGAAATTCAAAGGAACTTCACGAGCCTAGTCCTATAGGAACCTCATGAACCTTAAATTCAAATCCAATGGTACTTCATCACCCTAGATCTCTACAAACCTCATGAACCTTAAATCCAAATTCGAAGGAACTTCATGAGCCTAGACCTCTAGGAACCTCATGAACCTTAAATCCAAATCTAAAGGAACTTCATGAACCTAGTCCTCTAGGAACATCATGAAACATAAATCCAAATTTAATGGAACTTCATGAGCCTAGTCCTCTAGGAACTTCATGAGCCTAGTCCTCTAAGAACCTCATGAACCTTAAATCCAAATTCAAAGGAACTTCTTGAGTCTAGTCCTCTAGGAACCTCTTGAACATTTAATCCAAATCCGAAGAAACTTCATGATCCTAGTCCTATAGGAACCTCATGAACCTTAAATCCATATCCAAAGAAACTTCATGATCATACTCCTTTGGAAACCTCATGAATCTTTAATCCAAATACGAAGGAACTCCATGAGCCTAGTCTTCTAGGTACCTCATGAACCTTAAATACAAATCCGAAGGAACTTCATGATCTTAGTCCTCTAGGAATCCTGTAAACCTTTAATCTAAATATGAAGGAACTTTATGAGCCTAATCCACTAGGAACCCCACGAACCATTAATCCAAATCCAAAACAACTTTATGAGCCTAATCCTCTTGGAACCTCATGAACCCCAAATCCAAACTCAAAGGAACTTATTGAGTCGAGTGCTCTAAGAACCTCATGAACCTTAAATCCAAATCCAAAGGAACTTCATGAGCCTAGTCCTCTAGGAACCTCATGAACCTTTAATCCAAATCCGAATAAACTTCATGAACCTAGTTCTCTAGGAACGCCATGACCTTTAATCCAAATCCAAAAGAACTTCATGAGTCTAGTCCTCTAGGAACCTCATGAATCTTAAATGAAATTCACAGGAACTTCATGAGCCTAGTCCTCTACGAACCTCATAAGCCTTAAATCCAAATCCAATGGAACTTCATGATCCTAGTCCTATAGGAACCTTGTAAACCATTAATCTAAATCTGAATGAACTTCATTAGCCTAATCCACTAGGAACCCCATGAACCTTTAATCCAAATCCCAAAAACTTCATGAGCCTAGTCCTCTAGGAAGCTCATGAACCTTAAATCCAAACTCAAAGGAACTTCTTGAGTCTAGTTGTAATACCCGAGATTTCTGTTATGTATTTAGAACTTGTGACATTGTTATTGTTGCACTTTTATCTGAGTATTATTCTTCGTATTTCATAATCCGATGTTGTTGAACGTATGATTTCATAAATGTGATGATAATTGTGATTCTGCACATGTAGCGCACGCTATCGACTATGTGCAGCGTACGTTAAGTTGGATCCATAGCGCACGCTGTGCATGACCTTAGCGCGCGCTATACGTAGTCGGCATGATTGAGACGTGGGGTAGGTGAGATCAGGCCGGGGATGTTGGTCGGATTGTGTCGGGATGAACCTAGACGGATTTCGGGAAAAGCCAAGTCAACGCCTTAGCGCACTCTACTGACATGAGAATAGCGCACGCTAAGTGCTGAGTACAGTGATGTCAGTAAGCCATTAGCGCACGCTACGAGCATGGACTAGCGCGCGCTAATAACCATTTCCTATAAATAAGACAGCATCCTTTTCGTAATTTCAGTCCTTTCTTCTCCCACATCCGAATCCTTATACTTAGAGTATTACTCTCTACATCCTAAACACTTCATATCAGCATGCTATCTCGTGTTGAAGATTGTAGATCATTGAGGATTGGTGTTCAATCCTTCGACGTTGGATTGCTTCGATTTTCTCCTTGTTCTTCACTACTTTGAGGTAGGTGATTCTTCACCAATACTAGTAGTGTTCTAAAGGACGTTTGATCATGTTTTACTAGTCAGTTATTTCGTTTATAATCGAACATCACGTGATACTTTTGACGTATCGGCACTTATTCTTCGTATAATCCTTTGAACCTTTTTAGTATATGGACTCCTAAGCATATTATGTATCTTCAAACCGATCATGACCAGTATATGAAGATTACCTAGTTCGTATGTTTTACGTAAGGAATCATATGTTTTGGGACTTGGAATGAATGGAACTTAGAATATTTTCTTGAAGATCAAGATGAATGATGGTGTAGTAATGATTATACGTATCCTTGTATCTCGTAGTCGTTTAATCCGTATAGAACTTTCACAAACCTTATGAGCATGATATGCACGGGGATGACATGTATTATCACCATAGAATTCATGAGTTCATCACCATTAGATCTAGTTTTACGCGTGTGTCGCCATGCGGTTAGCGCACGCTAACATACGTAAGTTAACGTGCGCTATCGGGGATAAGCTAACGACGCTACGCTTGGTACGTAACGCACGTTATGATATCACCAGTCGATCGGTCGAGAGAATCGTCGATCCATGGCTAGCGACGCTAGGCTTGAAGCGATAGCGTACGCTAACAGGCAGGCTTAGCGCACGTTACGTAGAGTACGTAGCGTACGCTAAGTGGTTCAGGCAGATTGTATATTTTGAGCTTTTGGCCATAGACCGAATTGTTAGGCCATCGTTCGACTTGAGATGATTTGTATATCATTTCTTTTGTTAAGGTTCGAGATTGCTACGTTGATCGAAGGAGGCGGCCTTCGAGTGTGTTGAGATCATTGAAGTGTCTTGTTCTTGCCATCTTCGAGGCAAGTATCGTAATATGTTAATATTGGTATTTTGAGCATGCGTGTAATTATTCATGCTGTTGAACATGAGATTTATTACGTTGAATTGTCATGATATTCGTTATCTAGTGTTTGTATATTCATGTTGATGGACATGGCGATTTGGCATATATGTATGCATGAGTTATGTTTGTGTTTGTTGTGCGATCTATGCTGAGGGCGCTGGATCGGATGTCCACCTCGTGTTGGTCCGACGGGATCATCTTGGGATCTAGGCTGAGGGCGCTGGATCATTGGACGGGTTATTTCCACCTCGTGTTGGTCCAACGGGATCATCTTGGGATCTATGCCGAGGGCGCTGGATCATTGGAATACCCTTGCTGTGTTAATGGAATCTTGTGGATTCGCATTGTCGGATTCCGGTAGCGGAAGTCCGTGTGGTGTATGTTGTTATGTATTGTTGTTGCATATTTGATTCGTTTAAATGATACTTGTACTAGCATCGTTTTGCTAACCCCTTCAGGGTTGGACATTTGTTTTGATGTTCAGGTAGCCGAGGAGCAGGAAAACAGCCACAGTACCGACGTGACGACGAAGGGGTTCAGTGATGTTAGTTGTTGTTGGTGATTTGTTTTCTTGGTTTGATTTCAGTACTTGAGTACGCGTGTCTAATTAATAACATTTCGATATGGTTGTATTAATTACTCGTTGAACCAGTTGTACGGTTTTGTAAACTTGAATTTCCGTGATGTTGATGTTCTATATTTACACTTCTTTTAAATTAGCCTTGTAAATCCTTACTTAAAGGGTTTACGGCGCTGTAATTATTCCGAATATCTCGGGGTGTTACACTAGTCCTCTAAGAACCTTATGAACCTAAAATACAAATCGAATGGAACTTCATGAGTCTACTCCTTTAGGAACATCATGAACCTTAAATCGAAATCAAAGGAACTTCATGAGTCTAGTCCTCTAGGAACCTCATGAACCTTAAATCCAAATCCAATGGTACATCATGAGTCTAGTCCTCTAGGAACCTCATAAACCTTAAATCTAAATTCAATGGAACTTCATGAGCCTAGTCCTCTAGGTACCCCATGAACCTTAAATCCAAATCCGAAGGAACTTCATGAGTCTAGTCCTCTAGGAACCTCATGAACCTTTAATCCAAATTCGAAGGATCCTCGTGAGCCTAGTCCTGTAGGAACCTCATTAACCTTAAATCCAAATCCAAAGCAACTTCATGAGCCTAGTCCTCTAGGAACCTCATGAACCTTTAATCCAAATCCGAAGGAACTTCATGAGCCTAGTCTTCTAGGAACCTAATGAACCTTTAATCCAAATCCAAAGAAACTTCATGAGCCTAGTTCTCTAGGAACTCCAAGGACCTTTAATCCAAATCCAAATGAACTTCATGAGCCTAGTCCTCTAGGAACCTCATGAACCTTAAATCCAAATCCAATGGAACCATGAGCCTAGTCCTCAAGGAACCTCATAAACCTTAAATCCAAATCCAATAGAACTTCATCAGCCTAGTCCTCTAGGTACCTCATTAACCTTAAATCCAAATCCAAGGTAACTTCATGAGCCTAGTCCTATAGGAACCTCGTTAACCTTAAATCCAAATCCAAAGGAACTTCATGAGCCTAGTCTTATAAGAACCTCGTTAACCTTTAATCCAAATCCAAAAGAACTTCATGAATCTAGTTCTCTAGGAACCTGATGAACCTTAAATCCAAATCCAATGGAACTTCATGAGCCCAGTCCTATATGAACCTGATGAACCTTAAATCCAAACTCAAAGGAACTTCTTGAGTCTAGTCCTCTAAGAACCTTATGAAACTTAAATCCAAATCGAATGGAACTTCATGAGCCTATTCCTTTAGGAGCTTCATGAATCTTAAATCCAAATTCAAAGGAACTTCTTGAGTCTAGTCCTCTAGGAACCTCTTGAACATTTAATCCAAATACGAAGAAACTTCATGAGCTGAGTCCTATAGGAACCTCATGAACCTTAAATCCAAATCCAAAGAAACTTCATGATCATACTCCTCTAGAAACCTCATGAATCTTTAATCCAAATCCGAAGGAACTTCATGAGACTAGTCTTGTAGGAACCTCATAAACCTTAAATCTAAATCCAATGGAACTTCAAGAGCCTAATCCTCTAGGTACCCCAGGAACCTTAAATCTAAATCCAAAGGAACTTCATGAGTCTAGTCCTCTAGGAACCTCATGAACCTTTAATCCATGTTCGAAGGAACCTCATGAGCCTAGTCCTGTAGGAACCTCATTAACCTTAAATCCAAATCCAAAGCAACTTCATGAGCCTAGTCGTCTAGGAACCTCATGAACCTTTAATCCAAATCCGAAGGAACTTCATGAGCCTAGTCTTCTAGGAACCTAATGAACCTTTAATCCAAATCCGAAGAAACTTTATGAGCCTAGTTCTCTAGGAACTCCATGAACCTTTAATCCAAATCCAAAAGAACTTCATGAGCCTAATCCTCTAGGAAACTTATGAACCTTAAATCTAAATCCAATGGAACCATGAGACTAGTCCTCAAGGAACCTCATAAACCTTAAATCTAAATCCAATAGAACTTCACGAGCCTAGTCCTCTAGGCACCTCACGAACATTAAATCCAAATCCAAAGGAACTTCATGAGCCTAGTCCTCTACTGTCCTCATGAACCTTTAATCCAAATCCAAAAGAACTTCATAAGTCTAGTCCTCTAGGAACCTCATGAATCTTAAATGAAATTCATAGGAACAACATGAGCCTAGTCCTCTAGGAACCTCATGAACCTTTAATCCAAATCCGAAGGAACTTCATGAGCCTAGTCCTATAGGAACCTCATGAACCTTAAATCTAAATCCAATTAAACTTCATGAGCCTAATTGTCTAAGAACCTCTTGAACCTTTAATCCAAATCCAAAGGAACTTCATGAGTCTAGTCCTCTAGGAACCTCATGAATCTTAAATGAAATTCAAAGGAACTTCACGAGCCTAGTCCTATAGGAACATCATGAACCTTAAATCCAAATCTAATGGTACTTCATCACCCTAGATCTCTAGGAACCTCATGAACCTTAAATCCAAATTCAAAGGAACTTCATGACCCTAGTCCTCTAAGAACCTCATGAACCTTAAATCCAAATCTAAAGGAACTTCATGAGCCTAGTCCTCTAGGAACTTCATGAAACATAAATCCAAATTTAATGGAACTTCATGAGCTTAGTCCTCTAGGAACTTCATGAGCCTAGTCCTCTAAGAACCTCATGAACCTTAAATCCAAATTCAAAGGAACTTCTTGAGTCTAGTCCTCTAGTAACCTCTTGAACATTTAATCCAAATCCGAAGAAACTTCATGATCCTAGTCCTATAGGAACCTCATGAACCTTAAACCCAAATCCAAAGAAACTTCATGATCATACTCCTTTGAAAACCTCATGAATCTTTAATCCAAATCCGAAAGAACTTCATGAGCCTAGTCCTCTAGGTACCTCGTGAACCTTAAATACAAATCCAAAGGAACTTCATGAGCCTAGTCCTATATGAACCTCGTGAACCTTAAATCAAAATCCGAAGGAACTTCATGATCTTAGTCCTCTAGGAATCCTGTAAACCTTTAATCTAAATATGAAGGAACTTCATGAGCCTAATCCACTAGGAACCCCACGAACCATTAATCCCAATCCAAAACAACTTTATGAGCCTAATCCTCTTGGAACCTCATGAACCTTAAATCCAAACTCAAAGGAACTTCTTGAGTCGAGTGCTCTAAGAACCTCATGAACCTTAAATCCAAATCCAAAGGAACTTCATGAGCCTAGTCCTCTAGGAACCTCATGAACCTTTAATCCAAATCCGTATAAACTTCATGAACCTAGTTCTCTAGGAACTCCATGACCTTTAATCCAAATCCAAAAGAACTTCATGAGCCAAGTCCTATAGGAACCTTATGAACCTTAAATCCAAAGGTTTCAACTTGCTCCTAAAGAATATACGTCTCGAATTTCCCCAGTTGGAGTCCGCTTGCTTTGTGATTGAATCTCTGCTGACGTCCAAAGGAGGTAGGAATTTCACGCTATTTGTCTTTGCCTAATTTCAACTTTCCGCACAAAGGGATTTACATGAATACCATTTCAGAGGAAAAAGAAATTTCCTTATGCATATAGGCGAGCAACTATTTCTAATTGGATTTCTCCATCTTACAATATACCCCACAACTATTAGATATCTATTATTTAGAAACCCCATCCTTTATGCCCTCTCTCGATGAAACTACATCTTCTGTTCCCAACGACAGCTTTCCCGTTCATGACCTGAAAGTGGACATCCCGGACTTCCTGTTCTTTGAGATCGGTACTTCTGAGAATGTGGCTCTGACAAGACCTTCTGTAACTCCATTCTTATCAGGTAGACTCCATTCGGATAAAAGGTGATTAGCCCAAGGGCAGTGGGACCAGGTTCCGCACAGTTTTCGATCTCTTCATATGTGAATCAAGTGGAGGAGGTATCAAATCTATATTATCCCTGTCCAAGGGATAACTACAGGATTATATCAATTAGTCTCAACGAGGGCATAAAGGATGGGGTTTCTACTCTGAGATTATTAGTAGATATGGAATTCATTCAATAGGGATTCGATTGGTGTAATACTCACTTGTCTTGTAAATGGTAAATGAGAGAAGGCTAGCTTGTCGGCTAAGAAAGCTTACCTTAGAATTATTCAATTGAAGGTCACTAGGCTAACTGATTTTCCTATCCTAGACTAGCCTTATAGAAAGAAGTGAAACTTGGTCTGGTTTATCCTTGCCTTTTATAGCAATAGATGCGAGTCTCTTCTAATGAGAAAGCATGAAGTGAAGCTTATGACCGTGATGCCAAACAAAGAAGAAGGGACAGAATGTGCTCGACTGGAAAGGCCAGCGGGGGTCTTCGAATGATGATTCCCTAAAGCTTAGGTTCTTACCAAGTTCACTGACAGGTCAAGCTTGCTTTATTAAAATTCCATCGAACTTGATACACAAAATAGAAGACATGAAAAGGAGTTTAAGTCCCACTTCTATAGGACTGATCCCGTTGTGTCTTCGCTTGATTGTATGTCTTGCAGAGCCTTATGAGGTTAAATAGAGCTTTTGTCAGACGTTGAGTTACCCTTCCTTAGTCTGACTTTGTAAAATAGGCCCAGGCCAGGCTCCATTGTTTTTAGCTCGGCTCGCATGGACCGCAAGGCAAGCATCGACTAAATTCTCCAACTGGATGTGCGCACCTTACCACTAGATATCAAACCTTCGATCGAGAAGGAGAAGAGATTAGCAATGGCTGTAACAATAAATAACAAAAAAGGATACTTCCATTGCATGTAAGAGAATTTCCAAGAGGCATCGAAGGAAACAAAACTCCCAAGAGCTGGACTATCAGGGCTTGCACTGACCGGACTTTTTACTTTTGGAAATCTTTTTAGAAAGGGTTTTAGGCTTGTTTCGATACAGGGGCTGTTCTGGTTAGTGAGTTCGTTCCCTCCCTTTATATTCAGAGGACTACGTGTCTCGTAGTCAAAAAATGGCAGGAAGTGTCATTCATTAAGTAGCGGATTGACTCTTAAGTTCAATTGCCAAGCGGACAAAGCCCTATTGAGCTTCTGACTCATACCTCGCGATAAACCCTTCAGTCTAGGTTTATTCTCTTAAGGTAGCTTATTATCTTAAGATATTCATATTCTTGAGAAAGGTGATTTTGGATCGAATTCTCTTTTCTTTGAGTCTATCTCACTAATATAGATTCTATTTTGGATTTGGAAGATAGGGCCACTCTTGAATCTTTCAACCTACAATACGTTCTGCCGAGGGAGCGGAGGGGGCTAGGAATAATGGTGTGAAGATTGAGCATACTCAGTTGAAACTACAAAGGTAATAACGGAATTATTGTCAAACCTGCTTCGTTATCCGATCCCAACTCCTTCTATGGGGACACCTTTGGCAGTGGGAATGGAGGTAAGCCAGAAAGTTCCAGATAATTTCTAGGGTAAGAATTTGAGAAGGTTCAAGTGCCTACAATAGTGCGAGCCAGGTTGAAAACTTACTATGCCCCGGGGGACTCCCGAAGCTGCCGAGCTCCGTCGGGACCGCATTAGCATAGACCCAGGTGTAGGACGAATACACGAACCTAGCATCACTCCTGGGTGGGGTTTGCTGCTCAATTGCAACAGTACGCAGCAACTTTACGTCCTTATTCCAAATTTTCTTATTGGATATCCCAACCCACACTGACACTGAGGCTATCCGAAAGCGTGAGTTGATGCTAGGGTGGTGCCTTACCGTGATTGCTTAGTAGTTAACCATGCTAAACCATTCCCACCGCTCTTATTTTAAGAAAAATGAATTCCTGTGCTTTACTTTAGCATTTGGGCTCTTCTAGCACTCTTTTCCGTAATGCCGGTTGGCTAGTGCTCTTTGCTCTTAGTCTCGAAAGCTATGAAACTTCAACATCAACTGCAATAGAAGAATTTCCACGCCAATACATCTTAACTAAGAACGATTTGCCAATCCTCTTAGGTTAGGAATCGATGACGACTAGCTGCCATAAAGAGCTCAAGAGACAGTCCTGGAATGCGAACCCATGCTGCTTGGTGATAACATCCTCTGCCGGCTTCAAGTTAGGCCGCCACTTCCTCACCGTGAGGTAGTGATTCGCACTGGCCAAGGGCCACCTGTAAGAGCATAATCATAGTCTTCCTTCAGGTGGAACCTTGCCACATAATAATCATTGCCGATGTCTATCAGAGAAAATTGACCTTTGGGCTTTTCCTTGGCTTGTAGTCTGAGTGCATTCTATTAGGAAGGAAGCAGTCCCCGAAAAGTAGTTTATGAAAGAAAACAAAAGAAGTGCACCCAAGCCCTAAGAAAGCGAGAGTGACATAGCGATTCGTAAGAATTTGTGTGGAGGTTGATTTACACATATATGTGCTGACACCCTTCGTGGCAGAATTTGCCCTAAGAGGCAAGAGATACGGAATTTCATATTCAAGTCTTCATTCCCTTTCTTTCTCATGTGGAAGAATGTTTCACAGAACTGAGTTGTGCCCTCTGTATCGTAAACCGGCTCCGGTGACTTCTCCGGTTGCTAAATAGAGCACTGTGCAAAATGTTTCCGTTACTGAGGGAAACCAGGCCCAAGAGCCATTGGGCGAAGGAGGAGATGATAATACCTAGAGGCCCAATGAGGAAGAAGCTAATTATTTTATTTTGTTCCATGGATTTGAGTCCAAAGACCCAGGAGAAATTATCAAACCAAGGCTAAAACTGTGGAATCCCAAGGAAAACAACAGAATAGATTGAAGCCCATTTCGGAGTTTGGAGTGGAAGCAGATAAGGAAGACCCACGAGGGGGAAAGCCCAAAGGAATGACACTGTTAGGAAGGGCCCCAAAGGCTACAGTGATCACAACTGTGAATCGGGGACTAAAGCCAACCAACAAGCTACCCAGACGGGAGGAGTTTACCAATGAGCCCAAAAACCATCTGGTTTCAGAGTCCCAAGTAGTTACTGGCCCATCCAATGTGAATAACGCTGCTGTAGCTGGAGGATTGGGCTTGGACCCAAAGGAACTGGCAGTGAGAGTTTGATGCCAGCAAAAAAACTATATGTAGACCCATTGAA
This sequence comes from Orobanche coerulescens, assembly GCA_033398695.1. Classification (NCBI taxonomy): domain Eukaryota; kingdom Viridiplantae; phylum Streptophyta; class Magnoliopsida; order Lamiales; family Orobanchaceae; genus Orobanche; species Orobanche coerulescens. The sequence continues at coordinate 720,436 of JAWKAU010000045.1, read as the reverse complement.
CACACTTTCTTGCCAAAGAGAATCGGCCATATAGAATAGTAGAAGAATTGGCTGATGTAGACGGCTTACTTGTTATCGTATCCACCATATAGTTTACATACTCAGACAATCTGACTCCAGCACCTATAGTAATAGTCATACGTAAGTTCAAGAGATCCCAATAGTCAATCCGCTACGCCCCAATGTTGTCAACTCAACTACGTCGAGCCTTGCCTTTGACTAATATATGAATTATTGCACTCCTCCAACAGGAAAGAGAGCAGGAGCGGAAGGATCAAATGCAAGCTGCTCGGGAGAACTTCTTGAGTCTAGTCCTTTAGGAACCTCATCAACCTTTAACCCAAATCCAATGAAACTTCATGAGCCTAATCCTATAGGAACTTCATAAACCTTAAATCCAAATACAATGGAACATAATGAGCCTAGTCCTCTAGGCACCTCATGAACATTAAATCCAAATCTAAAGGAACTTCATGAGCCTAGTCCTCTAGGAACCTCATGATCCTTTAATCCAAATCTGAAGGAACTTCATGAGCTTAGTCCTGTAGGAACCTCATTAACCTTAAATCCAAATCCAAAGGAACTTCATGAGCCTAGTCCTCTAGGAACCTCATGAACCTTAACTACAAATCCAATGGAACTTCAAGAGCCTAGTCCTGAAGCAACCTCAAAAAACTTAAATACAAATCCAATGGAAATTCATGAGCCTAGTCCAGTATGTACCTCATGAACCCTTAATCCAAATCCAAAGAAACTTCATGAGTGTAGTCCTCTAGGAACCTCATGAATCTTAAATGAAATTCAAAGGAACGACATGAGCCTACTCCTCTAGGAACCTCATGAACCTGTAATCTAAATCCGAAGGAACTCCATGATCCTAATTCTCTAGGAACCTCATGAACCTTAAATCTAAATCCAATTGAACTTCATGAGCCTAATTATCTAGGAACCTCATGAACCTTAAATGTAAATCCAATGGAGTTTCATAAGCCTAGTCCTCTATTAACCTCTTGAACCTTTAATCCAAATCCAAAGGAACTTCATGAGTCTAGTCCTCTAGGAACCTCATGAATATTAAATGAAATTCAAAGGAACTTCATGAGCCTAGTCCTCTAGGAACCTCATGAACCTTAAATCCAAATCCAATGGAACTTCATCAGCCTGTTCCTCAAGGAACCTCATGAACCTTAAATCTAAATTCGAAGGAGCTTCATGATCCTAGTCCTCTAGCAACCTCATGAACCTATAATCCAAATCTAAAGGAACTTCATGAGCCTAGTCCTCTAGGAACCTCATGAACCATCATCAGCCTAATTTTCTAGGAACCTCGTGAACCTTAAATGCAAATCCAATGGAATTTCATGAGCCTAGTCCTCTATTAACCTCTTGAACCTTTAATCCAAATCCAAAGGAACTTCATGACTCTAGTCCTCTAGGAACCTCATGAATCTTAAATAAAATTCAAAGGAACTTCATGAGCCTAGTCCTCTAGGAACGTGAGGAGCTTCAAGTAGCCAGTAACTTGACTTATGAAGAGGTTTCTATTGTTGTTTTGTAGCAAAAGATTCACAAGCTCTGGAATAGAGATGTATCTCTCATTAAAGTTCAAGCATGTAGAGCATGCTAGATCGATAGGACTAAAAGTCGTGAATGGATGGTCCTAGTGCAAGTGGGAGATTGTTGGGAATAATGCTTTAGGACATTCGATGTGCCTAGATTTGTAATTGTCACGTTTAAATAAAGTTATTTGATATCATTCATTTCTAATTGATTATTATAATGTGTGCATGTTTTAATATTATAATTATTGAATAATAGTTATTCACGAATAATAATATTATTTAAATGTTCCTGATCCAATCATGTTGAGTGGAGACTCAAGTAATTAATATACTAGTATAAGTTTGATTGATAATCATCGGATGATTATGCGTATGGTATGGATCAAACTTGTGGGTATTGGTTGGAGAACGAAATACTGGACAGACCTGCATTGAGATCAGTGCATGGAAATATCATAAGTGAATCTCAATATAACAGTATGTCAAGGAATCCTTGAACCTGAGATTATCATAGTGTCCAACATGATAACTGCTATGACTTGACGTAATCCAACGTCATCTGAAATATGGTGATCATAACGGTTAGCGATCAGGATTAATGGGAGTCATGTAGAGGACAATGAATAATCAAGATGGGATTTTTCCCTCTTTTTAGGGAGAGAGATATCTGTTGGGCCCCTGGATAAGTAGGACTAAAGGAAATGCATGGCCATACTCAAATGAAGAGTCATTTGATTCAATCAGTCTACTTAAGATCGAGAAAGCATTTGAACATACTAAGTATGACAATATCCATGACTTAGTTCAAAAATGATATCGCACGACAATGGGATTTGACACGTTAAATGATCTAATGGACTATAAACTTATATTATTTTGATAGTCGTAATGTCTTGCTAGAGACCGCTTCTGACTTATTATTTAATAAGGTATTAAATAATTTCCAACATAATATTGGGTCACACATACGGCAACTAAAGACAAGCAAGAATAATTAATAGATATAATATTGGATATTATATTTATTAAAGAATTAAATAATGAGTAATATATCATATAGGATATTATATATTATATTATTTAATTAGATCAACTGGGAAAGATAATATAATATTAGATATTATATTTATTAGAGAATTAAATAATAAGTAATATATAAGATATTATATGTATTGTATTATTTAATAAATTGAGTGGCAACTAAGCAAATACTAAAGTTTTACTCTATGGTTTACTTAGTATAAATAAAGGGTCTTGGATAAGGAGTTGTCATAAGAATAATTCCACAACCCTAGTTGTGCAAACACCCCCTCCCCCCCGATAAATCGTTCGAACTGCTTTTCTATCAGCGAAGTCGATTCCGGTCATCTCCTTCTTCTTCCCTTAATTGGTTTTGATCAACAGTACAGATCCTTCTAATAAGTAATTATCGGTTGTACTGTTTATCAACATTATTCGTAAGGATCTAGCAATCCGGCTTGTACCAGTTGTTCGTGTGTGGATCACCGAAAGAGGAAGAAGATTTTTAATCACCTTTCGGTCCGGGTTCAGATCTGTTCTTCGAATTAAGGTAATTCGACGAACTCTTTATAAATCAATTAAATTACTGCATGAAGATCCTCATCTGGGTTTTTGTTAATTATTTCCGCTGCATTTTGCTCATATTTATTCTATTCGATACACGTAAAATCCAACAAAAGCAATATCTCTGATACCACTCATTGGTCAAATATACTTAAATGATATCTTACATGGGGTGATTAAGTTCTATCCTCTTTTCATTCCTAATAAAAAAATCTATTTCCTTTTGTTTAACTTGTAACAAATAAATATAAAAAAATCAAGAAGACTAGTTTTTAAATAAAATATTGTTATAAATATATTAGAAATATATAAATATAATATAGATCAAAATATTCGTTGAAATATAAAGTATGAAAAAATTGAAGATTTAATAGAGAACATGTGGGACACAAACACGTAGGTTCGAGAGGTTTATCGTTAAATGAGTTTTAGATTTATAGGAGTGAAGTTTGTATATTAAAAAAGAAGTTCGCGTAGGAAGGTTATTTGAGATGCTGTAAGTAAGTTAGAAACGCCCAACAAAGCCTGCCAGAGTCTGTCTCTTGTAACACCCCCAGAATTCAACCGGCAATGTCACATGTCGTAGACCCTTCTCATAAGAATCTACCAGGCTAAACTCCAAAATACTGCTCAATGATTGACCGATCGAGGTCAAATTAATTACAAAACAGATCGACAATGTCATTAAACAATTCAAAAACCGACATAGTCCACAACTCAACGACAATACTAACCTTGAATACAGTAAAGAATGACAACTCAGTTACAAACCATACCTGTGCAAGGGTGATTACTCGACCAAAAGAGAAATACTCACCAAAATAAAGCAAAAGAAAAGACTCCGACCCTTGTGTGATTAGTATCACTGTCCTTTATCTCCTTCCTAGCCATTCCAGTGACTGCTGCCCGAACCGTAGGTACCTGAATGCGTAATAGGCATCCACCCCTGGATTACCCGGGGGTTAACAAACTGGAATTTTGCTAGTGCAAGCACAGAATGAGCAAGACATACGAAAATATCAACACAAAACTCAACAACCGTGAAACCTTAACACGAATCACACATTCTCACAACCAGCACAGAAGAACATTCACTTACACAAGGTGAAAGACATTCACACAGTCACATTTTCTTCACGAAAAATAAAAATCAAAGAAACTTTAGGCGAGCCCCAATGAGTCAAAGAACTGGTTCGAAAACCCTTTTCTAAAAGAAATATTTTGAATTTTTTTTATTAAAATGGTTTGAAAACACTATTGTTGCCTCGGGCTGTTTTGAATTATTTAGGTATTTTGTAAAATCGAATGGAAATACTTTAGAAAATAACTTCAAATTTTCTCAGGTCCTTGACCCAGTATACGAAAAGCAATTTCACAAGAAAATCATTTCAACGTTGTTCGGGGTCCTCGACCCAATTCACAAAATATTATCACAAGAACAATCATCTAAACATCTCATGGGGTCCTCGACCCAATTCACAAAACATTATCACAAGAACAATCATCTCAACATCTCATGAGGTCTTCGAACCAATCCACAGAACACTTTCGCAGTACAATCATTTCAAAACCTCACAGGGAAAAAGGGTTCGGGTACCTGCATCAATGAAGGCTTTGCGAAAAATCCTACTCAAGACCCTCATGACTAATTAACCCTCGAAATTCTTGTTAGTTGTCCTTGGTTAATTAATCCTGATAACAACATTTAAAAAGTAGTTAAAAAGGATTTTCAAAAGCACAAATCTCAGCCTTTATCAATACCAACATTTAAAATTGAGTTGTAAATGACTTTTAGAGTACACATTTATTTGGTATCATGGTCTTAGCTGTCACTCGAATATCTGCAACCAATAAGCCTGCCAGGCGCCTCCCATGATACACTTGTGCACTGGTGTTCACGACACTATGTTGGCCGACCCTTGAACATGTCACCGCGTTCACTCCTCAAGAGCCGCCCCTTGCGCATGCATTAGGCCACACCGGCGTTCACCACCCATAAGACCTGCTCATTGCAGCATACACAGGCAGGAGTACATGCCCCGCCCTCAGAGGCTCCAGATACGATGTTTCTGACAAACAAATATTCGCATTGTTTCACACATCAAGTACACGGTCAATCATCGCAACAATTATCAAAATTAGTATACAATTTCACACAAATTGTCTGTCAATCAAAAAACTACACTGACAAACAACACCACGCACGTCATCAATCAAAACTCGGCACAATACGCCTTCAGGCACACACAAATCAACACCACACATATATCCCTCAATCGTAATTTAACCAAATACACATAACCGACTATATTATTACAATAAATATCGCTTATACCTTCATCCCGTTTACGTACGCCTATATAATACTAACATCAATCGTAAAAAATTCACAAGCACCCACAAGCACGTGTGTATATATATATATATATATATATATATATATATATATATATATATATATAAATAACACATACACTTCGGCAACTATGATTTTGAATAGGTATAATCCGTTTATCAAGGTACTTGCCTTATTAATTTCTCGCAAATACTACGAAGAATACGATCGATCGGAAAAACTCCAGAACTCCGATGAAAACAACGAACGGAAGGGGTAGTGACGATGATATCCTTTCACAAGATGAAATGTCTCTTCTCATGCATAAATTCAAGAAGTTCATCAAACACTCTGGAAAGACTCCTTACAGGCCCAAGACTTTTAACAAAGTAAGTTCTGAATCTACTTCTTCTGGTGATGCTAGCCTATGTTACAACTATAGGAAACCTGGACATTATGCAAATAAGTGTCCGCATCCAAAAGTCCAAAAGTTGCCGGAAGTCGAGCAACAAGAAAAAGACGAAAGAAGACGTGCTTGGAAAAACAAGCTCAAGGCCCTGATCGGCGAATCATAAGCCTCGCCCGCATCAACTAAGACTAAGTAGTGTCTTCAGGCAGTCACTCACAGTGACTCGTCTGATGATGAATTCGAAGATAAAGCCTATATGTGCTTTATGGACAAAGATATACCGAACGACGAAGATAGCAATGATGAGGTAAGCTCAACATCAATTACACCTGAAAATGCATCTCATACATTTGAAAATATGATTAATGAATTTAAAAACATTTAAAAGTCCCATGCGACGCTAAAAAGAGAAAACATACAGCTCCAAATTTCTAACTTAAAGCTGAAACAAGAAAACGACTTGCTGAAGAATAATTACGAAAATATGTCTGTCGATTGTGAAAACTGCAAAGTCAATCTTGAAAAACTCATGCAGAGCAATCATCAACTTGCCCAAGATCTAAATGAGACTAGGTCTCGTAATGAAAGCAAGACAAATGATTTTGCTCTACTCGAAGGCAAAGTGAAAACTCTCGAGAAACGAGAAGGAGAATTATAGACCATCTTAAAATCTTTCAAGAAATCATCTAAAAGGATGGAAGAAATTCTAAGCACTGGGCAACATGCTCATGATAAAAGTGGCTTAGGATATAACTCAATCTCCAATAAGGAAAAATCTAGTACGCTTTTCGTCAGGGGTGTGGAACACATTTCTGTACCTGAGGAGACCCCAAGTCCTGTAAAGGTACCTATTGCACCGCGTACAGCAAAGGCTGCGATTCTGCCACCAAGTTAATATCATGGAAAGCGGAAACCTCATCCATCCAGACTTGTAAGGCGTAACCTACAACATGCTCCCCGAGCATATCAAAAGTGCCAACAGCCGTTCAGAAATAAGGTTGTACCCAGATATCAAAGGGATGCACATCAGTACTTCCAGTAGTACAGTGCGCCTAGATATTGGATACAGGAAACTCGTTATCCATCAAGAAAGCAGGTCGCTGTAACACCCCAAACTAGGTGGGTATTATAGTGCCGTGGACCCCCAACTGGGACCCACCAGGCAAATGAAACTCGATGAATTAAATAATATAATTGTAGTACCGAACCACATTATATCATTAATCACTCCGATGAGGAGTTTCAAGTACAACACACCCAGGATAAAATAGAATACATGTATATTTTATATGAAGATAAAATATACAACACCAATTAAAATGAGTATCTAAATGAAAATCTGCAGCGGAAATATAAATGAAGAAAACATGAAGACTGAAAGGACTGAGGGCCCTTACTAGTATCACTGGGACTCCTCGACGTCAACGTTCTCTTCCCATGCCTTAGCCTTTCCATGACCTGAAAACAACATCCCCCAACAGGGTCAGTTACACAGAACAACAATCCTCAAGAGTTGAATAAACACAATCATGATATATCTCAATTATGAAATTAAGCTGAAGAGGGGCATCGTAGTACGCCCGTAATGGTATGTGCAAGTGCACAAGACGAGTGTCCGGACACAACCGCCCTTGTACCTAATTAGTCTCACGGAGGTACGTTACCATGTGCATAGTCCAATGTTTCGGTGAACCCAATCACATGACTATCACGTGCCCGACTAAAAATTCCACACATCCCCACCCGGCCACGCAATATAAACCCAGAGGGTCATATGGACAAGAATGACCATGAAGAATAATAATGAATAACAATCCGACAAAGTCGAGAATGACTCACCGAGATGAAATGATAGTGAAATGAATGATAGCTCAATGAAATGATTGGAACCGTCGTTCCTCGTGAATGAAGTGATTATTTGACAATTACAAATCTCAATACGATTAATACATTATGAATGAATTATGATTATGAATGAACAACAACGAAAGGAATGAAAATACTTTTAACCGAGTAAGAATTAACTTACACAACACCGGTGAAGAAAGTCCTTCCTCGAACAAACGTCCTAAAAGAGATGTCGGTTGTTCGAACAACCTTGAATGACATGGTTTCCAACAAACGCTCAATATACGTATCAAACACGATTATAACCAACTCAAACGTCGATACAACAATATCCAAACTCATTGAGGAATTCTAATGAATACTTAGCAAACATACATCCGTTGATAATATCCAATCCCTAATATATCGAAACCAACTCCAAAATGAGTATTTCAAACCAACAAAACACCTTCAATGATATCAATAATCCCATAGGAATCAACAAATCGAGTTAACGACAACATCTAATCGAAAACCCCCAAATATCAAAGTCAACTCTAATGTGTTCTTGAATCAAACCCCAACAATTCATGAAATCCGAAATATATGCCATTAAATCCATAGGAATACATTTATCCAAGGTAGATAATCCATATCTAACATATTCTAACAACAATCCAAGCTTACACGAAGAAATCGGAAGGAAAATACCCAAAATTCGAAATTCTAGATCCAAGAGATTATTACCTTGATTTGATGTGATGGAGATGATGAAATTATGATTAATCCGAATGATAAGCTTGATGATGATGATAGGTGAGTGCAGCTTTAAAAGATCTCTCCGAATCACCCGAAATCGCCCGGAAACGCCCAAAAACGAATGAGAAGTGAGAAATGACGAAACATGGGATGACTGTCCAATTTATATTATTCCCAGATTAGCGCACGGTACGACCTGTTATTTAGCGTGCGCTAACGGGTTAACTGGACAGTCCAGTGAACTCTGACTGCCTCGTTAGCGTACGCTACGAACTTGATAGCGTGCGCTAACGCCCTCCCGATAACGTGAGTTAACTCCAATTATTAGCATGCGCTAGCTAAATACCTGATGTCCAGTGACTGAAGTCCAGAACCTCCTGTCCTCTGACCTGCTCGGGATAGTATGCGCTACGTCCAATAATCAACGTGCGCTACTGCCCCATTAGCGTACGCTAAAATCCACTCCTAATGTGCGCTAGGAATTATTCCAAAATCAGTCCAGTACCCACTGGACTTTGCCTGATCGGCCTTGGCGTCCGCTACATGGACTGCATAGCGTGCGCTATCCAAACTTATTAGCGTGCGCTACTTTTTTTTTTAAAAAAAATGGAAAAGCGTCCAGTGTGGACGGGGGGTTGAGGCGGGACCCACCAACCTGTAGATAAGAAGAAATCAAGAAATACAAAGTATCAGCCCCGAATTATGACCAAAAATGGGCCATACTCTACGGCCCGCTAAATAAATACAAAGTGCACCACAAACCGTGGGCCAATGTGCGGACCCGTAGACTAAAATAACTCAACTCCGAATTATGACCAAAAATGGGCCATACTCCCGAACTTAAAATCTAAAGTGCCTACGGCCCTCTAGATCAATACAAGGTGCACCACTAAAACTGTGGGCTAATGTGTGGACCGATAGGCAAGCAAGCAATCAATACCCAGGATGACGTCGTCTCTCGATAAATCTACCACGATTAGGTTTGCTAAACAATCACGGCCATGAAGCTGAATCGGACAATCCTTAATCTCATGATTCCCGATAATTCTTCTACCATCAGGTAGACTAATGACATAAGACTCACAACTAGTAGCACTACCCAGACGTAGTCTACTCAAACATGACTCGGAAATGAATGAATGCGATGCACCAGTATCAAAAAGGGTACAAACAAGTTGAGATAGAATTTCTAGTGTACCTGAGATCATCCGGGCCTCCGGATCGTCAGTCCTCTTCATCTCATAAATTCAGGGCTTGCCGGCCCCCGAACCGGACGCTCCCATCTGATAGCTCTTTGCTCCGCCTTTGTTTGCTCCTGTTGTCTTGAGCAGCGCGGGTCGAGTGGCGGATGCCTGCTTGCCCAATGTCTCGGGGCCTGAGATGACGCCGGAGTAGGTTTAGAGTCTCTTCGGCAAAAACGGGCCTTATGCCCAGCAATCCCACAGTTATGGCACGTGACAGTCTGCCTCGGACACTTGGTGCTGAAATGACCTTGTTCTTCACAGTTGAAACAGGTGATTGTCAAACTGGCCGCTCGTGACTGAAATTCCACAGGTCTAGGCGCCATAGGAGGTCGCTCAGAAAAAGTAGAGCCCGCACGAGGCTTTTTGAAAGTGGCCTGACTGCCTTCAAACTAATTACGATTTTTTAACTTCTTGCTAGCAGCTGAAGGTTGTTGCTTAGCAATCTCCTTAGCAGTAAACTCATAAGTAAGAGCTTTCTCGATGAATTTGGCCAGAGTGGTGCAATTGTGATTAAGCAACTGCATCCGCATACGAGGCTTCAACCTCTTGCTGAAATACTTGATATTGTCCGCCTCAGAGTGAATAATAGACGAGGCGAAAGGAAGTAGCTCCTAGAATTTCTCGGCGATGACGAGAACATCATCGTCCGCTGAGAGTTCGGTAGTGAGTAATTCTGATAACTTGGCCTCCCTGAGTGGGGCCGGATAATACTTCTCCATCATGAGAGTCTTGAATTGATCCCAAGTACAAGATCCATCGGTGGGCTTCAACGATAACCACCATGAATGAGCACCCTTACCAAGATATTAAGCCGCAACTGAAACTTTGTGCCCTTCGGGACACTCCACCATAGCAAACAACTTCTCGAAATGCTCGAGCCAGTGAACAATATCCACCGGCTTAGATGAGCCCTCAAAAGTTGGTGGTCTCTGGCGAGAGATGTCGCCTATGATACTGCTCACACCCCTATCCTGCCCCTGAGGTGGCGGCGGAGGAGCCTGCTGATTCTGAGTAGTTGAGTTCTGCATCGTCTCCATGAGGCTTGCCATTTGAGTCATCTGGGCTATCATGCCCTGCATAAAAGTGAGTGGATCAACCCGAACACCTTCTGATTGAGCTATGTCCCGGGTACGACTCCCTGACAGTGAATGATCATTTCCGGGTGAATGATGTAATATCCGTACCTTTCCATTTTTAGCAGTTTCCATTTTTGGTATATGTCTACTTTTATCAACTCGCTTGTAACCATTTCGACATTTTGAATCTACTTTATTCTTGAAGTTTTTCCATTTGGACGAGTCTTGGTGATGTTTTCACGTAATTTCATTTTATGACATGTTTTGCCGTATGAACGTTCGATTCTCGTAACTCGTTTGTTTCGTTGTTTATTGGTTTGTGCAAGTTCGTATGGTTGAGTTGGTCATGTTGAGACTTTCTGTTTGTAAATCCGACATCGTTTCGTTATTTTCGGGCACTTGGGCCAATTTTGTGATTTCCTATAATTAAGTTTAAGGAATCTCATTTACGTTGTAGCATTACGGACCCTCCGGTGGTCGGAATTATATTTTCTTTCAGCGCTTAGCTCTATTGTCTTGTATTTTTCGTGTTTGTAATTCTGGATTCTAGCCTTATCGTGCGTTTCGAATTTCATACCTTCGGCAGCAGCATACTGATTTGAGCAGTACTGAACTGCTGCGTGGGTAGCGCACGCTACTCCTTATTACCTTGCGTGCGCTATCGATGTGCAGTTAGCGTACGCTAACTCGTTGTTGTTCGCGTGCGCTATCGAGTGGTATTTAGCGCATGCTAAGCATGTCTAGCGGACGCTAGCGACGTCGGGCAATAGCTACTGGACTGTTTATAGCCCCGTTAGCGCGCGCTACCTTGTGATAGTTAGCGTGCGCTAACTACACGTTTTAAATAGATCAGCGGGCAGTTCAGAAACAACATTTTTCACTCTTTTCTTCCGTTTTATTCACGGGGCGACTCCAGAGGGCGATTCCATTTAGTTTTGATCGAAGAATTCTTCGTATTCCATCACTGTAGGATCGTGTTAGCATATTACCATCAGCGTAATCATCCTCCATCGTCCGAATCCGAGGTATTTTCTTCAGGAACCCTAACTTGTCTAAATTGGGGGTTTTTCGGTCTTTTCGTGATTGATTCCGAATTGTTCATGTATGTTACGAAATTTCTTACCGATTTTTGTTATTGGGTGATTCCCAATCCATTTTCCTCGAATTAATCCATGAATTGTTGATACGGGGAGATTTTACGTAAATCCTCGCCCGTATCGATTGAACGTTATTGTCATGAATTATAATCGGGGGTTATGGGTGTATTCCATTCGATTATTTTTGTCCTTTAGGACTGAGTTATATTGATCCTTCATTTAGGAACCGTCGTCTTCTGTCCGGATCATTCGTATTCGTTGTTCGTCCCCTTTTCGTCGGAGATGTCTCAAAGGCAAGTACTTTACATTTGTTTACATTTTCTAGTATTTTAATTGTGGCTATTCGTGGTTGTTGTGGATGGATATGTGTATGTTCACCTAGGGACGGTCCGACGGGGCCTCTAGGGATACGTATTGCCGTGTGTGTGCGTATCGCGAACTGTGGTTAACCACCCAGGGATGTCCGATGGGGCTCTGCGGGGTACAGTGGCCGTGAGTCTCGTACCAAGGTTAACTTTGAATTGTTTTATTGGAGAAAATGTGTTTTGTGCTTGTGCACCGTATAATATTCCGGAATATAAATGATTTCTAAAATGATTTTGGCGCATATATTCATCTGATTAGAATGTAGTTCAAATGGATTGTACTTGCACTAGCAGTTGTCGCTAATCCCTTAAATAGTGGAAATACTTTTTGTATTTCAGGTATAGGTCTCGGAGACAAGAGAGCATTCGAGCCGTACGAGGATGATGGGCAAGCATGATACTGTTCAGTGGTCGTCAGTTGGTGTTCTGTTTTGTTGTTTACTTATTTTGTCAACTGGTTTAAGTACTCGAGTACTTTCTTTTTGGATTTGTTAATGTTTTGTTCCCGTTTTGGGAAATGGTTTTGATGTCAGATTGTATTATTGGATTCAGTCTTTGGTTTGTGAAATTGTCGGTTGGTTGTTGATGTATGTCGTTGTCGAATGTTTTGTTGGTACATTAGCCTGGTGGATTCCATAGTGTGGGGTCCACGGCGCTATAATATGCCCTGATCGTCTTGGGGGTGTTACAGAATATGATATCGGAGCTTAGGTTTATGGATACCTAGGCTGTCGGTTATTTGGGTCTAGTCGAGTGTCGTTTTGAACAGTATCACTGCTATGCCATCATCTCAGTACGTCGGTGCTCGTAAGTTTTCTCTAACTTGATTCGTTATGTTATCCTGTTCTGTTTCCTTTCCTGATATCTTGTTGCATTTTGCGTTTCAATTGTACTCACCCGCGACTTATTCAGAATTCCTGCTGGTAGAGGACGTGATCGCGGACGCGGTAGGGGACGTGGCGCAGCCGGTGGGGCGGCCATATCTGATAACTCGGGAACCGATTCGGCTATGCCTTTTTTGTCGAACAGTGTCCCGCCTAGTTCCAGGGGTCAGCAGGACCAGCCTGCTAGCTCCGGAAACACGCATGAGAATGTTGGAGTGGCGAACATTCTACAGCAAGTAGCGAACCAGATGACGCTACTGACTAAGGCCGTTTTGGTCGACTAGGCTAATGCTAACCCAGTTGCGCCTACTGGATCCGGTAATGATAAGCTGCTTCAGGACGTGATTCGTATGCGTCCTCCGCAGTTTGATGGTGCTTCCGACCCTTTCGGTTGGGAGAATTGGTTGTTTGAGAAGGAAAAGGTGTTTGAGGCCTCTAACTGCTCTGAGGAGAGGAAGGTACCCATCGCTCAGTACTTCCTCGCCAAAGAGGCGGCAACATGGTGGCAAGCGGTGAAACCGTGTGACCGGACAGCCACATGGGCAGAGTTTCGAGAGCTGATGGAAGATGAGTTTTGTCCGTGGCCAGTGAAGGAGGGGAGGATCCGAGCCTTCTTTGAGGCTATGCCCCAGGATGTTCCTATTTCTCAAGCTATCAAGGACTACAACCAACAACTTCATTATGTGAGAAATCAAGTCCGAGATGAGATGGATAAGATCCGCCACTTCGATATGCGAATTAAACCGAGGGTGCGTCACTACATGTCTGGTCTGGGATGCACAACTTTGAAAGAGTATCAGAATAAGGCGATGGCTTATGAGATGTCGTTTTCTGCGACAGAGATTGCAGCCGAGGGGAAGAAACAGAAGACCTCCGGCCAGTTTTCGAGAGGCAAGTCTGGTGGGCATCCGAAGGCTCAGTCTGGTTCGAGAGTCTTTGGGGGTCAGTCTTCGTCATTTGGGCGAGGAAATGGTACTAAGTCTGCTCCTACTGGTTCCGCTTGCGGTCCTACGTGCTTTAAGTGTGGTCGTCCCGGCCACATGATGAGTGAGTGTGATAGGCCCCCGATTCAGTGTCTTGCGTGCGGTCGGATGGGATATCGTGCTAAGTTTTGTAAGGATGCAGTTCGGGCGCCAGTTACTCAGATATCAGCCCCAGCTGCGGGAGCGCCGAGTGTGAATCAGACACCGACGGTTCCTTAGCCACAGTAGAGTCTTGGTAAAGGTCTAGGACATGGATAGCCTTCTAGAGGGGGAGCTTCTAGTGCAGGGTCTGTTCCGCCCCGAGTATATGAGATGAGAAGAGCAGGAGACCCAGACGCGACGGTGGCTACAGGTACCATCCACATCCTTGATCATCCTGTTTCCGTATTATTCGATTCTATTGCTACGCATTCTTTCATATCTTTGGATTGTGTGCGTCGTCTGCATGTTGATTGCCTAGTTGCGTGTGAACCATTTGTTGTTAAACTGCCTAGTGGGGATAACATCGTGGGGGATCGTGAGATTAGAGATTTTCCAGTGAGTATCGCGGGGAGGGTTTGGCCTTCTAATCTGATTGCGGTAGATATTAGAGATGAGAATTAGATTCTTGGCGAGGATTGGATGGACCGTCATGGGGTGATCATGAATTATAGAACGAGAACCGTTTCGATGTTAGCCTCTGACGGTACCGAGCATTCTTTTGTGGGGCGTAAGCGGAGTAGTCAGATATTCCTGATCAGCGCCTTGAGGGCTGTATGGAAGATCACTGTATTCGACAAATCGAGACAGCTTCCATACTCAATCTTTTATAAGACTTCTTTGTTGTACTGAAAGGTTCCACTGTATGGTGGATCTGTGACAGGCCTTTGATACAGGTTGACACTTCAACTTATCGATGCATTTTCCTTACTGTATTGAGGATTGGCATATATGTCAAAACCTCTTATCAACACCATTCGATACAGGGATTGAATATCCTGGCTATTTCGATACAAGGTATTTGTTATCCCAACAATTTCCCCCTTTTGACAATTTGCCAAGACTTTAAAAACTTTCAAGTCCTCTTGATGATGCCAAAAACTTCTTCATGAAATAATCTTCTTTGATGACTTCTGGCAGATTTCTTGGTCTTCTGTCAAATGGTCTGTCTTTCAGCAACTTAGTCTAATTTATGAGCGCTCATGAGCGAGTTAAATCTGACTAAGAATTTTTACATCTTAAGCTTATGATTGGCACGCAGGCACAATCTTACAATGTATTCTAAGCATACAACTGAAATTATGAACTGTTCGTAGACAAGTTCGTACAGCTTAATTTTCAAACAAGTTTCTATACTTGTGATTTGTTATCTCAACAATTTAAGTTATGTAATCATACATCAACACAGTAGATTACGAGTTGTAATCTTTCAAGATAAACAAACACTTTTATTGATATTCAAAAATACAGTACAAGGTTTGCTGTTTCGAAAGAAAAATTACAAACAAAACTAATATACTAAGTATTTCAGCTCCTATAGTCCACGTGTGTCCATGGCTTTTTCCCTGGATCATTCTAGGTTCCACTCCACCAGTGTTGTAGGGAGTCCTTGCCTCGATCTAGGTATATTGCTCTACCTTCGTATGATCTGTCAACGGCAAGAATCCAGTCTTCTGGATGGGTGATCTGATCTCCTCTTTTATGCTTGGATTTCATATCTAGCTGGAGAGGAAGCTTTCCTTCTTCTAAAATCTTCGTGAATTTGTCTGCAGCCTCCGCTAATGTCTTATAACGTTTGAAGATGGCGGATTCCCTGATGAGTTTAACAAAGTATCTCATCAGTTCATTCTTCCTCCATTGCTTCACCTCTTCGGCAGTTGGTTGGAAGACGAATTTCAGAAGGTCTTTGGATTAAGCTTTGTCACGGGACATTTGGATCATGAAACTCAGGTCGGGAGCCTGAAATCTTAAAACTATGAGAGGGAGGCGCTAGGTTGTTCAATTCAGCGGTAATGCTGTCTTGAGCAGCATTAAATTCCCTTTCGTGCTGTAACCTTATTCTCCTAGCAGCTTCTCTTGCTTCTTCCCCCTTTTTGGCGTCATCAAGACGTCCTAGGATCTCAAGTGCGGCATCCTGTTTCGTCTCAATATTAGTCATTCTTTCTAAAACGGTGGAAAGCACCTGCGACATATCCTTGATACTTTTGTCGTGGGCTCTCAAGTGAGAAGTGGTTTCGATCATAGCAGCTGCGGTCTTGGCCTCAGAAATGCGCGTTTTGGATGCCTCTTCTCTTAGGAGTTCCTCTTGTTTTTCTTGCATGATCTTCAGGGCTTGCTTGAAGACTTCTGGCAATATAGTGAAGGCTTCTACTACACGAGAGACTTCATGCTGTAATGTAGTCATCTCTTCGACAGCAGAAGTGTGCATCCAATTAAGAGCTTTTTCCACCGAGTACAGGGCATTAATTGCATCCTGGATGAAGACAGTTTGAAGACCAAGAGCACGCAGACGCTCTTTCCTAGCAGCAGTGCTTTGAGAATCCAGCTTGGCAAAATCTTCGGATCCATTCAACCTTGTCAGATTCACGGTAGAGCGTGAATTGAGTTGGACATCCTCAGTTACATTACCGTCCTTGGATTTCATGGTTGATGAGGCGGGAGCAGCATTTTCGGGTTCGGGAGCAGGGGGTGCTGTGTCCTCCTGTTGCGAAGGTGCGTCTGTATACATGGATACAGGAGGGACTGATTCCTCCTGTTGTCTCTCAGCAACAACTTCTTTTTCTTCGGCAGCAGGCTCGGGTGCCTGTTCCAAAACAATTTCTTCTTCCTCGACTTGAGGGAATGATTCCTCGTCGTCAGGAATATTCTCTTGCTGTGGCGAAGGGGGCTCACTTCGACCTGATGGCCCTTCGTCATCCTTAGCTTGAGAGGCATCTCTGTCTTGAGCCTCTTCACGACTCATTCTCAGACCTGCTTGTAAAGCATCGTCGTCGTCGTTTGAGTCATCGTCACCTTTTGGATCTTGGGGAGAGTCCTCGGACTTATCTTTTCCTTTTCTCCTGGCGTCAGATTTTTGCAATATATGGCTTTCAATCAATTCCTTGCAGTGGATATTGTCCCATTGGATCAGGGCTGCAACCTCTGTTGAGTCCGTCACTTCCAATACAAATCTCTCTTCATGGCTCCATTCGCTCCAGTTGTATAAGGTGTCATACGGAGCTAGCCTGTAGCTTTTCCATTTAAGGAATCTATCATAAGCATGATCAATCTGCACAGAGAGAAGAGTTTTGTTGATAATGGTGTCCGGGGAGGGACTGCGTACAACGTCTGAGTCCGCTGTAGCGAGGGTTTCCTCTACAGGTGTGGGATCCTGTAGGGAAGTGGGATTCCTTACAGGGGATGGTGCCCCGAAGTAAGATTGATCCTGTATGGGTGTGGAATCCCGCATAGGAGAAGTAGCATTTGGCTCCGCAGGGGCAGCCGACTCGCCAGAGTCTTCTAAGTTGGTATATGTCCGATCATCCATCTTAGCTGCCAAAGGCTCAGGATCTATTGTCGATACAGTAGTGGGCACCTCTTCCACATGGATTGGGCCCTGGAGTAGTATTTCAATGTGTTGCGCCATGGTGGAAACTTCCTCGGAGGTTTTGGTGGTTTTAGCTTTAGAAAGCCTCCTTAGCTTCCTTTTCGGCTTCTCACCAGCAATAGGTGTCTTGCTGTGAGATCTTTTCCTCTTCCATGAAGACTCCACATCCTGGGACTTCAAAGAAATATCCCTTGGATCTTCAGAAACTGGCATACTATGGATTTTAGGGTGGTTGCAGACCAAAGTGCTCTGGTTATACGCTGTAGGCTTGATGCCTCCTAAGTATATCCGGGAGCTATTTTTCTTCGCATCTGCGGATTGAGAAAGTCTGCATTTCGTCAAAATATGGTTTAAAATTAAACCAAATGACTTCTTTTGAGTGGCAGGCTTGGATACTTTCTCCTGCAAGCGTTTCAAGATTATCTGGCACCAGTTGACCTTTTCCTAGGTCAAAATTGCAACCATCATCCTAAATCTCAGATTAGTGCACATTTCGAATGCACCAGTTTGATTCTCGATGATCCTGCAGCAAAAATCATGCAGATATACGTATGGCAAACAAAAGTTCTTCTTGTGACAGGTGGTGTGAACCATGTCAACAACAGTTGAGCCGGTGAACAGCCCATAATACTTCGTTATCAGCTCTTGAGACCCAAAAGTCTCAAGTTCTTCCATTGTAAGGCCATTAGCGGGTAGCCTATAAATGTTCTGAAGAAGATCTAGATCGATAGAGATCTCCACACCTTGAATGATAGCAGTGATGTGAGCAACGTGACCTCCCTGGGCCAGCGAAAAAAAGCAAACGGCGGCGTTGAGGTAAAAGTCCTCAACCAAGTGAACATCGTATTTCTCAGTGGTTTGACTCCCAAGGCGGTAGAGACCTTGCTGACGGAGTCGAGTGATGATGAACTCCATGGGTTCGACATGATTGGTTTCAGAGAGAATACGCTCGATGACGACAGATCTTGAGAAGATCCGTCCATCGATGATGTTCTAGGTTTTCTAGAGTGCGGGAGAAGATGTCTGACCAACCATTGATGATTGTTCAAGAAAATGAGAAAGAGAATAAACGAAATTTGCAGTAAAACGCAGAAAACTTTGTAGGCTATATTTGCGTGAGAACTCTTAATTTTTGCAGAAAGCGTAAAGAGTCTCTAATGCAGTATCATTCCTTTTATAGTGGGCGGCGAAGTAGGGTTTTGCAAAGTACTAATGGTTAGATTTTAAGGGATGGGAACCGGTTTTTGAAAAGAACGGTCACGATGAACTGAGTGTAACTGGTACACTTATCCATTAAAATGTTAAAATATAAGCGGGTCCAACTTCTGACATTTGTTGTTACCCTAAATGCCTGAAACGGCGGTTTTAAAACATTAAACAATTTGAAAACATCGTGGCTTTTGAGATTCAGTTGTCCAGATGTCGTGTAAGGCATTTAATGTAAATGATGTTTGACATGAAAACAGGGCACGTGGACAAAAATCATTTTTAAAATGAAATATTATAATATATATTGAATTGAAATCCTATAGTATGTGCTGTATCCGCGATGATACAGCGTTCCCCCTTAAAAGATATATATAGGTTTTAATTCCATACAACAACTTTCGGATTAATGCTGTATTCATGGGTCATACTGTATTCCCCCTTAATTACTGCACATGTGAGCCGTAGGATAATTCATATGTCTTTGTTCACTACAGTGTTGTATTGACGGTTCTGAGTGTACATATAATTAATGGTGGGTACTGTATTCTTGGGTCTTACAGCATTCCCCCTCAATTGTTGAGTAAAAACAGTAAATTACTTACAGGGAGTCGGGCTGTAGCATTCCCAATTCTTGTTTAAGCATGTTGAATCTTGCTGTGTCGAGAGGCTTGGTGAAGATGTCGGCCAACTGAATGTCTGTATGGACCTTTTCGAGCCGAACATCCTTGTTCTCGACATGATTCCTTATAAAATGATGCTTCATGTTGATATGCTTAGTGCGCGAGTGCAGGACAGGATTGTGCATTAATGCAATTGCACTCGTGCTATCACACATGATTAGCATCTCTCTGGCTTCAATCCCATAATCTGACAACTGCTGCTGCATCCAAAGGATCTGCATACAGCAACTACCAGTCGCATAGTATTCTGATTCAGCCGTGGAAAGTGAGTTAGCCAATTGCTTCTTACTGAACCAAGAAACGAGTTTAGGTCCAAGAAAGTGACAAGTTCCACTTGTACTCTTCCTATCTAGCTTGCAGCCTCCGAGATCCGAGTCGCTGTATCCAACTAAATCGAATCCGCCTTCTTTAGGATACCATAGTCCTACATTGACTATTCCTTTAATGTACTTCAGGATTCATTTAGTTGTATTGAAGTGTGATTCCTTAGGTGCTACTTGATATCTCGCACACACTCCAATGACAAAGCCGGATATCGAGTGCTAGCCTTTAGGTACAGGAGCGAACCAATGAGCTTCCTGTAGAGTGATTGGTCAAATGGCTTTCCGGCTTCATCAGCACTAATTTGCACGGAAGTGCTCATGGGGGTTGGCGATGATTTGGAAGTGTTCATTCCAAATTTGTTGAGAAGCTCCTTGCTGTATTTTTCCTGGTTGATGAAAATTCCTGTAGGCAACTGCTTTACCTGCAAACCTAGGAAATAACTAAGTTCCCCCATCATACTCATTTCAAATTTACATTGCATGAGATGAGAGAACCTTTGACACAAAGCAAGGTTAGTTGAACCAAAAATTATATCATCTACATAAATTTGCACCATTAAAAGGTCATCACCTTCCTGTATTTTGAACAAGGTCTTGTCCACAGCACTTTTCTCAAATCCATTGTCGGTTAGATACTGGGATAGGGTCTCATACCATGCTCTAGGGGCTTGTTTAAGTCCATACAGTGCTTTCCTTAGCCTGTATACTAGGTCGATGCCGTTTGTGTTGGCAAACCCTGATGGTTGTTCAAAATAAACTTCTTCGGCAAGGTCTCCATTTAGGAATGCACTCTTGACGTCCATTTGGTATACAATAAAGCTTTTATGGGCGGCAAAGGTTAAGAATATCCTAATGGCTTCTAGTCTGGCTACAGGGGCGAAGGTTTCATCATAGTCTATGCCTTCTTCCTGGCTATAGCCTTGTGCGACTAGCCTTGATTTGTTTCTTATAATAAGTACATTTCGATCCTTCTTGTTTCAAAACACCCATTTGGTTCCTATAACCGATTGATGTGTAGGTCTGGGTACAAGATACCATACATTGTTTCTTTCGAAACCGTTAAGCTCTTCTTCCATAGATGTTATCCAATGAGAATTATTAAGAGCGTCTATGGTCGAAACAGGTTCGGACTGGGCTAAGAATACAGTGATAGTGCACATATTGAGTCTTCTAAGCTCGGATTTAGATTTCCATTCAGGGAACGGTGATATCTCAGTATCTAGTTCTTCTTGTGCACAAAGTATATTTCCTTGTTTACTCTGTATTCTCCTACGAGTAGAAACATCAGCATCTATGTTTCCAATGATCAGCTGTTGCGGGTGATCTCTCAACCATCTTCGGTCGGGTTCTAATTCGGGGTCCCGTACTGTATCGAGATTTTGTGTAGATACAGCTTCATCTTGTACAGCGTCGGCTTCATCTATGTCAATTCTTACAGTTGCGGGGTTGATTTCTAGGTCAACAACAGGTTCTATGGGAGTTAGAGGATCTAAGATAGAGAGTTGTTGGATGTTCTGAGTAATATCATCTACTCCAGTAGGGTCATGGTGAGGTTCGTCGAACACTACATGAACTGATTCCTCGATCGTCAGCTTCCTTTTATTAAAGATCCTGTAAGCTTTGCTGACGGAGGAGTATCCTACAAATATTCCTTCATCTGATTTCTCATCAAAGGTTCTAAGTTGATCCTTCCCATTATTCAACAAATAACACCTCCATCCAAAAATGTGAAAATATGAAACTAACGGAGTTTTGTTGTTCCATACCTCATATGTTGTTTTGTTGTGATGCTTGTTGACGATACATCGGTTTTGAGTGTAGCATGCTGTATTGGTTGCTTCACCCTAGAAACGTTGTGGTAACTTGCTTGCGGCGATCATTGTCCTTGCTGCTTCTTTCAACGTCCTATTCTTTCGCTCGGCAACACCATTTTGTTGAGGTGTACGGGCAGCTGAGTATTCGTGTTGTATCCCATTTTCCGAATAGTATTGCTCTATAAAGCAGTTAGAAAATTCTATACCTCTATCGGAACGAACGGACATGATACTCAATGCCTTTTCATTTTGAAGCTTTCTCAAGTGCTCGGGCAACTTTGATGTTGTTTCCTTCTTCTTGCTTAGGAAAATTGTCCAAGCATACCTGGAGTAATCATCAACAACAACAAGACAGTATTTCTTACCTCCCAAACTTACTGGTTCTACAGGACCGTAGAGATCCATATGTAGCATCTCCAATACTCTTTGGGTTGAAAGGTAGGATTTGCTCTTCAGGGTTGACTTGATTTGCTTGCCTTTCTGACACGGTCCGCAGACGCTGTCCTTCTTAAATGATACATTTGGCAATCTTCTTACCATTCCCTATCTTGAGAGCTTGTTGATCGTCTTGAAGTTGACGTGAGACATCCTCTTGTGCCATAACCAGCTGAGATCTGCATTACCTTTGGCAACAAAGCATGGAATTGAGGAGCTCATAGGCTTCCATTCAGCAATATACATGTTACCTGATCTGCTTCCTATAAGCACAACTTCTTTGGTCTGTATGTTCTTGACTCTACAGTGATCTATGTAGAATTTCACCGAGAATTGTTTATCACAGAACTGGCTAATACTAAGTAGATTGTACTGTAAGCTTTCAACATATGCATCATCGGTGACTTTGAATTTTCCGACAAGTAGGTTTCCTTTCCCTCTTGGTCTTTCTTTAGATTTATCACTGAAACGAACTTTTGGACCGCGACCTTCTACAAAATCTGATAGCTTGCTTCTATCTCCGGTCATGTGCCGAGAGCATCCACTATCGAAGTACTAGGTGTCCTCCTCTAGGATCTCCTGTATGCAAGGAGATTAAGTAGATTTAGGTCCCCTTTGATTTTTGGGTCCATATATGTTAGTTCCTCTAGGTACCCAAGTTTTCCTGACAGCAATTGGTTTACTGTAGGTCACACTCGGTACAGTGTTGTGATATCTACGTGGGGCATATCCGTAGTCGCTATAACCATGATAATTATTATGCATGTAAAATTTAGGGTTATTATTATTATTCCAGTACGAGTGCCGTCTTGGAGGTGGAGCCATTTTTTTTGGCCTAACAGCTTGCCTTCTGGGTCTCCAGTTGGATTCCCAATGTTGTTGTTGATACTGAGTGGACACCTGCTGTCTCAAGGAATAACGGGGCTCCTGTATCCAATACCTCGGCGTCTTTGTCTTGATAATCTTGCCGTGTGCGGGCCTTTGGTATTTGGATACAGTCTTCCTTCTGAATAGCTGTTGGCGCTGTTGATATGCTCGGGGAGCATGATGTTGAGTGCGCCTTTCAGGTCTGAATGGATGGTGATTCAGCTGTCTGGAATAGGATTGCGGGGGCGGAATAGCAGCCTTTGTTGTTCGCTGTGCAACAGGTTCCTTCACTGGACTCGAAGTTTCTTTCAAAACAGGAATGTGTTCCACTCTCTTGACAAACACTGTACTATTTTTCCCTTTGTTTGAACATGAGCTGTATCCTAAGCCACTTTTATCATGAGCATGTTGCCCAGTGCTCAGAATTTCTTCCATTCTTTTGGACGATTTCTCGAACGATTTCATACTGGTCTCAAGTTCAATTTCTCGTTTTTCGAGATTGTGACTTTGGCTTGAAGTAGAACCAAATCATTTGTCTTGCTCTCGTTGTGAGTTTTAACCTCACTTAGTTCATGAGCCAGTTGATGATTGCTCTCCATGAGTTTTTCAAAATCGACTTTGCTGGTTTCACAGTCAATAGACATATTTTCATAATTTATTTTCAGCAAGTCATTTTCATTTTTCAGCTCTAGGTTAGACAGTTGGAGCTGTATATTCTCGTTTTTAAATGTCTCATGGGCCTTTTGAATGTTTTAAAACTCATTCATCATTTTTTCAAAAGTATGAGATGCATTTGATGGAATAGCTGAGGTTGAGCTTACCTCATCATCGCTATCTTTACCTTCCGGAATGTCCTTGGCCATAAAGCACATATATGCTTTATCATCGAACTCATCGCCAGATGAATCACTTTCAGTGACCACATGAAGACATTCTTCTGATTTGGATGGTGTGGGGGAGGCTTCTGATTCTCCAATCAGGGCCTTGAGCTTGTTTTTCCAAGCATGTCTTCTTTCATCTCTCTCTTATTGCTCGGCCTCCGGCAACCTTTGAACTTTGGGATGAGGACATTTATTTGCATAATGCCCTGGTTTCCTGCAATTATAGCATAGGTTAGCGTCACCGGATGAAGTTTCGGTACTTACTTTGCGGACAGGTTTGGGCCTGTAGGGAGTCTTTCCAGACTGCTTGATGAACTTTTTGAACTTGTGCATGAGAAGTGCCATTTCATCTTGAGACAGGATGTCGTCTTCACTGTCAGCATTCTTGTGACTAGGCTTCGACAAGCTGGGAATGTTGTGTCGACGATTCGATACAGCGGCTAGTGCTCTGACCTTTGAAAAAGATTCTTCAGCTTTCTCTCTTCTGTCAATATCATACTCAAAAGCTTTGAGGTCAGAGAATAGATCACATGTAGATATTTCATTAAGATTGCAAGATACACGCATAGCTGTGGTCTTAATATCCCATCGGGCAGGGAGAGATCTGAAAATTTTTAAGTTTTTCTCCTTTTGGGTATAAATTTTGCCCAAAGCTTCAAGTTCACCAACAATACCAGTGAATCTGAGGTCAAGTTCCTCAAGTGTCTTAGTTGGTTTCATTTCGAAAGATTCAAATTGCTGAGTCAATTTTGAAATTTTGTTTTCTTTTGAGAGCTCAGTTCCCTCACAAATCATCTTGAGTTTATCCCAAATTTCCTTGGCTGATTTACAACTCTTTACCTTCGAGAACGTACCTTTGTCAAGAGTGACAAATAACGCGTTCTTAGCCACATTGTCGAGGTTGGCTCGCTTTCTTTCATCTGTGGTCCATTGCTCGTGTTCCTTCTCGAGCATCTCAGCATGGGCTTGGCCTTCAATCCTTGCGGCTGTGTTTACCTTCATGATCTTGATAGGGCCATCCTGTATAACAAAAATCATCTCTTCGTGCATTGCTGCAAGATGAACCTCCATCCTAATTCTCCAATCATCAAATTCGTTAATAGAGAACATAGGCACTTTGTTGATCATAGATGTATCCATGTGAAAATAAAGAAATGAAAGAGACTGTTTTAAAGGGTAAATGATTTTGGATCTGATTCGATTAAAAATACGACTGATTCTTTTTAGAATCAACCTCTCCGATACCACTTGTTGGCCACTATACTGGATACAGCTTGTGAAGTAGTTTAAACAACAAGCTGTACTGATTTTAAATGTGAGTGGATACAACAACTCGATGTGCAGTGTATACTTAAATAATCACAGTAATTAAAACAGGTAAGGAGGAAGGTAAATAACAGAATATTTAAAGTGGTTCGAGGTAAACCCCTCTACGTCCACTGGTCCTCCACACAGGAGTAAAAAGTTTATTATAATTACTACGTACACAACTACGTAATTATAACAACACACAATCAATATATCATTCACACAGATTGATATAAAGATCTAAGCTGGGTTTGTTCAAAGTATAGAACAGGGTATGAACAACAAATTTGACTTTACGAGCTTCTAGCTGATGAAGTGTTGTTCAAGATGTTTGAGCACTGTATATCTCTTAGATCTGAATTGCAGTAAGCTTTGGAGATATGTTTTGCTCTGATGAATATATTAATAGCTTTGTTACTTGGTTAACTGATCTTTAACGCCTTGATGAGATATATATAGTCTTCTGGAAAATATATCCATTGGGATAAATCCGTTGAGCAAGATTTCGTTCCAACGGGATGAAAAAGCACGATCCGGATTTCGCGGGATTTGAAGATCTTCTGACTGACAGTATTTAAATACTTTATCCTTTAGTATTTAAATATTTCTTTATCAACGGGACTTGACTTCTGAAGATTCTTTCTTTGTCCTGTTGAGGGCTGTATGGAAGATCACTGTATTCGACAAATCGAGACAACTTCCATACTCAGTCTTTTATAAGACTTCTTTGTTGTACTAAAAGGTTCCACTGTATGCTGGATCTGTGACAGGCCTTCGATATAGGTTGACACTTCAACTTATCGATGCAGTTTCCTTACTGTATTGAGTATTGGCATATATGTCAAAACCTCTTATCAACACCATTCGATACAGGGATTGAATATCCTGGATGTTTCGATACAGGGTATTTGTTATCCCAACAAAAGGTTTTTGGAGCTGAGCAGAGAATTTAGATTACTAGATTGGGAATCTAGTATATATGAAAAAGCTAGCTAAAGCAGTTCAGACGAAGGACAGTCTAAACTGATCATAGGAATCAGACCCTACCTTTTGCAAACAAGAAGACGAAGGACAGACGAAGGAACCTAGCTGATCAAACCACAGGCAAGAAGTCAAAGGAGTCAACTCACCTGATGCAGAGCAGTCAATAGTCAACGGTCAACCAGCTAAGTTTTCTAAACCTGAGCGACTTCTGAATATTATATTATTATCTGCGATTTGTATAATATCATATGACTGTTTGGATCACAAGTGGCATAATACTATATGTTTAAAATACATGTGGCAACCACAAGTTCAATCGACCTCCACTGTGACCAATTAAAATCCAACCGTCCATTTTCAAAATCAAAACCTGGACCACCGATTACTAAATTTAAATTTTAAGAATCCTCAAAAGGTGGACCACCGATTAAAATAAATGAATATTTAATTACAAACGTCGTTTCATTTTCCTTTTAAGGACGGGAAAAGCCCTTTCACTTTACCTTCACCAAACTTTCGAAACCCTAATTTTCAAAGCAGAAATCGTTTCGAACCCTCAATACACTAAGAAATCGCTTATTTTGCATAAATGGAATCCTACTTTGAAGGCGTGAATCTGAAGGCAGTCAAGGACCAGATCATCTTTTCTCTGGTCGTCGATTTTGAAGGACTCCTGGAAACAAATATGGAGAACAATGACGTGCTCAACCTCATTCGAGCGATGAAGATGAATGGGATCTACCCATTCTTAGACCTCAGCCCCAAGCACCTGTTTGAGGCCATTATTGCATTCTTCCGAGAGGCCCGAGTGATCGAATCGGGGATTCGGAGCACAGTCTGTGGAATCTAAGTGGACATCTCGCCGTAGACAATCGGAAAAACATTTGGGATGAAAAACCGCGGCGTGGTGGTCGAAGCCCTTAAGCAGAGCGCAGCAGATACTTGGTTGAAGATCAAGGCGGTCGACCAACCAGAGAAACTGAAGCTAACTGCCAAGAGGAGCGAAATAAAGGAGTACCACTATGTGTTGGATATAACCAACAAGATAGTCATGGGGATGGTAGGTAGCTACGATAAACTGTCGTCAGCTAAGTTTATGGTGCTGGGAGCACTGATTCAAGATGAACTAATTGACTGGACTAATTACATCTATAGGAAATTGGTGTGTGAGGTCAACAAGGCCGAGTGGCTTGTTGAGGAGAAGAGATTTAAATCTAATCTGGCGTTCGGAATGCAGCTGAGTTGGATTTTAGAGAAACTTGGTGTGGCTAAGGGAAACACTGTCCCCCTCCACATCAATAAGAGACATGGTCATCCAGACCAAGAAACGCTGAGGAGGCTAGGAGGTGGAAGGAGAGCAGCCCAGATTCTAAAAGAGCTGTCTGACCAGGGACCCACCTACAGATACCCTGAAACCTCAGACGAATCCAACCAAGCTGCAGCCCGCAACTCACCTGCAGCCCAGTCTGATACAGAGTCAGACAACACTCCAATTGTTGTTCATTTTAAGAGAAGGGGACCAGCCCTTGGTGAGCCCTCCATAATCCACCAGAACCCTCTCCCAAACGACCCAGGTGCTTATTTGATGAGGAGGAGCAGTCAGATCAATTTGCTACACATGAACCCATTATCTTGGAGGATCAGCCTGGAGACACAAATGGTACTAGTTCTAACCCCTCTTTATGCAATGGAGGAAGAGGAGGCAGGTTTAATTATTTCAATTCCAGAAGCCAATTACACGTTTAATCTGCTTGAACATAACAGTTTTAACCTATCTATAGAGCAACTTTTAATTGTAAAAACCCATGCTCTAAAACATTCTTTTGTTGAAATCTTTGAGGAATGGAAAACTCTCATAACCGTTCCATTCTCTCAACTTCAAACCTTGATTGAAGGGAGTAGCTGGGACTATCCCCAGGCTACAGAAGATTTTCTCACCCATTTTTGTAATGAGACAGATCTGTGCCTACTACTTCAGGAAGGCTGGTTCATGTCCAATTTTAAAACAAACATGGACCAGCTCATCCATCTTATTATGGCTAGTGTTTTTGATGGATCATTGAATGGAGATGGAGAAGTAGTTGAAAAAGAAGTGAGAATAGAAGAAGTGGTGGAAGAATAAGAAAAAGAAGAAGTTATTATAATAGAAGATGAAGAAAAAGAAAAGGAGGAAGTAGAAAAGGAAAAAGAAAAAGAAAAAATTTCAGTTGAAAAAACAGAAGAATTGGAGGATGAAGGAGAAGAAGAAGGAGAGGAGGTGGACCAAGAAGAAGCAGAAGAAGAAAAAGAAGAAAATGATGATGAGGATAAAGATGATAAAAATAATGATGAAGAAAAAGGTGATGATGATGATGATGATGATAAAGGAGATGGAGGTGAAAAGGAGGCTGAGAGAGAAAAGGAAAATGAGCATGAAGAAAAAGAAGAAAAGGAAGAAGGAGAAAAGGAGAAGGAAAAAGAAAATGAGGCAGAAAAAGTAGCTGCATCAGACAAGGCTGGGGCACATGCCCACTATACCAGCCTAGATGCAGACCTAGCTGAGGATTCCAGATTGGGGACCCCAGAGCAGACCCCATCTGCTAAGCCAGCTGCAGACAGGAGTCTGCAGACAGGTGGGTCACCCGCACACCTACTTGTAGGCGTCGAAGGCTCAGGCGAGCACTCTCCGTAGACATCACACATTACACCTGTGATGACTGAGCTGATCCGACAGATTGTAAAAGACACTATTGGAGAGCTGCTTGCCTCACAAGTCACTCCTGACCTGCAGTCCATTAATGCCAAAATTGACACCTTCTTTGCGTGAGAATATCCCTCAACCACCTCCTCCTACAAACAACAGAATGCCCCTTGGCATGTCTGACTGGATGCATAGAGTGGAGCAGCAATTGACCATCCTGGTTGATGCTGGCAAAAAGGGGGAAGAGAGGTTATAGGGGGAAGGTAGCAGGCAGGGGGAAATAAGAGGAGTTCAAGAGATGAGGACGAAGATGAAGCAAGATGTCCAATTAATTACAGTTGGTACATCATCTGCAAAGAGGAAGGAAGAAGCTGAGACTGATGATCAGCCTGCAGCCAAAACAAGGAGGATCAGATCTGGGGAAGAGCCCACTCTAGAATGGGAAGGCAAAGAGTTGTGGTATGTTGAAGACTTTTTTCCTGTCCAAGCTTCACCAATGTGGGGATCTGCAAAGAAAAAGTTCATCAAAGATTTTTACATCTGGGAGTTACTCTAAGATGTAAATTGCTCCCCACAACAGACCTTCATTAACTTTATGGATTCAGCACATCCAAAACTCTAGGCCATCCTACTAAAATACGGTGAGGAATTTAATGCATACCCCATGATTCCTCCCTTCAGACCTAAAGATCCGCCCACTCTACCAAATAATGAACTAGATGACATAGCGCTGCAAAGGAAGATCAAGAAGTTGTGTGAAGAGCAAGTTCTCTTCCCAAGAAGAACAAGATTTTGCTGCACTTGTAGTCAGGAGGAAGTACGGCCTTGCCCCCGTCAAGAAAAGGCCTATTGGTGCAAAGATTCTCAGACCCTCAAGCGGCTATTCGCGAGGCGAGCGGGCGAGCGGATAAATTGTATTCATATCTTTTTATGTAAATTTTGTACTTATAATTTTCCTGTATTTTGATCATTGAAAGCCATGTACTTGTAAAACAATACAGAAAAATTAATATAACAGTCTTTTGAATGGCAATTCCCAGTTGTCTCAAAACAAAACTTATTTTAGTTTGTGTCTTGCACTCAAGTGCAAACCTATTCATTTGAATAATTTGCTTAAGTTTTGCCATCATCAAAATAGGGGGAATTTTGTTAGGAATACTTGTTAGATTTTGATGATGTCATTATTGTAATTCAAATGTTTATTACTTGGCAAAAATGTAAGGAAGAACCAAATGAGTATCTTCCATAGGCCAAATTCTGTTAAGTTAAATACTTGGCAAAATGTAAGGAAGAACCAAATAAGTATCTCCTATAGGCCAAATAAATTAGGCTCAAATCGGCTAAGTACAAAGGTACAGATAAGTACATCAGAGAAGTACAGTGAGTCAAGTCGAAGAAGTTACAGTCAACAAAAATTCATCGAGAGATGTTTGACCAAGGCTATGATCAGTGATCAGCAGACTAAGTCATCTGAAGTCTGACCATCAGACAAGTCAAAATTCTTCAAGTCAGAAGACTTCAGAGAAGTCATCTGATCAGGCGAGTCTCAAACAGTCATCATCAGAGAAGTCCAAACTTGACTGTACATCAGCCAACTTGACTTATAAGTGATCAGCCAAGTACTCCAAAGTTCACGTCAGCATGCGTTAAATAGTCAAATATTACGGAAAGTCACATGCAAGCGTGAAGAGACAAATTGGAGAGATTCCCGCAAGGATATGAATTAAATAATTCATCCAGACCTACCTTTGAAGACTTTAATCTTATTATATTCAAAAGATGCGGCGCCTCACATGCAAAGTCTTCACAACGGTCGAAAGATGAATTAAAATAAAGGGAATCCAGCCTTGCAACGTTCAGAAAAATAAACAAAGAGGTCTATTTCTCCAACGGATGGATTTGTTACAAGATTTGCAACGGCTATGAAGAATGCTCAAGGATCAACACTTATATATATCCGAAGATTTGAAGATGAGCAGTACGATGCGAACAAAACTCTCAAGCGATCAAAGTTATCAAAGCAATCAAAGCAATCATATAGCATAGTGATAAGAGCAGTACTCGAAGATCTTATTTGAAGAAAGCTCTTAGTTGGAGAAGACAAACACTCTTATCTTAAAACCTGAGTTCAGGGTACTTCACTGGTTGAAGTTGCGAGACTGATAGGCATCCGAGGATTTGAAGAATCAAGTGGTGCTAGGCGATCGAAGAGGCTTGTGACGTGGTTTCCCTTTGGTTGGAAGTTGTTGTAGCTAAGTAGTAGAATCAGTGTAATATTTATCACTGGTTGAGAATTATAGTGGATTCATCTCCAACTGGTTTGGAGAAAGTGGATTAGTAGAGGATTACCCCACCTCTGAAACCACTATAAATTGCCTGCGTGTTTTACTATTTTCAGCATCATATTTAACTGTTGCATTCATTCATTATTGTTCCATTCCTTAGTCTTGATTTCGTTATCAGCTGATTTCTGCATATCTATCAGCTGAGAAACTTACTCTTCGTGAAAAAGAGTTTAAGAGTTTCAATAAGTCTATTCATCCTCCCCTATCTAGACTTATTCCTGGATGACTTGTGACCTACAAATATACATAAATCCACCCCAAGATGAAGCTTGAAGAATAAGGTCGCTCAAAATCGCCTCAGGAGCTCACTCCTGTCGGAAAGAGATGAAAAAGGGTGAGAAATGACGAATTAACGCTGCTGCCAAGTATTTATACTGGACAGTTATTAGCGTGCGGGGTCAATGCCTCAGAACACACCGCCCGCAACACTGTTAGCATGCGCTAGCCAATACGCGTTGTGTGTGCTAACAAGTCACAAATCCAATCCAGTAGCTCCTGGACAGATCTGCACCAACCAGGTAGAGTGTGCTAGAAAGAGAAGTCATCGTGCGCTAAGCAGTCGATAGCATGCGCTAGCTACCAACCTTAGCGTGTGCTAATGAGACTCCAGTCCCATTCCAGTAGCTCCTGGACTGCCTCTGGACTACCAATTAGCGTGCGCTAACAACAACACAGTAGCGCACGCTACACTACAAGCTTTAGCGTGCGTTACACCACAATAAACCAAAAACTCACACTGTGATCCAAAACACCTCCGAACACATGTCCCAACAAGGCACACCCAAAACATGGCACAAAATTCCAATGATGTGGACAATAACAATCAGATAAACCCAGAAAACTCAACGAATCCGGAACATAGATCTCGGGTATTACACCAGTAAGAATTGTTGTTTGCCGCTAGTGAACTATTTCAAGTGTGGTCAAGTGGGGCGCCAAGCAGTGCATTGTGAGACTGTTGCTAAAATGTTCGGGAAGAGAGATTTCGTTCCTACTCCTGGAGGGCCCATCGATGCCCAGTGATATTATTTTATGTTGGTCTTGTAGATTTTATCTTGCGTGTAGACTTGATATGTGATGTTTGACGTGTGGTGCTTAATATCTGATATTCTGGTTTGAATATTTCCGTGTGGATTGTTGTGATGGTTGTTTTAGCTCAATCTGTGTGGGTTGTTGAACCTATGGAGACACGTGACAGGAGATCACGGGGTCACGAGCATGTTTATTGTGATTGCTGCTTAGCTTAATCCATGTGGGTTTTCGAACCTACGGAGACACGTGACAGGAGATCACGGGGTCACGAGCATAATTGATATTGATGTACTGTTTCGACTCAATCCGTGTGGGTTGTTAAAACCTACAGAGACACGTGACTGTAGATCATGGAGTCATGAGTTGATTTGTGTATGCTTGAGCATGGCATTTTGCTAGCACTGTGATGTCTTTATTTTAAGTTTCGGGACGAAACTTATTTTTAGTGGGGGAGAATATAACACCCGAGATTTTCGTTCCGGTTATTTTGGATTTTTCCGGATATTTCTCGGTTGCCGAGTATCGGTATCATTTTTCTCTATGATTGATTTTTGTGTTTATATGGTCTCGTGTGGTTAATTGTTGCATGATGTTTTCATTTCGGATCGTTGATGTTCTCCACAAGCGTTTCGTCGTGTTAGTTTCATGTGTTTTCGGAAATCAAGTCGCCGGGTCATAGCGGTTGGGCACTGGCCGGACAGTTGCGGAAGGAACCGGCAGGGACCGGCATAGCGCATGCTACTGTCGGATGGCAGCGCGCGCTAATCAGCAGGCATAGAGCATTCTATCGGTCGGCCAGCGCACGTTACCTAGATGGGCAGAGAGGTTCCGGAGGTTCTGGACTCGGGAAGGACCAACCGGTAGCGCACGCTACTGTCGGTCGTGGCGCGTGCTAATCGGCAGGTGTAGTGCATGCTATCGGCCGACTAGCGCATGCTACCTGGTCGAGCAGTTTAATCCATAGAGTTCTGGAGAGGTCGGCTAGCGCACGCAAGTGTCCATGCAGCGCGCGCTAACGCGGTCGGACATGAAGGTTCTGGTCGGCAGGTTAGGTCAGCAGGACCGGGTCGTGCGGGCCCCGGCCGAAGGTTCTAGGCTGAGACTGGCCGATAGCGTACGCTAGTCCGGAGGCCTAGCACACGCTAGGGACGCGCCAGTATAAATATGACTGAGCAGTCATATTTTCACTCGTTTTTCATTTCCTTTCTTTTCTGTCCGCGGCTGGAGTCTTGGAGAAGTCAAAGGCATGTTGTTAAACAATGAATCCACGAAGTTCTAGAGTTCATATCATCGATTAATCATTCCAAAATATCCTTTGATCAAGCGAATCAGGGTAAGTTTTCCTAAAACCTTAAGTTTGGGAAAATTGGAGATTTTACTTGATCTTGTCTGATTAGCCCGTAATAACTTAGATTTGTGATTGATCGATGATTATTAAGATGTATTCTATCATTTCCCTTGTGATTCCATGGTTGGATTGTTTAGGATTCGTCATTTTGTTGAATTCCTAATCGACGCCTTGAAGGTGTCCGATAAAGGGTCTTAGAGGGGGATTCGAGCGTTATGTGATTATTATTCCTTGTACGATCGTTGATTTATTGATGATAAGTCTTAGGAATGAAGTTCTTGTGAAGAACTCGAGTCGGAACCCTCCCATTCGTTGTCTTGTTTGGGATCCGAGGTTTCCTGGTTGAACTGTTTTCTTCGGAATGTTCGTTAGCGGTTATTAAGGCAAGTGTCTTGTTATACAACTTGTATCTTGTGATTAGAAATCGTGTGTTGTGTTTTGATGGTTGGTTTACCTTTGAAAACGTGGTTCGTGTGAATTGGTTATGTATTACCTGTTATATGGGATTGGTGATGACTATGTTACTTGGATATATGTATTGTGTATCATGTTTTGTGTGCAGGATTGTGATAATCGTGTTGGCTTGGTTGTACACATGGTTGTACAATGTATTGTGCATTGATTATGAGTTATGTTGGTCGTGTGTCATTGATAATGATGAATTGCATGTTGATCATGTGTTGCATGTGCGCAATGCGTGATTTTGTGGTGATCAATTGATTGATTTGCCGTATATGGACTTGACGAAATGTGAATGTAACTGTGAAGTTATGTGTTGTGATGCTAAGTTCACTCGTGCAGGTTCGACGGGGCCTATGAGGATTCATGGCAAGGGTCCATGGAATCGGAACTTAGTGTGTGGTGCTGAGGTCCAGTTGTGTGGGTCTGACGAGGCCTACGATGACACATGGCAGTCGATCATGGGGTCAGGACACAGTACGTCCAACCGTGTGGGTCTGACGGGCGCTACGGTGACTCGTGGCAAGAGATCACGGAGTCGTGACTGGATATTGTGATTGTTTTGGTTTGGCATAGTTTGTGCGGGTTGATGAACCTATGCAGCCACGTGACAAGGGATCACGAGTGCTATGATTGTTATGTTGATACGTGACAAGAGTTCACAGTATTATGATATTTGTGTTTGGCATAGTCCGTGAGGGTTGATGGACCTACGGAGCCACGTGACAAGGGATCACGAGTGTTATGTTTGTTGTGTTTGACACGTGACATGAGTTCACGATGTTATGGGTATTGTACTAGGCATAGTCCATGCAGGTTGATGAACCTACGGAGCCACATGACAAGGGATCATGAGTGTTATTGCTGTATGTGGTTTATGTAACAAGAGTTCACAAACGTTTTAATTGATCGTTGGGCATGTTTTAATGTAAAGGATTTTGACAAACCTAGGACATGAGTTCCTGGAGGCTTTTGACAAACCTAGGACATGAGTTCTTAGAGGCTTTTGACAAACTTAGGACATGAGTTCCAAAAGGATTTACGTTTTCTAAGATTCCCTAGATGGCATTTCATTTTACAAAGTCTCTACTTGGGTTGGTTTCTATATTCATAAAACTTCTAGGGAATACATGAATGGTTGTTTACTGCGATTGGTAGAGTGTGGTTGTCTGATTCATGATTGGTAATTATGTTGGTCCCCAGAATGATGAAGATTGTCCTCACTGTACCAACACGAGTCTTTTTCCTAGCGCGCTTTGTCCTCACTCACGCGCACCTGAGAAACTTCCCAGGGGGGCACCCATCCTTAACTACTCCAGGACAAGCACGCTTAACTTTGGAGTTTCTATGAGATGGATACCAAAAAATAAGATGCATCTTGTTGGAATGAGTAGTCCAAATTAATTCATTTAACCACTTTCTAGTGCAGATCTCACAGGTCGAATCGCAAGCCGCGCCTCGTGCATTTTAAGACCTGTGAGATATGCACTAGAAAGTGGTTAAATGAATTGATTTGGACTACTCATACCAACAAGATGCACCTTCTTTTCTGGTATCCATCTCATAGAAACTCCAATGTTAAGCGTGCTTGGCCAGGAGTAGTTAAGGGATAGGTGATCCTGGGAAGTTTCTCAGGTGCGCATGAGTGAGGACAAAGCACACTAGAAAAAGACTCGTGTTGGTACAGTGAGAACAGTCTTCATCATTCTGGGGACCAACAATTGGTATCGGAGCGGTTGATTCTAAAAAGAATCAGTCGTATTTTTAACCGAATCAGATCCCAAATCACTTAATTTTTAAAAGTCTTTTTCATTCCTTTATTCTCACATGGATACATCTATGATCAACAAAGTGCCTATGTTCTCTATTAATGAATTTGATGATTGGAGAATCAGGATGGAGGCTCATCTTGCAACAATGCACGAAAAATTGATTTTTGTTATACAGGATGGCTCCATTAAGATTATGAAGGTAAACACGGCCACAAGGATTGAAGGCCAAGCCCATGCTGAGATGCTCGAGAAGGAGCGCGAGCAATGGACCACAGATGAAAGAAAGCGCGTCAATCTCGAAAATGTGGCTAAGAATGTGTTGTTTATCACCCTCAACAAAGGCACATTCTCGAAGGTAAAGAGTCAGAAAAGCGACCCGAGGAAATGCAGGATAAACTCAAGATGATTTGTGAGAGGCCAGGCTCTCATAAGAAAACAAAATTTCAAAACTAACTCAGCAATTTGAATCTTTTGAAATGAAACCAACTGAGACACTTGAGGAACTTGACCTCAGATTCACTGGTATTGTTGGTGAACTTGAAGCTTTGGTTAAAATTTATACCCAAAAGGAGAAGAATTTAAAAATTTTCAGATCTCTCCCTGCCCGATGGGACATTAAGACCACAGCTATGCGTGTGTCTTGTAATCTAAATGAAATATCTACTTTTGATCTCTTCTCTGACCTCAAAGCTTTTGAGTATGATATTGACAGAAGAGAGAAAGCCGAAGAATATCCTTCAAAGGTTACAGCACTAGCCGATGTATCGAATCATCGACACAGTATGCCCAGCTCATCGAAGCCTAGTCACAAGAATGCTGACAGTGACGACGACATCCTGTCTCAAGATGAAATGGCGCTTCTCATGCATAAGTTCAAGAAGTTCATCAAGCAATTGGGAAAAACTCCCTACAGGCCAAAACCTGTCCATAAGGTAAGTACCAAAACTTCATCCGGTGATGCTAACTTGTGCTATAATTGCAGGAAACTAGGACATTATGCAAATAAATGTCCTCATCCCAAAGTTCAAAGGTTGCAAGAAGCCGAGCAACAAGAGAGGGATGAACGAAGACGTGCTTGGAAAAACAAGCTCAAGGCCCTGATTAGAGAATCCGAAGCCTCGCCCGCACCATCCAAGTCTGAAAAATGTCTTCAGGTGGTCACTGAAAGTGACTCATCTAACGATGAGTTTGATGATAAATCATATATGTGCTTTATGGCGAAGGACATTCCTGAAGATGAAGATGGCGACGATGAGGTAAGCTCAACCTCAGCTATTCCAGTAAATGCATCTCATACTTTTGAAAACATGATGAATGAGTTTACGAACATTCAAAAGGCCCATGAGACATTGAAAAATGAGAATATACAGCTCCAACTGTCTAACCTAGAGCTGAAAGATGAAAATGACTTGCTGAAAATAAATTATGAAAATATGTCTGTCGATTGTGAAACCAGCAAAGTCGACTATGAAAAACTCATGGAGAGCAATCATCAAATTGCTCATGAACTAAGTGAGGTTAAAACTCACAATGAGAGCAAGACGAATGATTTTGTTCTACTTCAAGCCAAAGTCAAAACTCTCGAAAAATGAGAAGATGAACTTGAGACCATTCTGAAATCGTTCGAGAAATCGTCCAAAAGAATGGAAGAAATTCTAAGCACTGGGCAACATGCTCATGATAAAAGTGGCTTAGGATACAACTCATTTTCAAACAAAGGGAAAACTAGTACTGTGTTCGTCAAGAGTGTGGAACACATTCCTGTGTCGAAAGAAACATCGAGTCCTGTGAAGGAACCTGTTGCTCAGTGAACAGCGAAGCCTGCCATTCCGCCCCCACAATCCTATTCAAGACAGCGGAATCCCCAGCCATTCAGACCTGAAAGGCACACTCAACAGCATGCTCCCCGAGCATATCAACAGCGCCAACAGCCGTTCAGAAGGAAGGTTGTATCCAAATACCAAAGGCCCGCACGGAAGTACTATCAGTACAGCACTCCTAGGTATTGGATATAGGAGCCCCTTTATTCCTCGAGAAAACAGGTATCCGCACAGTATCAACAAAAACGTTGGGAATCCAACTGGAGACCCAGAAGGCAAGCTGTTAGGCTAAAGAAAATGGCTCCACCCCCAAGACGGCAATCGTACTGGACTAATAATAATAACCCTGAATTTTACATGCATAATAAGTATCATGGTTATAGCGACTATGTATATGCCCCGCGTAGATACTGCAACAGTGTACCGAATGTGACCTACAGTAAACCAATTGCTGTCAGGAAAATTTGGGTACCTAAAGCACTAACATTCATGGACCCAAAAATCAAAGGGGACCTAAATCTACCTAATCTATTTGCATACAGGACACCCTAGAGAAGGACACCTGGTACTTTGATAGTGAATGCTCTCGGCACATGACCGGAGATAGAAGCAAGCTATCAAATTTCGTAGAAGGTCGCTATCCAAAAGTGCGAAGAACAAGAGGGAAAGGAAACCTTCTTGTCGGAAAATTCAAAGTCACCGATGTTGCATATGCTGAAGGCTTACAGTACAATCTACTTAGTATTAGCCAGTTCTGTGATAAACAGTTCTCGGTGAAATTTTATATAGATCGTTGTAGAGTCAAGAACATCCAGACCAAAGAAGTTGTGCTTACAGGAAGCAAATCAGGTAACATGTATATTGCTGGATGGAAGCCTATGAGATCCTCAATTCCATGCTTTGTTGCCAAAGGCACTACAGATCTAAGCTGGTTATGGCACAAGAGGATCTCTCACGTCAACTTCAAGACGATCAACAAGCTCTCAAGACAGGGAATGGTAATAGGATTGCCAAATATGTCATTCAAAAGGACAGCATCTGCGGACCATGTCAGAAAGGCAGGCAAATCAAGTCAACCCTGAAGAGTGTTGGAGATGCTACACATGGATCTCTACGGTCCTGCAGACCCGGTAAGTTTGGGAGGTAAGAAATACTGTCTTGTTGTTGATGATTACTCCAGGTATGCCTTAACAATTTCCCTAAGGAAGAAGAAGGAAACAACATCAAAGCTGCCCGAGCTCCTGAGAAAGCTTCAATATGAAAAGTCATTGAGTATCGTGTCCATTCGTTAAATGAGTGCAATTTACTAACCGCTTTATAGAGCGATCTTGTTTGGAGAATGAAGTGCAGCCACGAATACTCGTTTGCCGTACACCTCAATAAAATGGTGTTGCCGAGCGAAAGAACAGGATGCTGAAAGAAGCAACAAGGACAATGATTGCCGCAACCAAGTTGCCATATCGTTTCTGGGGTGAAGCAACCAATACAGCATGCTAAACTCAAAACCGCTGTATCGTCAACAAGCACCACAACAACCGCATATGAGGTATGGAACAACAAAACTCCGTTAGTTTCGTATTTTCACATTTTTGGATGCAGGTGCTATGTCTTGAATAATGGGAAGGATCAACTTAGAACCTTCGATAGAAGTCGGATGAAGGCATATTTGTAGGATATTCCTCCGTCAGCAAAGCTTACAGGATCTTTAATAAGAGGAAACTGACGATCGAGGAATCAGTTCATGTAGTGTTCGATGAACCTCACCATGACCCTACAGGAGTTGAAGCTGTTACTCAGACCATCCAACAACTCTCCATATTAGATCCTCCAACTCCCATAGAACCTGTTGTTGACCTAGAAATCAACCCCGCAGCTGTAAGAATCGACGTAGATGAAGTCGATGCTGTACAAGCTGAAGCTGTATCTACTGCAACTCTCGATACAGTACGGGAGCTTGAATTAGAACCCGACTGAATATGTTGAGAGATCACCCGCAAGAGCTGATCATTGGAAATATAAATGCTGGTGTTTCTACCCGTAGGAGAATACAGAGTACACAAGGAAATATACTGTGTGCACAAGAAGAACTAGATACTGAGATATCACCATTTCCTGAATGGAAATCTCACAAAAAGCCCAGTGTTGTCAAATAGAACATCTTTTCTTGCCACCTTTTGAAGTCGGCTCCACCAAACTTTGGCGGCTTCTCGGCGGTAGGCATCATCCTAGGCCCCGAGGTTGTTCCAAAAAAGGAACCACTCGTGTTGAACCTGTAGGCTCCAACACTGGATCCTAACATGGATCCTACGGTACCACTAAAAGTGGAACCAACGGTGCCACTCGAGGTAGATCCACCGGTAGTCAGAAAGGGGTTCGAAAACACCCATATAGTTGTTGGTGAGGTAGTAGAGCTCATCATGTTGGACATGGTTGCGGCAGAGGCTGTCGCGGAGGCAATGGCAGCGGTGGTGTTCGAGTCGGCGGAAGCAGCTGTCGCCATCTCTAGTTGTAGGATTTAGCAAGTATGAATATTTCGTCTTGCGCTTGTTGGAAATCTCTGTCGTAGAAACTTGCTAGGCGGAAAAATAAATTATAACTGGAAAACAGATTACAACTCGAAATCCAGAAATTACAGGACTCAACCAAAAGGAAATTACAAAACTCGAAACGGAATTGAAAATACAAGAACATAAATAATAAAACCGTAAATTAATAGCCAAGTCGAGGAATCCTCTATCCGCAAAACGAAATACATCCTGGTAGTGCTCTCGGTTCTGATGTATTGTCCCCAAATATAAAACGACTGCGCTTCGGAGATAGTAGCACCACAAAACCCACGAGCTCCGACGAACTAAATGGAGTTTGAGAACCGAGCTTTGACACAAAAATGCAACTAAACAAATGATATATGCTATGAGATGATGAGAGCTCAAAAAAAATTGCGTGTGTCAAAACTAAGAAATGGCAGCATATATATAGCAACTTGGTGGGATTCAAAGAGCTTCACATTGATGGTAAAACCATCAATACTTGGCGGTTAACAAGTAATTGAAAAACCAAATATGGCAATTCAATTCTCAAGAAATAAAAAGGCCATAGGCCATGAATTCCATTTACATGCAATTAACAATTGCATTAATATGTTTAGTAGTGTTGAGCCCAAATACTAATGGGCTGCTAAGTCCATGCTTAAATGGACTAAATCTTTAATCCAAATTATAATAATTCTTTGATAAGAATTAATCAAATCCAAACCCAAATCTCATGATCTCGAGCTCGGTTTTCGACAACGAGCTCAAATGAAGCTCAAATGAATTTACCTACAACAAATTCACATTCAACACTCAATAGTATATATCATTTCTCACTCACCATTATTTAATGGATTTATCAAGAACATGAATACATATCTATTATTTAATTAATAATAATTAAATAATTAACCACCATAATTAAATGGAATAAATCCATTAATTCCAACATTACATTTGCATAAACAATACACGTGAGAGATTCCCCCTACCAGAAACTGACATTCGAGGTTAACAAGGCAAAGAATCTCATCGCCTCTCCCGATTTAAAATAGTAAGAAGATAACCCAAAATGACGAAAACCAGTTCTTAGAATGTGTTATAGCTATCAACACTAACCACATGATATTCTAAAATGTACTTCACAACTGGAATTCAATAAGTTTTCCACTCTATACAGAAGGCTGTCTTGAAAAATCTTCAAGCCAGAAGCACAAACAAGTCTGCAGCAAAAAAGAGTCGGCACTTCCATTGGATAATCTCTTATGCAGTTGTTTGATCTTATTTACCAGGGGGTCATTGTGACGACTAACGAATATTGTAATAAAATCTTTTGTACAAAGTATGGATAGGATTCTCGGACCCTTGGAAACTATTGCAGAATAGATTTTGTATCTATTTGATGTCTTCTATGATTCTTGTACCTTGATATTTGGATTTTTAAGGATTACTAAACGAGCACCCCGCACTTCAGAAATACCTAGTTTATATAGAACGAGTGGTATATATATTCATACAGATTGAGAGTATGTACATAACAAAGCGAGCATCTCTTGATATATGCTCGTGGATTGTGTGGTGCAATTTGCCCTGAACCTAACTTTATAGCCTTAAGTTTAGCCGACACAACAAAAAAAATTTAATTATCGTTCAAAAGTCCAAATACCCCACTTAAAATGTTATGAACGTTCCCTGAAGTTTATATTTATAAAATCCTACTCCCGTTTTTAAATATTTGCAACAGTTTGACATCCATATAGTTCAAAATATAACAATCCTTACAATTCAACAAGATAAATTAAGTAAACATA
Organism: Orobanche coerulescens; assembly: GCA_033398695.1. Taxonomy (NCBI): domain Eukaryota; kingdom Viridiplantae; phylum Streptophyta; class Magnoliopsida; order Lamiales; family Orobanchaceae; genus Orobanche; species Orobanche coerulescens. The sequence continues at coordinate 678,447 of JAWKAU010000045.1, read as the reverse complement.
CTTAAAATTATATATGAATGTTCTCCCATATGCCTTCGTCATGATGACTACGAGTGGCATGCATACCATCCGTTTTATTTTCATCAATGGGAGGTATGTGTGTCGAGAAAGAAAAAGTATCATAATTATCGAACATTAAATATTCATTCTCATGAGTCACGTCTATGCTTCTGCCCTCAAGAACCACCGACCATCTTTCATTACATGGGTCATTTATGTAAAACACTTGTCTTGCTTGGTATGCCATGATGAAAGGCTGGTCTTTATAAGCAACCTTGTGAAGGTCCACCAATGTAAATCCTAATTCATCAACTTGTACACCAGTGTTATTATCAGCCCAATTGCACTTAAAAACAGGGATTTTAGATTTAACATAGTCAACCTCTCAAATCTCTTCAATAACTCCAAAGTAACTTGTACAAGCCATAATAGGATTTTTATCTTTTGAACTAGAAAAGTGCATGGACTCAGCTTGAAGGGTAACTCCACTGTTCTGCACAGTACTCCTGTCATCCTGTGACTTAGTGCAGAATGAGAACTTATCGATGTCGTACCCACTCCAAGTTATGACATCAAACTTAAGCCCATGTGCTAGCCATTTCAATATATCAGATGCACTATCATCAAGACTAACTTTTTCTTTAAACCACTTCAAGAAAGTCTTGTTATGCTCGGTCAACACCCATTTTTCACTCATCCGAGAATTTTTGGACTTCACAAGAGCCTTATGAGTGGACAGGTAAGGAAGAACCTCATCAGTATTATTCAATATATACAAATAAGCTTGAAGCACTTCCTCGCGACTCTTTGTTTTAATTTTCAAACCCCGTGTACCCTTACCACCACATCTTCCATCATGACGAGACTTCGGCATCCCCACACCTTCTGCTTGTGACATGTACTCTGTACAAAACTCGATGGCTTCTTCTACAATATACCTTTCAACAATTGTATGCTTCAGGATGATTTGGATTTCTTGTATACCCTTTTAGGATTTTCATGTATCGTTCAATTGGGTACATCCATCGAAAATAAACATGGCCACACTTTCTTATCTCTCTTACTAAATAAACAATTACGTGAACCATGATGTCAAAAAATGAGGGAGGAGAGTACATCGCTAGTTGACACAAGATATTAGCTGCCTCCTTTTCCCAATCATCCAACAATAAAGGGTCAACTACGTTACTACATAAAGCATTGAAGAAATAGCACAAATGAGTTACAACATGCCTAACTTTTTTAGGCAAAATGTCATGTACAACCACTGGTAGGATTTGTTGCATCAACACGTGGCAATCATGAGACTTTAAGCTAACTAATTTAAGGTCTTGCAATGACACAAGACTCTTAATATTTGAAGAGTAACCCTGTGGCACTTTCACGTCTCGAAGACACTGGCAAAAACTTGTCCTTTCTTTTTTTGATAAAGTATGACATGCTGGCGGCAGGTATGTTCGCTTACCTACAGATTCAGGATACAACTTCGGTCGTATTCCCATCTCAACTAGATCTTTATGAGCGTTCACACCATCTTTAGTCTTACATCTAATGTTGAGAAGTGTGCCGACTAAACTATCACAAACATTTTTTCCACGTGCATAACATCTATACAATGTCGCACATCTAGATCGCACCAGTATGGAAGATCAAAGAAGATTGGCTTTTTTTTCCATATGTTTTTCTCAATATCCTTCTTTTGGGTCTTTCCGAATATTGTATTCATGTTCTTGACTCGCTCATAAACTTGGGCACAAGTTGAGGGTGTCGACGCCATGCCGTGCTCTTGACATCCATCAAAAGCTTTTTCCAATCTACGGTACGGGTGATTACGTGTGAGAAACTTCCGATGTCGAGTGTAGAGAGTCTTTTTTCCATGTTTCAGCTATATGTAGCTTGTGTTTTCTTCACATATAGGACATGCTAGATGCCCCTTAACACAATAACCACTCAAGTTCCCATATGCTGGAAAGTCATTAATGGTACAGTATAACATTGCACGTAATCTAAAATTGTCCTGGTGGTATCCATCAAACACAACAACCCCTTTCTCCCACAACATTCGTAAGTCTTTAACCAAGGGGCTTAGATAAACATCAACATCATTTCCCGGTTGTCGTGGGCCTGAAATCATCATAGATAACATGATATATCTTCGCTTCATACAAAACCAATGGGGGAGATGATAAATTATGAGCATAATGGGCCACAAACTGTGTTTAGTGCTTAAGTTAGCAAAGGGATTCATTCCATCTGTAGCGAGTCCAAGCCTAAGATTTCTTGGCTCACTTCCGAAATCAGGAAAGAGCTGATCAATCTTTTTCCACTATGGAGAATCAGTTGGATGGCGAAACTGTCCATCAGATCTCCTTTTATCTACAAGCCATGAAAGGTTCAGTGCATCATTTGCATTGGCAAATAATCGCTTAAACCTTGGAATTATTGGAAGATACCATAACACCTTCGCTAGAGGACCCCGTTTCGTTTCTTCATCACTATCAGAGTCAGTGGACTTCGATTTGTATCGTGAAACTCCACACCTTGGGCACTTGTGCAGTGCTTCAAACTCTTTTCTATATAATATACAATCATTGGGGCATGCGTGTATTGTCTTATACTCCATACCCATCGGACATAATATTTTCTTCGCATCATAGTTACGGTTTGGCAATGTGTTGATTTCTGGAAGCATCTCCTTCAATAACTCAAGCAATTCAATGAAGCTCTTATCACTCCAGCCATTTCTTGCCTTCACATTGACCAATTTTAAAACTGCTGATAGACGTGTGAAATTTTGGCATCCTGGATACAATGGTATCTCCGAGTCACTTTGTAGAGTGTCGTACACATGTGGTTGTTGAAAATATTCATGTCCGACGTCCCGAATCATGTCTTCAAATCGATCTTCTACATCAGCGTGCTTAGTTGGAATATCTGCCACTTTACCATGCCATATCCATGTTGTATAATTTTTATTAATTCCATCACAAAGAAGATGTTCCCGAATAAGGTCAACTTCATGTCGCCTCCCATTCAAACAATTGATACAAGGACAAACATATTTTCCATCTTTGGGCTCTGATGGATTTTGTTGAGCAAATTCTAGAAATTGTTCAACTCTATTCTCGTACTCATCACTTATGCAACTTGCTTTCATCCAACTATGATTTATTTTTTCCTCTTCTATGAAACACCATTTTCATGATATAATATTAGAAAATTTGCATCAATAAAACTACATATGAGTTGTTAAAACATAAGAAAAACTAAAAGACCTACTAGGACTGTGTAAATTATTTACAGAATTCTCTTCATTTATAATCTCCTGAGGATATGCGTTATATTTTTTGGACCTAATGTATTACTCGAATTACGTATTGACATACCTCAACTACGCAATTCCCCAAAGAAGATCAATTAACATCAGAAACCTAAAAAAACACGATGAGATAATCAAATAACAAGCAGTTTAATAAATAGAACCCGAAGTTTTTTATAATTTCTTTTTCAATACCCGAATAGAACCGAACCGGAATTAACAATTATTTTGAATTTTAAATTATTTTCTAACGGTTTGGTGGGGAGTTTTTTCAATATTGACTTTTCCAAGTCAACAATTATTTCGCATTTTAAATTATTTTCCAATGGTTTGGTAGGGAGTTCTAAGTCATTATTTAGAAATCATTAACAAGACTGCAAGCGTAAACTGGCGTAAGCTCATACTTCGGATCGCATATGCAATGTTGGGGAATCCAGTGGGTTTCATATTGACCAACAAATATTGTGCCAGGTCATACATATTTCCAGCACAATTTGTGCAAGTAGAAATGCTTATAGAAATTCCTAATGTGGCTCATTTTCGATCTCACATAGAAATGCATATGGAAACTCCCATTTGCAGAGATTTTTTTTGTTTTATTTTTCATTTCTATATTAGAAATTCTTATAGGCATAAATGACCATCCATGGCCTAATCCAGCAACTGAACCACCAAAGCTTTCAATTGAAGACCACAAGAAATATAAAACGATTGAACTACAAATTATTGGAGCGCGCGAACAGCACCCGAACCACTATAGAGTTTGAAGACCTCAATAATACAATGGGGAGCACTCACACTTATAAGTCTATAATCCAACAAAATAAAACTAATGCCAAGATATGGTCTAAAAGTGCTGATAAGCGATAAGCTCGTCAGCAACCAAAACGAACAAAAGCCTAAATCTAAAATACCTAATTCTAAATGGGAAAAAAACAAAATAACTTCGGTAGTTTGTGCTTCTCGTCGGATAAACGTAAAGGGTATCCCAGAAACCGTTGAAAAAAAGCAGGGAAAGAGAATGAAGATTGGCCAAAACTCACCTTGGATTAACGGACTGTCGAGCTCAACTTCTGGGTGTGCTACCGACGGCAAAGAGAATGAAGATTGGCCGATGGAATCTCACTGAAAATGGAAGCTCTTGCTGCTGCAAATTCCTAGCCGCTGCTGGTGATGAAGTGAAATCAGCCCCACGGTGGAGGTTGGTTGACGATGATTCGCGGGGTGAGGGAAAAAACTGGTCCTCTGGTTTTAGTGGTCAGGTTTTTACACAAAATAATCAAAAACTTTTAGTTAATAATAAAAATTGCAAATTTTAATACGGTTCTAAGAAATGAGTAAAAAATGCTTCCTTTAAATCTGTTTTACGTCGGTTTAAAACAACCGATGTAAAAAGGAATGACTTTACATCGGTTTCCTGAGAAATCGATGTAAAATTGATGTATATTCAACTTTTACATCGGTTATTTTTAACCGATGTAAATAAAGAGTAATCTTACATAGGTTTTCCTACACAATCGACGTAAATTCATCAACATTTTACATCGGTTCTTAGAAACCGATGTAAAATTAATTTATATTCAACTTTTACATCGGTTAATTTTAATCGATGTAAATAAGGAGTAATCTTAAATCGGTTTTCCTACACAACCGACGTAAAATCGTCAACATTTTACATCGGTTTTCAGGATAACCAATGTAAAAGGTTCGAAATTTTTTATTTACATCGGTTTTCACCGATAACCGATGTAAAATCGACGCATTTTTTATTTTTACATCGGTTTTATGTAAACCGATGTAAAGTCAGCGTTGTAAAAGGCATATTTTGTAGGACTTCGACGTGATTCCCGATTTGCCAAAGGATATTACACTTTATTGTGAAAATACCGGTGCAGCCGCAAATTCGAGGGAACCACGAGCCCACAAGGAAAGTAAACTTATCAACCGCAAGTACCAAATCATATGACACTTCGTAAAGGAAGAAGATGTAGTTGTAGCCAGGGTTGCATCGAAAGATAATCTTGCTGATCCTTTCACGAAAGGCCTACCATCAAAAGTTTTTGAAAGGCGTGTGGAAGGAATGGGATTACGGTGTATGACAGCATTGCTTTGAGTATAAGTGGGAGAAATGAGAGACTGCAATAGAGTAGTATACTAAAAACAATGCTTTGAGTATAAATGGGAGATTGTTAGGGTTGTATACTGCAAAGCATACTTTATTCTTGTATTATCTTATTTCCATGTAACTACCTATGAGAATATTAATTATATTTAATCACATATTTTGCATATTTATTCACGTTATGGTTATGCAAATGAAATGTCTAATTATTTTATATTGTAGATAATGTGGTGTGTTGGTGTCACACGAAAGATCACATTATCGGTGCCTTATAAAATAATTATTAGACAAATTATGTGAAAGGTTGTAGTGTATGCTTGAGATTAATTGGTCTTGACTGTTAGCATGCATTGGCGTATTGGCATACGTTGAACTGTATCGAGGTGAGATAGTGTCTTCTATACTGACTATAAGAATAATGTAAATCTCGGATAATTATTATTTCTAATTCTAAGTATATAATATTTAATTGTGTATTTATAATATTTATTGCTTTGATTTACCATCGGTGAGAGTCAAAATGACTGACTCAATAAGCCTCGTATATTGGGCAATAATATTATTTATTAGACAATTATTATTATTACTCGAAATCATGTCCCGACTCGTGCGGGTTGATGATGTCCCTTTAGGAGCTCGATAATGATTATTATATTAAACCTTGCAGGTGGATTTAATTCCGATATAATAATAAGGTTCGAGTGATACTACTCTTGGATAAGATATTAATTAATTAAAACTGTCAGTGGCTTAAATTAATTAATGGACATTCGATATCTTAAACAAGGGAAATAATATATTTAAATAAGGAGTCCGATTTCGTAAATTGGGAGTTGGGTAGGAAATGTAATATTAACTCTCTAGTGGATTGAGTTGATATTAATAGACTCAATATATTAGGAAAAGTCCTAATATTGAAATTTGAGGTCTATTAGGAGTCCTTCCTTAATCCTTCTTAAGATCCCTAGAGTAGTCCATAACACCTATAAATAAGACACAATGGTTCGTCTGAAACTACTTCTCTTACAGTCCAAGAAATTTTGATTTTCTGCTTTGTGTTTGATTGTGGATCTTGACTTGTGTCTTCAATTCCATAATCGGATAAACACAATATTTTTCTAGAATACCAATATATTCAGGAAAAATAGAGAGAAATATTGTGAGGTAATTTTCTTGGGAGTGGTTCGGCTGATTCAGTTTGTTGTTCAAGGAAGTCTGGTAGATTGTTGACCACACGACATTCGGAGATAAGCGAGATCATACTCTAGAAGATTTAAAGGTAGAAATACAAGGAGATCGAATAAAGATTCGAAGACTTTGCTTCAAAGGTAATGTATTCTTAGATCTAGATAAGAATACTACGAGTTATCATAGATAGACGCGTAGGTTAATTTGGTTCATTTAAATTTTTTATTAATCTATTAATTAATTATTTGACGAGCCTAAATAGATCCGGTTCATGAGGGACGACTTTAGTAAATCAAACCCGACACTTCCGCTGCGTTTTATTTCTAACAACTATGATTCGGAAGCGTGGTAGATATGAAACAAACCAAGTAATTAAGTGGCATCTTAGACTTGTCATATTGGTCAGATCAAGGTTCATTGGGATTAGATCCCTATCTAACTCGTGAATCTTGCCTTCAAGGCCAAATGACTAAGTTACCCTTCACAGGGACTTTTGAAAGAGCTGCTGAAAAAATTGGATTGATCCATACCGATGTATGTGGCCCTTTTAAAGTGACATGAGATGGCTTTCATTATTTCATTACATTCGCTGATGACCATACTAGGTATGGGTTTGTGTACTCAATGAACCATAAATCCGAAGCCTTTGCTAAACTAAAGGAATTTAAGGCCCTTGTTGAAAACCAAACAGGTAACTGTGTTAAGGCACTTCGGTCAGATCGAGGAGGTGAGTACATGAGTACCGAGTTTGATGAGTTCTTAAAGTAACTAGGAATAGTGCCACAATTTACACCTCCAACTACTCCAAAATTAAATAGTGTGTCAGAAAGAAGGAACCGAACGTTGTTGGACATGGTTCGCTCCATGCTTAAGTATACTGATTTACCAATTTAACTGTGGGTAACGCACTCCTTATTGCTGCACACATCTTGAACAAATGTCCTTCCAAAATCCATTTCTAAGACTCCACATGAGATGTGGAGAGATAAGAAGCCAAGTCTTAGTCACATTAAGATTTGGGGATGTCCTGCTTATGTCAAGAAGACTAAAGTAGAGAAATTGGAAGTTAGGTCTGTGAAGGATCATTTCATAGGATATCCATAAGATTCCATGGGATATGTATTCTACATGTATGAAGATCATAGGATCATTGTTGCTTTACAAGCACACTCCCTTGCAGACAGATGAGGTCATTCAGGAAGGAGGCATAGGTAGAAATATTTCTTTGGAAGAAATAAAAGAAACACCAAATGAGACACATGTATAAGATATTGGAACAGAATCTTCTGAAATACAAATGTAAACTCGCATGTCTAGTAGAGTTTCTCACATGAGAGATATGGCTATCTACATTAAGGAGAACTAGGTCCCCATGAGATGACAGAAAGTATCCAACCAATAGAATTATACCTCTACATATGACCAAGCGACGATAGATATAGACTCTGCAAAGTGGCGAGAGGCTATGGAAGCTGAGGTAGACTCTATGCATGCTAATCAGGTCTGTATTTTAGTAAGTCCCCTAAAGGCATAGTGCATGTTGGAAATAAATGGATCTACAAGAGAAAGACTGATGGAAATTACAAGGTTGATACCTATAAGGTTAGGCTTGTGGCAAAGGATTAGTCCTAAAGAGAAAGAATCGATTACGTAGAGACCTTCTCGCCTGTAGCCATGACTAAGTCTAGTGATGCTTGCATAGCAGCCCACTTATATTATCAATTATGGCAAATAGATGTGAAAATGGTCGTTCCTAAACGGATTCCTCGGGGAGGAGGTATATATGGAATAGCCTAAGCAATTCATATCTGAGATATGGATGTGAAGATGTCCACATCAGGATATATCTTTACTCTGAATGATGGAGTAATATATTGGAGAAGTTCCAAGAAAGTAGGACTGCGATTTCCACATGTCAAGTCGAATATCAAGTAGCCACGAAGACTGCTAAAGAAGCATTTTGTATTAAGAAGATTATGGGGAACTTCAGGTGGTCCCTAACGCAGATCAACCTGTGGTGCTGTTTTTATGATGAGGAACTGTTGAACAGGCTAAGGATCCTAGGGCTCACCCCAAAACCAAACATATTAAGAGGAAATATCATTTCGTTAGAGAAATGGTTCAAAAGGAAAATGTTATACTGTAGAGAGTAGACACGGCAAATAACATTGCTGATCCACTGATCAAGCCACTATCTCAGGTGGTCTTAGGTCGAAATCTGGAGAATATGTATTAGATACCATAGTTTGTGGTATTAAGTGCAAGTGGGAGATTGTTAGGAATATGCCCGTGAATGCCACTCAGAGGATGACAGAGTGAGAGTATTGTATTGTAATTATGAACATTAGTTTAACAAGGCATTTATTATAATTATTATATTATTGTATATTATTGGCATCATGATTTTCTATATAGAATAGTAGTCCTTGCATTTGAGAGTAAACATTCCACTCCTTATGTAGATAAGGAGATAGGCACTGGAAGTGTTTAAGGATCAAATGCTTAACTGGTTCGTAAGTAGATAAAACTTAAATGGTAGGCAAGACTTATATAACGTGCACTTTGACATGTAGAGTTCCTGTCTTCACTAAGGGTTAGTGGAAGCACACATTATAGATATGCTAATGAGATTTGTATACTCGGACTCGACTCACTTCGATTCGGTCACATGGATTTCACTTTGGGATGGTCAATGATTGAATTGAAAGGTTGTGATTGGTATACGTGAACTTTTGACTTGAAGATTCAATAGGAGATGTGCTTGGGACATTAAGATATTCACTAGAGTAGTTTGATCCAGTCACCAGCTGGTATCGTCTACCTCGAAGCATAACTTAGTGGGCAAGTAGAAGTCTCTATTTTATACCAAGATAGGGTCCCCTCTCCTATAAGTGAATAGGTAGATGTCATATGTGGTTAGTGGCAAATGAGATCATAAGTCTTTGTCTAAAGCATTTATAGCTAGTTGTATTTGATATACGAGAGCTAGGTGATCTCAATTTGCACTAACAAATGCATAGAATCAATTTATAATAGGGTTTGACATAACTGTGACCCTAATACTTGATCGGGACATATGATTGAAGAGTTTATACATATACGGTATCATGACGTAAAGGTTTTAGAATAATCCCTATCATTCGTTCTCAGTTGGATTGCTGTGTAGACCACAGGACTGGCTAGGTGGTGCTAACACTCTTTGGATCATCCTAATGCTAACTGAGATGAACCTATAGAGTCGCGGTACAGGAGATATGATGGAATATATTTAGCTTAATCTATAATAGATATTAGATGTCTAATTTAATTTATTAAATAAATTAAACTTATCTCGTGTAAATAATTTACTGGGTAATTAATTTTATTCATAATATTTTTAGAGAATTTATATTTAATATAATTAATTAATTCAATTAATAATTGTATTAATATTGAGATGTACCAAGGTTTATCTATCGGGCTAGATACACGACAGTCCATTTCAAGGATCAAACGAACTGAAACCTCATTATTGAAGCTTTGACCGACCCATCCCTTCTCATATGGTGAACACCATGTTTTGGCATGATGTGGAAGTGATGAGATTATGTGGGGACATATACTATACAATTGTTGTATAATATAATGCTTGATCATGTCACCTTATGGCATGTTGTGGAGGAGTTGTTTTATAAAATGAATTTTCATCCTCCCCCTCAACATTGGTTCGGCCGTGAGCATCATCAAGAGAGAGAATTTTTCTAGTCTTATACACTTGTATTCTAAGTATATTTTGACAAAAAAAAGTAATATCTATAAAATACTTAGAGTATTTATAAATATAAATACAAGTTACTTCTACTTACTTCTAGTCGTATTCTTTGTGAATAAGAAGGTAGAAATTATTCTGGTCATCTTCCAACACGTGATACATAGAGGCATGGTACTTTCGGTGCTCGAAATTTTGCGAAAGCTTGGATCGTGTTTCTTCAACATTTAATCAAAGGACTTGAAGAGTGTGAGTTCTAATTCATGCTTTGATTTATTATATTCGTATATAGGATGCTTGATTGATCTTGTTTAGGGGTTCGGTTTATTGATTGGATCAATATTTTTATCCTGCTACGCCTTCGGTTTTAGGCCCAAAATCCCAATAGTAAATCCTTACATAAGGATTTACGGTGTTGTTACCAATTGTTTTCGTCGTTTATCTTCGTATCTCAGCCCCTATTTCGTTTCATAAAGACTGTTCTGAACATGTTGATGGTGTTATAAGGGATTATTAATAATGGTTGAACTATATATCACGAGTTTAGAGGATTATGATGATTATAATTGGGCTTTTACATTGACTAGTTGGTTACATGTTGGATATGATTATATTAAGTGTTAGGATGAAGATTTCAAGGATGTTCGAATTTCGAAATATATATGAATTAGATGACTTAAGAATGATGTAGCTCATGGTAGATCAATCATTAGAATGAATATTAAGGTTTTTCATCAAGAATACAGTCATTTCTTTTAGAACTGATTGATTAATCCTCCTATATCGATTGTTAGGATGTAATAGATACATTGACATACTAGACCGTTAGAACCCTAGAGAAGGAATTACTGTAATGGAGAAGTGAAATTTTAGTAAAGTTATGATTAACCCTTCAATTGAATTGAATAGGTTAATCATAGTTGATTAGATTCATGGTGTTACATGATGATTAAAGGGGGCTGAATTGTACATAAAATATATACTTCATGATGATTAAAGGGGCTCAATTATACATAAAATATATACTTATTGAAGGAACTCTTGTGATCACGTCTCGTGATTTGTATGACCCTTACTAAGATGACTCGATGCTTTGATTTCATAGTATTATGATTTGAAACCTGTTGGGATAAACAATCTTGTTTTGATAATTCCCATCATATAGCAAGGAAGTCGAAATAGTCAATATGCCGCTAAGTATGGAAGCTGTCTGTAATCTCCATACAGCCCTTCCATACAGCATCGAAGATCTCATACAGTCTATCCTACAGAGCCTACAGCTATAGCAAAATACTTAATGCATCGGATACAGCAGTCAGGCTGTAAGATGTTTTACTTGGGAAAAGTAAAACATATCCGACATGCCTGATTAAAGAATGCTTTAAACAATACACATTGTTTATTCATAAAATATTCATGGTTAAAGTAGCATTTATTGCTGATTGGACAGCATTTAATGCAGTCGGAGAAAGACAAGTCTGGACGTGCTGAAGAGCATTTAATGCGAAGTCAGAAAGAATGTCTGAAGCATTAAATGAGATCTTCTTTAATTTTAAATATTCAGCAAGCTGCCGATCAGAGACATCAACATCTCACCTACCTGCAACGGCTACATTTATAACGGATGCATTTTCCAAAGGTTATAAATAGCCCCAAGCTGAAGACCTAAAGAGCACCAACACTTGATATATTCATACTCGCGAAAGCTCTGACAAAGATTCTGACAATCTATGCTATGTCAAGAGAAAGTATATTTCGCAAGCATACAACGTATCTACAGTGAACAAATATACTCAACATGAATAGCAAAGCATACAGCAAACGTATATGAGGGATCAAGCTGCTGTTCAGAGAATTCTACCCTTTATCGTTTAGATAAATCATCAGCCCTATGTGGACTGAAGATCCTTGCATATTCTGACCTATGTGGGAAGAATAACATTGTATACAAAGCTTCAAACTGTGTGTAAAGAATCAAGTCAAGAAAGAGCTCAAGCCAATCTGTGTGAACGGCAAAAAGCATCGGTCCCTGTATCAAAGACATGTTTAGTTATAGTCACGTAGTTATGTACGTAGTGATTATAATAAACTTTTTACTCGTGCGTGGAGAACTAGTGGACGTAGATGGGCTTAGCTCGAACCACTTTAAATTATGTGTTATTTACCTTCTGTCTTCATTATTTTCATAAGTGTGATTTATACAAGTATACATTGTTAAACCCTGTATGCACCAAGCAAACAGGAGAACACCTAGTTGCTGTAATTACAGCAACTCACATCAAAACTTCCACTACGCAAACTAACTTCGAAAAACATATAGCTTGTAGTATTATCTCTTTTCAAGTTGTTACTTGTATACTTAATGGCCTACAGAAATGTTAGTTTTTATCATTTTAATTTGATAATTAAGATTTGGATATTGCAAAGTGATTGATTGAGGAGGCATCCTTCTAGTGTGTCAAAATCTTTTGTCATCATTTCTAAGGCAAGTACATTAATTATATTTTCCTTTTTAATGTTCATTCATTTAGCATTCATATGTGATTCATTGTTGTATGTCCAACACGTGTTGGTCTGACGGGATCATCTTGAGATCTATGCTAGCATGCGTTGGATCATTGGACAGGATTTTCCACCAGGAGTTGGCCCGATGAGATCATCTTGGGATCTAGGCAGTGAACGTTGGATCACGGTTTACAATAATTATGTGTTAAAGAATGTTATGTTGAGTTTTGGATTATAGGTCTTCTCGTAGATGAAGTCTGTAAGTTGTAATTATTATTCGTTGTTGTCGAATAATTACTCATTGTATAATTATCGTACTTGTACTGGCATAATTTTTCTAACCCCTTCTGGAGTGGACATATTTTTTATGTTCGGGAACCATAGGAGTGAAAAAACAACCACCAGGGCAACATGATGACGAGAGTGCCCAGCGATGATGGTCATCTGGAGAGTTATTTCAGTTTGTGTTCGTGTTTTGAATAAATACTCGAGTATATCATCCCTTTGTTGTTTTATTTGGATATTTATGTATTGTTTAATTCTATTCAGTATTGTCATGTACTTTTAAACCAGGTTTGCAATAATTACTCCATTATTGGTATTTTCTGTAACACCCCCAGGATATCCGAGGTATATTACAGCGCCGTGAATCCCTATATAGGACCCACCAGGCTGAACAGCATCATACACAACGACTCACAGAAACGATAAAATAACACCACGTCATAAAGACGCAAAACAGAACAATCCACCCGGTTCAACCGGTCAACATAACATCATCATCCAACACAACATAAACACAACAATACAATCTGGACGAACAAGAACTCTTAAGTACTCGAGTACAGCTATTAGTTCAAAAGCCATAAAAGATGAAAAGACAAAAAGACATTAAGACGTCTCTTATGCACAATCATCACGCATGGCCATCATCCGTGTACTGGTCCAGCGCCCGCTCGTCCCGATGAACCTGACCTGAAATTCATAAAACGAATTTCCCCAAAACGGGTCCCCAGAGGGGTTAGCAATTACGCTAGTACAAGTAGCCAAATGAACATTTTACATCTTACACATATAGTAATGCATGCCATCAAGAAATCATAGTTTCCAAAACGCTCATTTCCGGAAATGCCAATAATCAAAACCACATTTGTAAAATGCACCACAATTAACCGCGGACCCACAGCATCGTGGATCCCTGCCGAGACCCCGTCGGATCTAACCCACAGTGGTTAAAAGCAAGCTCGCGGTCCACAGCTTCGTGGAACCCTACCGAGACCCCGTCGAGTCTAGCCCGTAGTGAGCATACACACACACAATTTCTCATACAAAACTACTATGTCAAGATTATAAGTTCATAAGGATACTTGCCTCGATTAATTAGACGATGACACGAACGGAACGGAAGAGTTGAACACGACCGCAAGGAACCGGCGGAAATGAACCTAACGATTCGAATAGCACAATCACAACCACTTCTAAACGATTACGGAAATGGAATACACCCGGAAACCCGCCTACGATTCATGTATATTCGCACAAAAATAACAACGAGGGCGGACCACAACCAAACCCTCTCGATTCCGTAAAAATCACGAAATATACCATGAATCCGTAGGGAACTAAGAATACCAACAAGAATAATCATATTCATCATGAATCCATCAACGAAACGGAAAGAATCGGACAAAACCCCAAAATCCCCAATTATCCAAAAAGGTAGGGTTTCAAGAGATATTACCTTGAGTGATTCAAGTATTAAGATCCGTAGAACACGTTAGATTGATTATCCGAGCCTCACAACCGAAAAGAAATGATGAAAATCGACCCCGGATGAAGAACTCTCCCCTCTATAACTTCTCTCTCGCGACGCGATGGAAAAAATGGGGAAGGAAATGAGCTTCACGCTCAAAACAACACATTTATAGTGTAACACAATGGAACCTATCGGCCACCTCTATCGGCCGATAGCCCAACCGATACCCATACGGAATGCCGGCAGAGAGTCTATCGACCCCCTTATCGGCCGAAAGGCTCTGGAAGTTCGAAGGTGAAGAAATTTACATATCGGCCAGCCTATCGCCGATAGGCCCAACCGATACCCATACGAATGCCGGCAGAGAGAGTCTATCGACTCCCTATCGGCCGAAAGGCTCTGGAAGTTCTCGGCCAAAATCAAACGACCATAACTCTCGCACGGACTCCGATTGACTCACCGTTTGAACCATTGGAAAGCTAACTCGATGTTCTATAATATTGCAAAGATTTATAATTTTGGAGTCACCAAAAATTAATGGTGATCTAACAAAGTCGAACTCATGTGAGGAAAGTTGAAACAACGAACAATAACGAGAATACAATTCAACAATTGACAGAAGGACATACTGAAGATACATGAGGGTCACTATGACCGAGAAATATATCAAAATGAAAATACAAGGGAAAGAAAAATACCGGATATTACATTCTACCCTCTAAAAATAAGTTTCGTCCGAAACTTAAGAAACAAACAACTCCGGTACCTAGCACGCATGCTATCCTCGGTTTCCCAAGTTGCCTCCTCGACACCGTGTCTCGACCACCGAACTTTGACCAAAGGGATGGTCTTATGCCTCGCGTTTCTCACGATGCTCCAAAATCTTCAAAGGACGCTCCTCAAAAGTAATATCTTCACAATATCAATCTCGCCATAATCGATGACGTGACTAGGATCCTAACATATTTCCTCAATCGGGAAACATGAAAATGCTATGAACATGACTCAAGGCCGGAGGTAACGCCAAACGGTACGCTAATTCACCGACTCGCTCGAGAATCTCAAAGGGTACAATAAATCTCGCTCGGCCTTTCCTTTCTTCCCAAAACGAAAACTCCCTTCGCCGGCGACACCTTTAGCAAAACGTGGTCTCCCACCCGAATTCCAAAGGTCGACGACGGACGCCGGCATATGACTTCGGCCGACTGGCAATCAACATCCGTTCTCGAATTAACTCTATCTTCCGCCTCGTCTCTAAAACGACATCCGCTCGGTCCCGACTAAATCGGACGCCTCATTCCAACAAATCGGCGATCGACATCGTCGCCATAAAGTGCCTCATACGGTGCCATCCGAATCGACGCGTGCCAACTATTATTGTACGTGAATTCGATCAATGGCAAATGCTCCTCCCAAATACTACTCCAATCGAGGGCACAAGCACGCAACATGTCCTCGAATGTCCGGATAGTGCGTTCCGATCGTCCATCCGATCGGGATGAAAAGAGGTACTCAAACGCAACCGGGTACCTAACGCCTTATGCACCGCCCGCCGAAGTGCGATACAAAACGGCCGTCACGATCCGAAACAATAGACTTCTGAGTACCGTGAAGTCTCACGATCCGCGCAATAAACACACGAGCTAACTTCTCCGGCCCCAAGTGTCCTTGATGCCTTAAAATGTGCCGACTTGGTCAAAGCGATCAACAATCACCCATACCATATTCATGCCCGACCTCGATCTCGGCAAACTCGTAACGAAATCCATCGATATATCTTCCCATTTCCATTCGGAACGGAAGTGACTGCAATAACCAGTAGGTCTCGATGCTCGATTTTGACTCGCCGACAAGTCAAACATCTCGCTACAAACCGTGCGACCTCATCCTTCATATCATTCCACGAAATTTCTCCTTAGGTCCTTGTACATCTTACTCGCATCAGATGAACGGAATAAGGTGTAGCATGGGCCTCTCGTGAAAATACTGCCTCAACTCGAGTCGCTCGCACACAAAGCCGACTCTGGAATCTCAAAACACCATCCTCGTGAATCACAAATCCAGGAGACTTTCCTTTCAGAACGTTCTCTCGGATTTGAGTAATCATCGGATCCTCTAACTGCTTCACCTTAATTTCATCGATCAAAGACGACGAAATCTCTAGAGCACGAAGTTGCCCGACGGCTCCCGGCAACAAGACCTCAACATCTAACTCGATCAAAGCCCTCCGAAGCTCAGACTGAGATGTAAGGATCTCAAGCGTTCGCAACGCAACTGGTCTCCGACTCAAGGCGTCGGCCACAACGTTCGCCTTGCCCGGATGATAAAGGATTTCGAGGTCATAATCCTTAATCAACTCTAACCACCTCCTCTGCCTCATATTCAACTCTCGCTGAGTAAATATGTACTTCAGACTTTTATGATCGGTAAAAATCTGACATGCAGAGCCGAAAAGATAGTGACGCCAAATCTTGAGTGCAAAGACAACCGCCGCTAACTCCAAATCGTGAGTAGGGTAGTTCAGCTCATACGGCCTCAACTGTCTCGACGCATAGGCAATGGTCTTGCCGTGCTGCATTAATACACACCCAAGACCCTGACCCGAAGCATCGCTATAAACGGCAAAACCCTCGTTGCCACATGGCAATGCCAAAACCGGGGCTGAAGTCAAACGCTTCTTCAGCTCCTCAAAACTCGACTGCCTCTCATCGGTCTGCATTTAACTTCTCGGATTTCGAGCAATCAGGTAAGTGGTCGAGCTAGTTTTGAGAAACCTCACGAACCTACGGTAGTAGCCATCCAAACCCAAGAAACTACGGACCTCCTTCACATTTGTGGCGATGCCCAATCCAACACCGCCTCAATTTTCATGGATCTACTCGAACTCCCTACTGAAATCACGTGGCCCAAAAACATCACTTCTTTCAGCCAGAACTCACATTTCGAGAACTTCGCATAGAGTTGCTCGGTCCTCAAAATGTCTAACACTACCCGCAAATGATGGGCATGCTCTTCCTCGTTCCTCGAATAAACAAGAATATCGTCAATAAAGACGACGACGCACTTATCCAAATACTCGATAAAAACTTTGTTCATCAATTGCATGAACACCGCCGGCGCGTTAGTTAACCCGAAAGGCATAACTACAAACTCATAATGTCCGTATCTCGTCCGAAAAAGTCGCTGCACGTCGGACTCCCTCACCCGAGCCGATAGTACCCCGATCTCAAATCAATCTTCGAGAATACCGCAGCCTCGCAATCGGTCGAACAAGTCGCCAATCCTCGGCAAAGGATACTGTTCTTGATGGTCACCTTGTTTAGTTCGCGATAGTCGATACACAAACGTAGCGAACCATCCTTCTTCCGCACAAACAGACCGGTGCGCCCCAAGGCGAGGCGCTCGGTCGAACATACCCCGACTCAAGAAGCTCACTCAATCGCTTCTTCAACTCGGACATCTCTGAAGGTGCCATGCGATACGGCGCCTTGAAATAGGCCGCGCCGGCTCTAACTCTATAGCAAACTCAACCTCACGGTCCGGTGGCAATCCCGGTAATTCGTCAGAAATACATCAGAAACTCATTAACGACTGGAATCGACGAAAGCTCGACTCCACCATCCTCCGCCTTTAAGGCATAGCACCAATAACCAGTACACCCCTTTCGCAGAGACTCATCGCCTTCAAGGCATTAATAACAATTGGTTTCCCTCTTTCGCCCCGCGAAAAGAGTGCTCGATGCCGTCCTCGGCTAACATAGTGATGATCCTCGTGCGGTAGTTCATGATCGCACCATGCCGCTCGAGCCAATCATCACCAAGAATCAAATCCTCACCCTCGATACTCACAACAATAAGATTAGAGGGCCAAGTCCTCTCACAAATAAGTACAGAGCAGTCTCGAACCTCCCGATCACCAACGATCCTATCGCCGCTAGGAAGCTTAACGATGAAGGGTTCACAAGGCGTCAAACGGTCGAGACTCAAACGACGCACACAATCCAGAGATATGAACGAATGCGTAGCACCGGAATCGAAAAGCACACGGACAGGATGATATAGAATATAAACGGTACTGCCGCTACAAGAGCCGCTGGATCATCGGCTCTCCGCATCTCATAGACACGCGGGTGGGCGAGCGACACCGGAAGCTCCCCTTAGAGGGCTGACCCGACCTCTTCCCGACTAGCACTCGGCGGAGACGAGGAGCAAACGATCCCCGATTCACACTTGGTTCCCTAGCGCTGGAATGGAAGCCCGGGCGCCAAGAATTTTCTCCCTCTCGGACAAAAGCGGCTTTGTGGCGGTGGCCACTGCGATTACACGTCGACAAAGGGCTCAAACAAGTACGACCGATGTGGCCGTACGACCACAATTGAAACACTTCACATCACGAAAAGGAGCACCGGTAGTTCCACGAGGACCCAGTGAACGAGCTGGACCACCGCCGGCGGAAGTTAGCGATTGGGATCTCTGTGACCCCCACTCTTGTGGCCCGAAAAGTTCCCCGGACTTCGCTTCTTACTCTCGCGGGCCGCCTCACTCGCCGTCACCGACATATCATAAGCAAGGGCCCTACTCGATAATCCTTCAATGTAGTGCATATGAGCCCCGACATATAGTCCGGATCGGCAACTTCATCCGTGCGGAGAAATGGAAAATCTTGTCACTCTCTCGACAACTTGGGTCTTCACATAACCCAACTCTTTGTTAAAATCAGCAATGGCTTGAGCTACGGGGATATCCCGTGGTTGAGCATCATAAAAGCATGTACCCGAGCCTGTCTGATCGCCACGGGCAATATTCATCTCCATCAACTCTTGAAACTCGGCCCACGACGGCATGGTCTTTGGGCCCGGCCTCCCACCGGTCGTAGCGTCCCCGGTGAGAAAATATTGAGCAATAGGGACTTTACGGTCCTCGGGAATCGGTGGCAACGAAGACCTTAGACATCTCCTTGATCCACCCTTCCCGGCCCAATCGGGTCCAAGCTCCCAAAACCGAGGAGGATGCATCTTGATGACGTCTTGGAGCCAACGGTCCGCTCGCCCGATTAGCGTGGGCACGATCCGGGTTCGAACCGCCTGGGCTATCGCCGCCATTTGGTTCACCATCTGTTGCATAACGGCCGCAATACCAAGATCGGCACGCTCCCGAGAAGAAGCATGGCTATGACGGTCGCCGGTCTGGCTCCCGGCCGTGACGTGGCCGCCCACCGGCGCCCCACGTCCCCGGCGTCCACGACCACGACCGCGACCACGACCTCTTCCAGCATCCATACTGGAGTTAAATAAGTAGCAAAAGCCATACGAGGATCAGTACAAGAAAAGAACAATTACAAGTCGAGAATCAAGGGTACGATACAAGAAATTAATGAACAAAGGAAAGAAAACTTACGGACACTGGTAGTACCGGAATCATGGCAGCGTGACGATGATGTGCAAAACCAAACACCACAAGACCCAATAAACCAACAAGCCTAGGTATCCATAAACCTAGTGCTCCGATACCATTTTCTGTAACTCGCCCTGGATATCCGAGGTATATTACAGCGCCGTGAATCCCTATATGGGACCCACCAGGCTGAACAGCATCATACACAACGACTCACAGAAACGATAAAATAACACCACGTCATAAAGACGCAAAACAGAACAATCCACCCGGTTCAACCGGTCAACATAACATCATCATCCAACACAACATAAACACAACAATACAACTGACGAACAAGAACTCTTAAGTACTCGAGTACAGCTATTAGTTCAAAAGCCATAAAAGATGAAAAGACAAAAAGACATTAAGACGTCTCTTATGCACAATCATCACGCATGGCCATCATCCGTATCTTGGTCAGCCCGCTCGTCCCGATGAACCCGACTGAAATTCATAAAACGAATTTCCCCAAAACGGGTCCCAGAGGGTTAGCAATTACGCTAGTACAAGTAGCCAAATGAACATTTTACATCTTACACATATAGTAATGCATGCCATCAAGAAATCATAGTTTCCAAAACGCTCATTTCCGGAAATGCCAATAATCAAAACCACATTTGTAAAATGCACCACAATTAACCGCGGACCCACAGCTTCGTGGATCCCTGCCGAGACCCCGTCGGATCTAACCCACAGTGGTTAAAAGCAAGCTCGCGGTCCACAGCTTCGTGGAACCCTACCGAGACCCCGTCGAGTCTAGCCCGTAGTGAGCATACACACACACAATTTCTCATACAAAACTACTATGTCAAGATTATAAGTTCATAAGGATACTTGCCTCGATTAATTAGACGATGACACGAATGGAACGGAAGAGTTGAACACGACCGCAAGGAACCGGCGGAAATGAACCTAATGATTCGAATAGCACAATCACAACCACTTCTAAACGATTACGGAAATGGAATACACCCAGAAACCCGCCTACGATTCATGTATATTCGCACAAAAATAACAACGAGGGCGGACCACAACCAAACCCTCTCGATTCCGTAAAAATCACGAAATATACCATGAATCCGTAGGGAACTAAGAATACCAACAAGAATAATCATATTCATCATGAATCCATCAACGAAACGGAAAGAATCGGACAAAACCCCAAAATCCCCAATTATCCAAAAAGGTAGGGTTTCAAGAGATATTACCTTGAGTGATTCAAGTATTAAGATCCGTAGAACACGCGTTAGATTGATTATCCGAGCCTCACAACCGAAAAGAAATGATGAAAATCGACCCCCGGATGAAGAACTCTCCCCCTCTATAACTTCTCTCTCGCGACGCAGTGGAAAAAATGGGGAAGGAAATGAGCTTCACGCTCAAAACAACACATTTATAGTGTAACACAGCAGAACCTATCGGCCAGCCTATCGGCCGATAGGCCCAACCGATACCCATACGGAATGCCGGCAGTAGAGTCTATCGACCCCCCTTATCGGCCGAAAGGCTCCTGGAAGTTCGAAGGTGAAGAAATTTACATATCGGCCGATAGGCCCAACCGATACCCATACAGAATGCCGGCAGTAGAGTCTATCGACCCCCCCTATCGGCCGAAAGGCTCTTGGAAGTTCTCGGCCAAAAACTGAAACGACCATAACTCTCTCGTCCGGACTCCGATTGACTCACCGTTTGAACCATTGGAAAGCTAACTCGATGTTCTATAATATTGCAAAGATTTATAATTTTTGGAGTCACCAAAAATTAATGGTGATCTAACAAAGTCGAACTCATGTGAGGAAAGTTGAAACAACGAACAATAACGAGAATACAATTCAACAATTGACAGGAAGGACATACTGAAAGATACATGAGGGTCACTATGACCGAGAAATATATCAAAAATGAAAATACAAGGGAAAGAAAAATACCGGATATTACATTTAAATAGTGTTTTGATTTATTTATTAGACTAGTAAATCCTTTCATAAAGTGTCTACAGCGCTGTAATAACCCTGAATATCTCGGAGGTGTTACAGGCTTGACATTACTGGCTTTAGAACCACTAGGGCCTTTCAATTTCTCTTTCTGACCGCATCTCTAAGCCCTAGCTTCTTCTTGTTTCTTTTTCTTGTTATTGGACCACCTAATCCCATAAGAGATAACAAGTGCAGCTTCCTTCACCCTAGGTACCTATATTTGAGGCTGAGTGACTAACGTTTGTTCATCAACCGTACTAGATTGCAAGCAATATCATTGCAGTTAAAATTCATTACAAACTGTGCGAAGGATTTAGGCAGAGATTGGGGAATGAGACCACTTTGGTGAGAAATATGCATCTTAAAATCGAGAGCTTTTAATATCTTGATCATTGATATCATCTTGTTGACATGATTCCCAACTTTCTAAGCTTCCTTCATCCTAGCTCCATAAAGTTGTTTCGATATCTCATATCGAGCCATGTGGCTATACTTCCCATATAGTTCGGTCAGATGAGCCAATATCTGTCCAGTAGAAATCATTTTTTTGTGTGCTCTCTGCATCTTATTAGTCATAGCGCATCATAAAGCTACGGACTCTGGCATAATCTTTAACCTACTTCTCAAGGATTTCAACCCCTTCCTTATTGGCGCTGGTCTGAGTAGGAGCTGGTGGGACGTCTGCCTCCAAGACGTATCCTAGTGATTCTATACTAAGGACTATCCTAAAATTTTGGAGCCAAGCGACAAAGTTCAATCCAGATAGGGTGTTCTGTTGGGATAAATACAGACTGTTTTGATAATCGCCACCAAACAGCATGAAGTCCTCAAAGTCAACATTTCGCTAAGTATGGAAGCTGGTAGAAAACTCCATACAGCCTATCCATACAACAAGATATCTTCCTACAGAGTCTGATCCTACAGTGCCTACATTATTATACAGCAGAAGTGAAGAGAGATGGATACATCAATCTTGTTGTAGGAGTTTTACTTAGGAAAAGTAAAACACATCCAACAGGACTGAAAAATAGCTTTAAACAGTTGTGAAATAAAATTTGTTTATTCATAAAGTATTCACAGTTAAAGCAGCACTTATTGCTGATAGAACAGTATTTAATGCGGCCGAAAGAGATAACAGTCTGAACACAGTGAAGAGCATTTAGTGCAAAGTAAAAAAGAATGCCTGAAGCATTAAATGCGAATCACCTTTAATTCAAACATTCTGTAGCCACCAATCAGAGTTGTCTAAATCCCACCAACCGGCCAACGGCTACATTTATAATGAATCTATTTCCAAGGTTATATATATAGCCCCAAGCAGAGGACATCAGATACAACAAGTAATCATATCGTGCATTACATCTGACAATTAGCTCTGACAAT
The DNA here is from genome assembly GCA_033398695.1 of Orobanche coerulescens. NCBI lineage: Eukaryota > Viridiplantae > Streptophyta > Magnoliopsida > Lamiales > Orobanchaceae > Orobanche > Orobanche coerulescens. The sequence goes on along the minus strand of JAWKAU010000045.1, from coordinate 655,015 downwards.
CAGGATATCAAGTTAAGAAAGAGCAGTATATTTCCTGAGCATACAAAATTACCAAAGAGAAGAAATATGCAGTCCTCAACGCAAATAGCACAGCATACAGCAATCGCTCGTCAAAGCATATAGCTGTTGTTTGAACTTGTTCTACCCTATCTTTACCTTTGAGATCAACCTTAGCCCTGTATGGACTAAGTCCTTGCTAGTTCTGACCTATGTGGGAAGAATAGTATTGAAGATGAAGCTTCAATCTGTATGAGAAGAAGCAAGTCTAAAGAGATAAAGTCAATCTGCGTGAACGGCCCAAGCTGTGGTCACTGTATCAATCTGTGTGAATGATATAGAGACAGATTTAGTTAAAATCACGTAGTTGTGTTCGTAGTGATTTTAATAAATGTTTTACTTGTGTGTGGAGGACCAGTGGACGTAGAGGGGTTTACCTCGAACCACTTATATATGTGTATTATTTACATGCCGTCCTTACTGTTTTCATTTATAACTGTGATTTAAAGTATACATTGAGAAAACCCTGTACGCATCAAGCAAACAGGAGAGTACCTAGTTGCTTTGCTTAGAGCAACTCAATATTAGTCTTCCGCTATGCAAATAACTTCGAAAAACATACAACTTATTGTACTCTCCCTTTATAAGCTATTTAATATATATACTCTGTGGCCAACAAGTGGTATCCGAGAGGTTGATTCTAAAGAATCAGTCAAATTTTAACTGAATCAGATCCATAAATCACTAGCTTTTGAAGACTTTGGCCACAACACACACATCAAACATACATAACTCTTCCACACAACTCATGCCCATGCAGGGGTTGGAATACAGCAACATACCCATAAAAGGGGAAACTACACAATGGAGAGCCAAACAATGAGATTCTGCCAAAATACTCAACGACTGGTCTTCATGTGATTAGTATCGTCGTCTTCCATCATCCTTCGTACCGATCCTATGATTCGCTCCCCATCAACCTGCAAGTACCTAGACGCAATACGCACATCCACACCTCGAATACTCCGGGGTTAGCAAAACTCTACTGTTTTGTTAGTGCAAGTATAAAATGCAAATACAAGCCATACACAACATACTCCAAGCACATAATAATCGTGAACATGCTTCCCGAGATAAGTCACTTGCTCAAAACAGTTCAAATCATGAAAGGTGGGGATGAAACCCATATTAATCTTACAAAACATTTATGATCTCGAGAGTTTTGAAAACGTTTGGGATTTAAGGATCTCAAGCCTTACGAAACCACTTAGGGATACAACCCAAAAGTCATTTTCCGAAAATACAATTATGATAACAACACACGGGGTCCACAACCCAATCATACCATTCCGATCACAAAGCACGGGGTCCACTACCTAATCATACATAATAACATATTCCTAAGGATTACTTGCGTCCCGTGCTAACAAGCCACGGACCTTAGATGCTCCTGCAGAACATACCCGAGTGAATAACCCAATGGGAAACCATATCAAATCACATGTCACCATGACGACAGTCACATGACCATAACCATACATACGTTCATATTTATCCTGGCATCACACTAGCAAGCTACGAACCTCGGACCCTCCATGAGACATACCCGACTGGACAACCCATGACACGTACATCACACAACCAAACCACAATCATAAGTTATCCCGGCATCACACTAACAATCTACGAAACTCGGAGTCCCCACAAGATATACCCGGATTGGATAACCCCACAAGTTATCCAAGCATTGGGCTAGCAAGCCACGAACCTCAGAGTCCCCGCAACACATACCCGATTGGATAACCCTATGGTCACGCCTGTAATACCCGTACTTTTATTGACTGTTTAACTTTGTCGTCCTCCTTATGTTGTCGCTCTGTAAATGCTTGGAGATGTTGTTGATATTGTTATTGAGTTTCGTATCTCGTTTGGTTTTTGATCATGTCATTTAGACCTTTCGGAAATGTTCTGGACCAGAGATATAACGCACGCTAGGCCTAGGCTAACGCACGCTAAGTCTGCTTGATTAGAGCACGCTAGCTTTGAGCCGTAGCGCGCGCTAAGAGGATCAGTCAGGTCAGAACCAGTATTTCGGACTGCTCTCTGGACTGGCGGATTAACGCACGCTAGGAGTTGTTAGCGCGCGCTATTCGTGGTTAGTAGCGCACGCTAACATCCGTCCGTAGCGCACGCTACCGGGCTGGTCAGCAGAGGCAGTGAGGTTGTCAGGTTTTCTGGACTATCAAGTAGCGTACGCTAGGCTTCGGCTAGCGCACGCTAAAGCTATTGTATAACGCACGCTAAACCATAGCGGTAGCGCACGCTAAGTTTTGAGCAGGGCAGAGACAGTAAGTTCTGGACTCCAGTACTGGATGCCACATTTTGGACTAGCGCACGCTAGAGACAGACGATTAGCGCACGCTAACGGAGCCGGCAGAAGCCACTGGACTATCCGGTGACTTCGCTAGCGCACGCTAATGAAGGAGGCGTAGCGTGCGCTAGACTGGACAGATATATATATGGCAGTTGACTTTATTTTCGTCATTTCTCACCTTCTTCACTCCTTTTCGACGGGAATCACTCGGGAGAGACGATCTTGGGCGATTGGAAGCGATCTTCCTTCTAACAACAATATATTTGGTTGGAGAACAAGGATTTCACAACATCTAATTCATCCTAACGTCCGAATCAAGGTAAAAATCCTTAGAACACTACTTTTGGGAATTTTGGGGTTTTTCGTAGATTCGTCCGATTTACCCATTTTGAAGCTTGAGAACCTTGAGATTATGATGTATCTATACCGTATGCATGCTTTCCTACGATTTTACAGTTTGGATTGTGCCGTTTTCGGACTTTTGAGTTTTGGACGATTTTCCAACCTCTAGTTGATTATCCGTATACTTTTTATGAATCGTAGACGGGTTTCGAGGGTTTCTTCGTGTAATTCGAATATGGATAATTGATTATCATATTCCTTGCGAATCGTTTAGGTGCCGGAAGCGCATTCTTGGACCTACCGAACTCATACCTTTTTCCATTCGATTTGTCGATGTCTCAAAGGCAAGTATATAATTATGATTGTACGTTCTCGACTTTGAAAGTAAGAAATATTGATGGTATGATATGAACGAACTGTTTTTACGGCATTCATAGATATATTGATGGCATATTATGAACGAACCGTTTTTACGGCATTCATATATGTATTAATGGCATGTAATGAACGAACCGTTTCTACGGCATTCCTACATGTATCGGCGTATGATATGAACGAACCGTTTCTACGGCATTCACATACGTATCGGCGTATGATATGAACGAACCGTTTCTACGGCATTCACATACGTCTTAATGTGGCACTATGAGATTTTAGTTATTCCGGAATACTAGTCTTGAACTGATGAATTGACGGTTACATTTACTTTATTGTCGAGGAGTATTGTGTTTCATACTTGATATACTTGCACTAGCTATTCGACGGCTAACCCCTTTATGGGGGAAATACGTTTCATGTATTTCAGGTACCAGGAGGACGGACAGGCAGGTATCGGGTCGGCATGAAGATGGTGGGCAAGTGTGATACTGTGTCTTTCTTCCAGTTATGTTATGAGTTTTCCATTCAGTGTTGTTGTACTGGATTGGCTATTGAATACTCGAATATTGTTTTCCATTTTCTTTGATGTCCCGGCCTGTGTTTGCCGAAGTATTGATTCGTGTTGTGATGTCTTTGAATACATTGGTTATGTTTTTTTGAATACCTTTGTATTGTCTTCATTCTATTATGTGTAGACCTTCTCGGTCAAAGTTTATAGTTCCACGTATGTTTAGCCTTGTGGGCCCCATGGCGGGGCTTACGGCGCTGTAATATTCCCTGAATAACTTGGGGGTGTTACAGAATATGGTATCAGAGCTTAGGTCTATGGATACCTAGGCTGTCGGTCTTTTGGGTCGAATGAGTCGTCAATTGTCCACAGTATCACTACTCTGCCATCATCACAGTGCGACCGGTACTTGTAAGACCTCTTACTCTTTTGATGTTTCCTTATTCATTATGCTTCTTCTATGGATATTCTTGAGAATCGATCACCTTAATGACGTGCGTTTGAATTGTGCTTACGTACCTTGTGTGTTCTTCAGTATGTCAGCTGGTAGGGGCCGTGGCCGTGGACGAGGAAGAGGTCGTGGCGCGGCCGTTTCCATCGATTCGATTGCGGGTCGACCAACCCGATTGTCAAACTCGGTGCATCCCGACACCGAGAGTCAAAGACGATCACCGACGGTCAGGGGAACAACGCGGACGTTGGAGTGGCGAATGCACTTCAACAATTGGCTACTGAGATGACTATTTTGGCCCAAACTGTTCAGCTGAATAACCCGAACCCAAACACGGATGCCTTGCTTCAGAATGTAATCCGTATGCACCCTCCACAGTTTGGCGGTACCACAGACCCGTTAGGCTGGGAAGACTGGCTAGCAGAATTAGAGAAGATTTTCGAGGCGGTTGATTGCCCCGAGGTGAGGAAAGTACCAATTGCTCAGTATTTCCTCACTAAGGAGGCCGCTACCTGGTGGAAGGTCATCAAGCCACAGGATCGTATTGCCTCGTGGGATGAATTTAAGGAGCTCTTGGAGGCCGAGTTTTGTCCTTGGCCGGTACGAGAGAGCCGAATCCGAGCCTTCTTCGAGGCTAAACCACAAGATATTCCCGTTTCGCAGGCGATCGTGGAGTACAACCAACAATTGATCCATGTGAAGGATCAAGTGCGTAACGAGCGTGATAAGATCCGTTATTTTGATATGCGGATGAATTTGGACTTACGGTGGTACATGGCCGGATTTGCTTGTACCACACTGAAAGAGTATCAGGACAGAGCTTTAGCCCATGATATGTTGAGCCCCGACAACGATACCGTTGAAGAACCGAAGAAGCAGAAAGTCGCGGGAAATTTTTCTGGATCTAAGGGTGGCAACTTTCAGAAGTCTCAGACGACCAACCGTTTTGCCGGACAGTCGTCACGTTCTAATAAAGGGAAGAGGAGTTACCGTCCCACTCCGGGTACCTCCAATCGCACAGTGACTTGCTATAATTGTGGTCGTCCAGGCCACTTTAATTCGGAATGCTACTTTCCACCATTAAAGTGTCACACGTGTGGACAGATGGGGCATAGAGCGGTTTATTGTTCCGAGCCGAACCAGACTTTGGAAACTCGGGCTTCTACCCCAACACCACTTGATCAAGGTATTAATCAGCGGCAATCTTTTGGTCAACCTCAGCAGAATTTCGGCAGGGGCCGGGGACGGGGTCAGAATGCTGGAGGGGGGAACTCTAGCGTCGGTTCGGTACAACCACGAGTTTATGAGATGCGTCGAGCAGACGAACCCGACGCGGCGGTGGGTTCAGGTACCATTCATATTCTATCTCATCCAGTCCGTGTACTTTTTGATTCGGGTGCTACACATTCTTTTATTTCTTTGGAGTGTGTACGCCGTTTGAATATAATTTGTTTGACTGCTTGCGATCCCTTCATCGTGAAACTGCCTAGCGGGGATAGAATTGTGGGGAACCGGGAGATTAGAGATTTCCCGGTGATTATATCCGGTATGGAATGGTTATCGAATCTGATTGTAGTTGATATGGAAGGCGAGGATGTAATCATCGGTGAGGATTGGCTTGATAGGCATCAAGCGATTATGAATTATCGTACCAAGGTTATCACCATGATGACTAAAGACGGATCTGAGTACTCATTTTTGGGGCATAAGTCGGGACTACCCAAGTTACTTATCAGTGCCATGAAGGCCGTAAAACTTTTGAATAAAGGTTGTACGGGCTATTGGTGTTATGCCTTGAAAATGGAAGGAAACGAAGTCGATCTCTCTTTGATTCCGGTTGTTAATGAGTATCCTGATGTTTTTCTGGATGACTTCCCGGGATTACCGCCAGATCGAGAGATAGAATTTACCGTGGACTTAGAGCCAGATGCGACTCCGATTTCTAAAGCACCTTACAGGATGGCACCTTCCGAGATGCAAGAATTGAAGAATCAATTGGGAGAACTTCTGGAAAAAGGGTACATCAGACCGAGCGCTTTGCCTTGGGGCGCGCCTTTCCTCTTCGTGAGGAAGGAAGATGGTTCACTACGTTTGTGCATCGACTACTGTGAGCTGAATAAAGTAACCATCAAGAATAAATATCCTTTGCCTCGTATAGACGACCTATTTGATCAATTGCAAGGAGCTGCGGTTTTCTCGAAGATTGATTTAAGATCCGGGTATTATCAACTCAGGGTGAGGGAGTCCGACATTCCGAAGACGGCGTTTCGGACGAGGTATGGGCATTATGAATTTGTAGTTATGCCTTTTGGGTTGACGAATGCGCCGGCAGTATTCATGCAGTTAATGAATAAAATATTCATCGAGTACCTCGACAGGTGTGTAGTCGTCTTTATTGACGACATCTTGATCTATTCTCGAGATAAGGAGGAACATGCCTGACACTTGCGTTTGGTTTTAGACATTTTGATAACCGAGCACCTCTATGCAAAATTCTCGAAATGTGAGTTTTGGTTGGAAGAAGTTATGTTTCTCGGCCATGTGATTTCGGCCGAAGGGGTTCGTGTAGACCCGCAGAAGATCGAGGCAGTGCTAGATTGGGCACCGCCTAAAAATGTTAAGGAAGTTCGTAGCTTTTTGGGCCTTGCTGGGTATTACCGTCGGTTTGTCGAGGGGTTCTCGAAACTCGCTCGACCGCTTACGAAATTACTTCAGAAGACCGAAAAGTTTATTTGGACGGATGAGAGACAACAGAGCTTCGATGAACTGAAGAAACGTTTGACTTCAGCGCCGATTTTAACCTTACCACAAAGTAGTGAGGGCTTTGCAGTTTATAGTGACGCTTCGGGTCAAGGCGTGGGCTGTGTTCTTATGCAGCATGATAAGACAATAGCTTTTGCGTCACGGCAATTAAAACCTTATGAGATGAATTATCCTACTCACGATTTAGAGTTGGCTGCAATTGTCTTCGCGCTCAAGATTTGGCGGCATTATTTGTATGGTTCACCGTGCCGGATTTATACCGATCACAAGAGTCTGAAGTATATTTTTAGTCAGAAGGAGCTGAATATGAGACAGCGGCGTTGGTTAGAGTTGATAAAGGATTATGATTTGGAAATTCTTTACCACCCCGGGAAAGCCAATGTCGTTGCGGATGCTTTGAGCCGTAAATCTGCATCTCTTCAAATGCTCTAGGTTCTTACATCTCAGAAGAAAATTCGTCAAGATTTAATTGAGCAAGGGATAGAAGTTTGGCTTCAACGAGTACAGGGACAGTTGTGTACTCTCGAAATTACTTCGTCCTTGGTTGATGACATCAAAGGGAAGCAGTGGAGTGACCCGATGATCTCTCAACTGAAGGAAGATGTAATTAAAGGAAAAGCTCCTGGCTTTATGGTTCACAAGGATAGTATTCTGAGATTTCAGGGCAGACTTTGTGTTCCGAACGATTTAGAGTTGAGGCAGAAAATTCTCCGAGAAGCTCATGCTACGCCTTACTCAATCCACCCCGGGACGAGTAAGATGTACAAAGATTTGAAGCGAAATTTTTGGTGGAATAACATGAAGAAGGATGTTACAGAGTTTGTACTACGGTGCTTGACGTGTCAACAAGTCAAGATTGAACATCAACGACCCGCAGGGTTGTTGAAACCGCTTCCCATTCTCGAGTGGAAATGGGAAGACATCTCTATGGATTTCATCACTGGCATGCCGAGAACTCGGGCCGGAATGAATATGATTTGGGTAATTGTCGATTGGCTGACCAAGTCTGCACACTTCTTGGGTATTAAAGATACTTGGGGACCGGATAGACTGGCTTGAACCTTTATTGCTGAGATCGTGAGGCTACACGCTACCACCAAGACCATTGTTTCTGATCGAGACGGCCGTTTCGTATCGCACTTTTGGCAGGCCGTTCATCAGGCTTTGGGTACTGAGTTGAGATTGAGCACTTCCTTTCATCCTCAGTCGGATGGTCAGACAGAGAGGACGATTCAGACGTTGGAAGATATGTTACGGGCTTGTGCCTTAGACTGGAGTAATGATTGGGAGCTTCACTTGCCGTTGATCGAGTTTGCTTACAATAATAGTTGGCATGCATCGATCAAAATGGCACCCTTCGAGGCACTTTATGGTAGGCGATGTAGGTCGCCATTATGTTGGGACGAGGCTTCTGAGCTAGTTGGGACGGAGCCGGATATGTTGATGGAGACTAAGGAAAAGATTTCTATTATCCGGGACCGATTGCTGGCTGCCCAGAGTCGTCAGAAATCTTATACTGATACTCGTCGTTGACCCTTGGAGTTCGAAGTGGGGGATCATGTCTTACTCAAGGTGTCGCCGACCCGTGGAGTTTTTCGCTTTGGGAAAAAGGGGAAACTTAGTCCGAGGTATATCGGACCTTTCGATATTTTGGACAGAGTTGGAGATTTAGCTTATCTCTTGGCGTTGCCTCCAGCTTTGAGTCACGTCCATAGTGTTTTTCATGTGTCTCAGTTGAGAAAGTACGTACCGGATCCGAGCCACATTATCGACTACAGTGAGATTGACGTAGCCGAGGATATTACCTTTCCGGAGAGACCCATGAAGATCCTTGAGCATCGCAAGAAACAACTTCGGCATAAGACCATTCCACTGGTTAAAGTGCAATGGTCGAGACATGGAGTTGAGGAGGCAACTTGGGAGACGGAAGAGAAGATGTGGGTGGAATACCCCGAACTATTTATTTCTTAAGTTTCGGGACGAAACTTCTTTTTAGAGGGGGAGAATGTAATACCCGTACTTTTATTGACTGTTTAACTTTGTCGTCCTCCTTATGTTGTCGCTCTGTAAATGCTTGGAGATGTTGTTGATATTGTTATTGAGTTTCGTATCTCGTTTGGTTTTTGATCATGTCGTTTAGACCTTGCGGAAATGTTCTGGACCAGAGATATAACGCACGCTAGGCCTAGGCTAACGCACGCTAAGTCTGCTTGATTAGTGCACGCTAGCTTTGAGCCGTAGCGCGCGCTAAGAGGATCAGTCAGGTCAGAACCAGTATTTCGGACTGTTCTCTGTACTGGCGGATTAACGCACGCTAGGAGTTGTTAGCGCGCGCTATTCGTGGTTAGTAGCGCACGCTAACATCGTCCGTAGAGCACGCTACCGGGCTGGTCAGCAGAGGCAGTGAGGTTGCCAGGTTTTCTGGACTATCAAGTAGCGTACGCTAGGCTTCGGCTAGCGCACGCTAAAGCTATTGCATAACGCACGCTAAACCATAGCGGTAGCGCACGCTAAGTTTTGAGCAGGGCAGAGACAGTAAGTTCTGGACTCCAGTACTGGATGCCACATTTTGGACTAGCGCACGCTAGAGACAGACGATTAGCGCACGCTAACGGAGCCGGCAGAAGCCACTGGACTATCCGGTGACTTCGCTAGCGTACGCTAATGAAGGAGGCGTAGCGTGCGCTAGACTGGACAGATATATATATATATATGGCAGTTGACTTTATTTTCGTCATTTCTCACCTTCTTCACTCCTTTTCGACAGGAATCACCCGGGAGAGACGATCTTGGGCGATTGGAAGCAATCTTCCATCTAACAACAATATATTTGGTTGGAGAACAAGGATTTCACAACATCTAATTCATCCTAACGTCCGAATCAAGGTAAAAATCCTTAGAACACTACTTTTGGGAATTTTGGGGATTTTCGTAGATTCGTCCGATTTACCCGTTTTGAAGCTTGAGAACCTTGAGATTATGATGTATCTATACCGTATGCATGCTTTCCTACGATTTTACGGTTTGGATTGTGCCGTTTTCGGACTTGTGAGTTTTGGACGATTTTCCAACCTCTAGTTGATTATCCGTATATTTTTTATGAATCGTAGACGGGTTTCGGGGGTTTCTTCGTGTAATTCGAATATGGATAATTGATTATCATATTCCTTGCGAATCGTTTAGGTGCCGGAAGCGCGTTCTTGGACCTACCGAACTCATACCTTTTTCCATTCGATTTGTCGATGTCTCAAAGGCAAGTATATAATTATGATTGTACGTTCTCGACTTTGAAAGTAAGAAATATTGATGGTATGATATGAACGAACCGTTTTTACGGCATTCATAGATATATTGATGGCATATTATGAACGAACCGTTTTTACGGCATTCATATATGTATTAATGGCATGTAGTGAACGAACCGTTTCTACGGCATTCCTACATGTATCGGCGTATGATATGAACGAACCGTTTCTACGGCATTCACATATGTATCGGCGTATGATATGAACGAACCGTTTCTACGGCATTCACATACGTCTTAATGTGGCACTATGAGATTTTAGTTATTCCGGAATACTAGTCTTGAACTGATGAATTGACGGTTACATTTACTTTATTGTCGAGGAGTATTGTGTTTCATACTTGATATACTTGCACTAGCTATTCGACGGCTAACCCCTTTATGGGGGAAATACGTTTCATGTATTTCAGGTACCAGGAGGACGGACAGGCAGGTATCGGGTCGGCATGAAGATGGTGGGCAAGTGTGATACTGTGTCTTTCTTCCAGTTATGTTATGAGTTTTTCGTTCAGTGTTGTTGTACTGGATTGGCTATTGAATACTCGAGTATTGTTTTCCATTTTCTTTGATGTCCCGGCCTGTGTTTGCCGAAGTATTGATTCGTGTTGTGATGTCTTTGAATACATTGGTTATGTTTTTTTGAATACCTTTGTATTGTCTTCATTCTATTATGTGTAGACCTTCTCGGTCAAAGTTTACAGTTCCGCGTATGTTTAGCCTTGGCGGGGCTTACGGCGCTGTAATATTCCCTGAATAACTTGGGGGTGTTACAACGCCCGACCCATACTAGCAAGGACCGGTCCCGGGGATTCAACAAATCTTACCTGGTGGCACATCACTTACAACAATCATACAACAACAAGCCAATACTGATGCCAAACAACACTAAGCACCACAGCTTCCTTATAAAGGAGTAATAACTAATATCACACAACGTCACATATTCACCGAACAAGTACACATATCAATACACAGTCCTCGGCAACTGATTATGGTCTATTATATTCACGAAATATGATTATAACATCTTCTAACATATGATGTATACACGCGTCCTCCGAAAACACATTTATTCACGAAGTATACGCGCTATCTTCAGAGAAAATCCTTTATCGAGAATATACCAATCCTTTTTAAAGTTCATTAAAACATTTGGATCGCACACATACAATTAATTATCAACCGTTATGTCTACGAAACATGAAGTGTATGGGCAAGATACTTTCCTCGAAACTACGAGCAATCGAACAACGAATGGATGAGGTTGAGCAGCCCTCGAACTTCCGAAAACGACCAAGATTCTCGACAGCCCCACGAATACTACGAGAATAATACCATCACGAATTAACAACACTAATCAGAAACCAAAACGACTCTAAGATCAACAAGGATCTAAGAGTTTCTCAAAGAAATCAAGAATCATTGTTCCGGGTGATATAAAATCAATAAAGGAGTTACCAATCCGAAGGTCACGGCCAAGACAACAAGAATACACAACCGATCGGGTAAGAATCACGAAACAAAGGAAACACACCAAATATTTCTCAACTAGGGTTCTTAGGAAGGAAATACTTCGATCCGTAATGAAAAACAGTTAGATGATGATAATAACATGAAGAAAACTCACCACGATGATGATTGAAGATGAAGATCGCCTATGATCTTCATTAGAGACTCGCCCCGAGGACTGGAAATGAAAAGGAGAGAAAAAGAAAGAAAATGGGAAAGGAGGCTTGCTGTCTAGTATTTATACTGGCAGCTATTAGCGTGTGCTAACTCTGCGCAGTAGCGCGCGCAAACGGGTCAATGGTTCCAGAACTTCCCGCCCGCAACACAGTTAGCGTGCGCTAGCCAATATTCGTAGCATGCACTAACGAGTCACGAATCCAGTCCAGTGGCTCCTGGACAGATCTGCACCTACCAGGTAGTGTGCGCTAGAAAGGACAATTAGCATGCGCTAAGCACACGATAACGTGCGCTATCTACCAACCCTAGCGTGCGCTAACGAGACTCCAGTCCCAGTCCAGTGGCCCCTGGACTGCCTTTAGACTGCCGGTTAGCGTGCGCTACACACCCGGTAGCATGCACTAATAAGGACATAGTAGCGCGCACTACAACACAAGCGATAGCGTGTGCTACACCACAATGAGTCAAAAACTCATGCAACGATCTGAACGGAAATCAAGTACGTGTCCACTCATGACACACCCAAACGTGGCACAGCATTCCAAAGACATGGAAAACGCCAATCTGATAACCTGCGTAAAAACTCAATGAAACTGGAACGAAGATCTCGAGTGTTACATTCTACCCCTCTTAAAAGAAGTTCGTCCCCGAAATTCGAAGCAACAAGGCAAGGAGATAACATAATATACGACTGGTAGACTATGCTCTCAGGGACTCCTCAGAGTCAATCCTGATATCAGTGCTTAAGTTCGTGCCTCGTAAGGCTCGGTGACTAACTCGCAAAACTGATCCCGGTGTCCCATGAGTCTGCACTTGTAACACGTTACCGGCAGAGAAGGGTAATGTGCACGAACATGTCTCGACACATTGTAGTTTAAACACCTACTGGCTTTACCAGGAGTCAAAGCTGACGATTTGGAACTCTCAGTCCCACGCATCGAGCGATGGAGCTTCACAGTAGAAAGACTACGATGTTGTAATCCAGAAACACCAACTCTTGTAATGTCCATAAAGTCATCGAACATCCTCTATTTCTTCGACTCGAGCACACGCTCCGACGATAATGAAGCTAGTTCGCAGGCTAAAGCTCGATCCTGGTAATCTCTTAGCGAAGTGCAAGTGAATCCCGCCATATACTAGGGAATCTCCTGCTTTATCCGTCTGTTAAAATGAAAGATCTTCTCTTCTTCGGTCCTCACCTGATCTCGCACATGACTGAGTTGTTTGCTATAGTCGATGATAGCCTGCGACACTGATATATCTTGTGGTTCTGCCAAATAAAATTCACGAATTCTCTGTTCTCTAATCGGTTTTGGATAGAACTCGGCTTCCATAAATTCCTGGAACTCCGCCCACGTGACATCAAGACCACGAGGTTTAACAGCTTCCCACCAATTAGCGGCATCTTTGTCAATAAGGTACTGAGCGATAGGTACCTTCCGCTCTTGAGGACAATCGACAGCCTCGAATATCTTTCCCAACTGGGAAAGCCATCCGTCCCAGCCCAACGCATCTACAGCACCAGCAAATCGAGGGGGATTCATACGAACTACCTCTCAAAGCCATTGATTTACACCGACGTTCTGAGTTGCGTCAGTGTTGCGTTTGTTGGGATTCCGGAAACAAAAACGAATACGTAGTGGAATAATAAAGAATCTCATACAGGATCGATCAAGTAATTTATATATGAAAAGAAAAAATGAAGATAAAAGGATTAAGGTCACATACCCTTGAAGCCTTTTATAATATCTTTGTAAGTTGATGTTGATCACGAACCCGAGCACGAGCATGAAATCCCTTCGTCCCCAACACCAAAAAACTATGCCTCTACGTCACCACGCGTCAGAAGTTGCCCGAAAAATTCTACAGTAATTCGTTCTTGAAGGAACACGACTAGGAATCACTATAGGAATTTTTCTCTAAATATTTCTTACTAGTTTTCACTTCCAAAATGAACAACACTTGAAGAAATAAATTTTCTCCCCTCTCTATCCTTACTCTCAGCCGAATCTCACCAAAATGCAAGGTAATGGTGTGAGTTGTTATGTAATGTTATATAATATACAAAGGAATCCCACCATATGTTGTCATTTTGGCACCATTAGTTGAAATGAAACATGGTGGGATCTCACCACATTAAACAAAAACAAAACAATACAAGAGAGATGGAGGTGGGGCGGCCCCATGAGGAAAGTTCTAGGAAACAGGTCGAGTCACTCGGCTCGTATATCACGTTCGTCAAACGACTCCGTTAAATACACTCCATTTTATCACCAATGTATTTATACTAATTAATTAATATAATTAATTAATTATATTAAATACAAAAATATTTCTCTAAGAAATATAATTTATGAATTAAATTGATTACCCGGTAACTTAATTTCAATTCATAAGACCGCTATTTGATTTATCCAATAAATCATAATTAGATATCCAATATCTAATAGTATTAGAGAGATAATATATTAACATTTATCCGACAACGCTACTGATGCGCGACTTTGTAGATCCGTCTCAGCCGGCATTGGGAGGAACTAATGAGTGCGGGCAGCACTTAGCCAGCTTAGTGGGTCGCACTGTAAATCTCGACTGAGAACGAATGAATGGATCATTTCAGAACGAACGAAGGGATCATTCCAGAACCATTATGTCGTGAATTCCATAAATTTAAATTGGATTTAATTTGACTAAATCAATATTTGGAATATTTTTTGAGTTAAGAGAAATTAATTAAACGAGAATGTTATTTTTGGCCGGATTCGATTATATGTATTAATTGGTTTAATACCATTAAAATTGAATAGATTAATTTTTATATTGATTGGATTAATACATTAATTGATTATATAATTTTAATACCATTTATATTAATTGGATTAATATTGTAGAAATTGAATAGATTAATTTTATAGATTAATTGGATTAATATATATTAAAAGTAATTATTTAATTTCATTGCTATTACATGTTGTGTGGAATCCTTATGTGATGGTGTTATAGCTCGTGGACTTGGTTTTGATTTGTTCGTTTCAATTGGGTTGTAAAGGCCGTTTTGAGACTATTTATTTTTACTGGAAAATTTGTATAATAGGATGCATTTTCTATGATGTAATTATTTATTTGGTTATGACGGATACCGAAGACAACGGACCAAGAAGACGAAGAATCGAACAATATTTTATTTTTTCTTTATTGGGTCATTCGCTTGGCCCAGTACTTAGGAATAGGTCCATGAGCTAATGTTGGTAGTAACTAGGTTGCTATTTATTGTTTTTCATTTTGAATGATTGACACACGAATGCGCTTATAAATGAATTAATGTGCAAAATGTACCATTAGTCGCGAAATTCTCCTGACAACAAACAGACTAAGTTTGAAAAAGGTTACGAGGTTTCATACCCTCTATCAAACTCGTATAAAATTGATACCCGAGGTGGTGTGCTATGCTTCCGAGTTATCGAGGTAGTACATTTGGTAGAGGTTAAAAATTTCTTGAGTGCATTAGATGCCTTCGGTTGGTGATAAATTTCGCCCCTATAAACCTGATAGGTTGTCGGGTAAGATTCAATAGTCAAACTGATAGACGTTGATGATCAACAACTTAGATAGGCTGGATTGCCAAGAAACCTGATAGGTTGAGGGCATGAAGACTAGGGTAAAAGAAGATCGAATCATCTGTTGGACGGGTTGGTGTTGAACACCACTTTACAAAAATTAATAGGCAAGAAACCTGATAGGTTGCGTCTGTTAAAATTTGTAAAGAACTTGATCACTACTAGGAAGTCGATCTTTCCATGACTTACGGGTTATAACATGGGAGTGTGTAATTCCGATAAAATTAGTGGGAGCCGAGATAAGAATTATACAAGCCCTTAAATTCTATAATCGGTCATAATAAAACAAGTCACTAATTCAATCTTGTCTATATCAATGCAGTGAAACGTATCTATATCTCTCTAAAATGTCTAAGAACCCACTTGCAATATTACTTGAAAATAATCTCCTAACTAGCCCCAATTTTGTTGACTGGTTGCGGAATCTGATGATTGTACTCAGTATGGAGTCTCTGGGATACGTCTTGGAGGCGGACATTCCACCAACTCCAATTCGGACTAGAGGTAATCAGGAAGAGATTTACGTCCATGAAAAATGGGTCAAGGATGACGTGTTGGTCCATGCCTTTATGATGGGCTCAATGACTAATGAGCTGTAGAGAGCACATGAGAAAATGACTTCTGCTAGGCGGATTCCTGCACACTTGACCAAACTTTATGGAGAGCACAGTAGGACTGCTAGATTTGAGATATCGAAGCAGTTGTTCAGTGCTAGGATGAAAGAAGGGGAGAAAGTGGTAGACCACGTCCTTTAGATGTTCTCTATGATTGAGAGGCTTGAGCTGCCCAATTTTCATATGGATTTATCCCTTCAGATTGATCTCATCCTTCAATCTCTGCCAGACTCCTTCATACAGTTTGTAATGAATTTCAACTGTAATGAGATTTCATGCACATTAGCTGGGCTAATGAATAAACTAGTGACGGAACAGTCTAACATGAAGAATAAACCGAGGGAGGCTACTCTTGTGATTTCTTCTGGGCCTCGGAGGTCCAAGAACAAGAAGAAAAAGACCTGCGAGCAGTATAAACCCAAGAAGGGGGTGCAGAAAGGCAAGGTCAAGGCCCAAAAGGTTCAGAGGGTAAGCGGTCCATAACCTACGGACAAATGTCTTGAATGCGATGAGCTGGGCCACTGGCATAGGACTCATCCCAAGATTAATGGCGCTTGTAATATCCGCAATTTTGATTTTTCGGTAAAATTATTTTTTTGGCCGGAGTCCATATTAACGGCTCGCTTGTGACTGTTTCGTCATTATGAGAATGATTAATTCTGCACTTTTTGACATCCGAGTTTGTTTCGGTGTCGTTTTGTTGAGTTTCGTGCTTCTTAGCGACTTTTCCGCATTTGAGTCCGATTCTTGCGAATCTCATTCGAAACCATTGTTTCGTGTTCCTCGTAAGTCCTTTTAACTTTGTTAGACGTGTTGTGAGCTTTGGTTTGGTTATTCGATCACGTCTCGTGATTTTCGGGCATCTTGGGCCATTTTGCAATTTCCCTAAGTTGTGAGTATCTGCATTTGTAATTGTTGTCTTGACCTTTTTATGGTCGCGTCTCAGTTTGATTGTAGCTTAAGCTCTTAGTATGATCTTATTCTGGAGCTTTCCGTGCATATCTTGAACTTGGTATTTCGATCAGAGGAGTCTGTTTTTGTAACCAGCTTTGAGAACACTACTGTTGTAGTTCTGGGTGCATTAGTGCACGCTAAGGGATCTCCTTAGCGCATGCTATCGAACAACAGGGTCTAAGGTTAGTAGTTGGATTCAGTTCCGTTAGCGCACGCTAAGGGAAGGTGGTTAGCGTGCGCTAAGGCGCAGTGGTTATCGCACGCTACGGGTGTGGTAGCGCATGCTAACTGGAGGTGCAGAAATAGTCCAGAGTCTAGTGGACTGTAATATCCTAGAATTTCGCTATGATTTTTCGCATTATTTTATCTGAGTTATACTGTACAGAGTGGGACCGATACAGTATGGATTAATAATTTTGGGAACTATGATAATTGTGCCAGTATGTCTATCGAGGTTATTTTATTTCTAGGATATTACATGCTTGATGTGTTTTTCGGTGTCGGATATACTGTATGAGTATTTACACAATTGCCGTACTTGGTCGACAGTTGTATTTGAGGATATCGTGCATCAGATGTATTGTATGAGAATGTTATCGGAACGAGCACATATATTCAGTATGTCGTGTGTACGTATTCATTATATTGAGACGGCAGACAGGAGCAGAAATGGCTAAGTAGGAAAGCCAGCTTACGTATGTAACTAAGCAAGCTTAACGTACGTTAAGTTGTGTACACAACATACGTTAAGAAGGGAATCGGACAGGATCGAGCTGTGGTCGGCAAGTGGGCCCAGTGTCCGCAGCTTTCGGCACGGATGTGGACAGGCGAGTCAACCCCGAGCCTTACGTACGCTAAGGTCATATCATTACGTACGTTAAACGAATATGTTACTGTAGCAAGTCAATGGCTATATTACGTACGCTACATTATGGACATTACGTACGTAATACACAATACGAATTGAGGCAATGAGCTCTGGATGCCGATAACGTATGCTATATAGGACATGTAGCGTACGTTAGGAAGCTTTACGTACGTTAATTGTGGGTGTTAACGTACGTAACATGCCGGACAGGTTATATAACTAAGGTTGGTCCTTCATTTCCTCACAAGAGGAAACACATCTCTTCCTCCCAAACTTCATTCCTCCTCAGTCCTGGCCCTAATCCCGACCCTTGTACCTTGGTTAAGACCTTGGTGAGTTGATTAAAAGCTTGAAGCTTGGAGTTCTTGATGTTTTTGGAAGTGTTTGATCTTTGGGATTCCTCTTCAAGAGGTATGTTGGATAACTCTTCTCGTTGATTCGGATTTTGATATTGTTGTTGATTTTCTCCTTCGTATAATGATGGTTACAGTGTTGCTGTTGTGATTCTTGAGGTTGTATGAATTTTATATTGAAGAACAAAATGATGTATACCCTGGATTATGAATTAAATGATGGTTTAGATTATATAACCCATCGAATTATGTCGTTTTGTTGTCTACAAACATGATTATGGATTAATTCATGTTCTTAAAGAACTCTTGAGTTATATATGTCGTGATTTTACGGAATTTGGAAGGATTACGGTTAATTTTGGTATATGGTTATTCATGATGAAAACCGATAATTTAATTTCTATGAATTTACAAAGATAAGCCGTGTTAATCCGAAATTAAGATTGAAATCGTAACCAAGAATGATTGAAGACATTGTTAGAATTACTGATTATCGAATTTTGTCTTGTATTCGTATTGTTATGAGTTGATATGGTTTGGTTTCATATGATCAAGATGTTGTTGAAACGTTGAGTTGATTGGTTGATTATATCGGTTGTTGATTGTTATCGAATGCAGCATTAATTGATAATTGCATTAGGTTGCGTTAAGTGACCGTTGATGACTAACCATTGTGCTGCGATTGGAATTGGAGAATGTATGGATCGCCTTGGTCGGGGCTGCGGAGCTTGTAGATGAAGACAACAGGAGTGGTAACAACTTCATCATACCGGTATCGATGCAAGTTATGCTTTCTCAGTTCAAAATGTTTAATAAATGGTTTCATTTTCATTTCATTTATGAATCATATAGCAATGGTATCATGGAATATGAATTGTCGGGATGATGGTATGTACATTATGCTTGGACTGAGATAAATCATAATGTATATAATTTTAAAGATGTCTAGTGGAATCGGAGACGTGAATTATATTTGGTCTATTGTATGATAAGTTAAATACCGAGACTAGTTATCATGTCGATATTAAACTTGAGATGGTGGTTGGTATTAGTTATGGATTGTACTTCTTTTTGGATTATTCGGATAATTGTGTATTCATTCAGGGATGTTGGTCGTGGAGAGGATAGCGTCTCTAGCTTGAGGTAAATTAATATTGCTAGATTATGATAATCATCCTCTGGCATTATTGTATGTGTGCGTTGATACTTCATGTGGTGAGTATGTATCATTGTGTGTTACGTTTTGTGATGTGCTCTTTCTTTGAGCTATGATCTGTTGGGCCGATGTGTTAGGGGATAAGACCTAAATGGCACCTATGTTCTGGGGTATTCCTGTGAGGATACTTTCGTGACCCTTGGTTGGGACCTTGGGGTATTCTGTGATTGCATGAACTGTGTTAGGGGATAAGACCTAAATGGCACCTACGTTCCGGAGTATTCCTATGAGATGCTTCAGTGACCCTTGGCTGCGGCCTTGGGGTTTATATGTTAGTATTATATGCATTGTTGAGCATGCCATGAACTGTTGTCTGACGGAAATACGACATTGTGGTCGTATTGGTTTTGCATGATCGAGTTATCGTTGCTCACTTGGAAAGTCTTCTGATCCTTGTTGGATATGTGTTTCTTCGAGATTTTTTGTCATGTTGTATCGTGGCATATCTGGAGTCAGATACGTTCTGATCGTTCATGTGTAGGATTTTTGAGGCGGGCACGTGTAGCATATGTTGGTTTCGACCTCATATTGAACCGTGCACACGAGACGTACTTCGTGAGGCTGGTTAGGTACGAGACCAGATGTGTATCTGATCAATACCCGTGGTTGGCTTGTACATAGATACATGTCCGGATCGGGCATATCGTGACGTCCATCTTGAGTATTATTGATTGGTCGTTCATAGTCCATGTATAATCGGATCTGTTCGATAGTCGGGTTGTCTTTGAAATCCCGTATATATGAATTGTATATGGTTGAAGATTTTATTCTCTCATGTATCTGTCCCCGTTGACCCTTTACTGACCTCGTTTGGAGTTCCCCCTATCATTGGTAATCTCGTCGTTATTGATCCTTATTGATTCTGTTTAGGAGTTTGCCTTATCGTTGGTATTCTCGGTTGTTGATCCTTTATTGATCTTATTGGACTTTATCATACCGTTGGTATTCTCGGTTGTCGATCCTTCATTGATCTTGTTGGAATTTACCGTGTCGTCGGTATTCTCGGTTGTTGACCCTTTATTGATCTTATTAGAGTTTATCGTACCGTTGGTATTCTCAGTTGTTGATCCTTCATTGATCTTGTCGGAGTTTACAGTATCGTTAGTATTCTCGATTGTTGATCCTTTATTGATCTTGTGGAGTTTACCATGTCGTTGGTATTCTCAGTTGTTGATCCTTTATTGATCTTGTGGAGTTTACCATGTTGTTGGTATTCTCGGTTGCTGATCCTTATTGATCTTGTTGGAGTTCCCCCTCTCATGGCATGTCGATCTTGTGTGGGGTTATCATGTCATTGATATTCTCGTTTTGATGCATTGGTTGTTTATCATTATTGATTGTGTGAGTATTCATGCTTGTATTGATATCCGGGACTTGCCATTGTCTTGGGACAGTTGATTTACAGATGTGCCGTGTGATATCAGTTTTATCAGGATTAGGATCCGATTGTGTGACCCTGCAAACAGGATTGGTCATGGACAGATCAATTCGCTAAGTTTTGGGGGTGTTAAAGAAAATGGTATCGGAGCTTGGGTTTCGTAAAACCCGGGCATGTGTGTTATGTGGCTCTACCGGTGCGGTAGTAGCGTGACTTTTGAAAATAATTTTATGACTTTTCGAGTCAAACTGATTTTAGAGGTTCTAGATTTTGAGATATTTTCAAATTGCCATATTTGCGATGCCGGTGTGTTGTTATTGTGTCTAGACCTTGTATGGGAGTCGTATGCTAGTATCACGGGAGATCATCGACTTCACGGACCTGTAAGTATGTTCTTTCAGTTATTCAGTTGTGATGATGATTATTTGAACATAGTGACATGATTTTGAGATATTTCGGGACTGAGATACTGATTATGACAGGATTTTAAGTTTCGAGGACGAAACTTATTTAAGTGGGAAGATATGTAATATCCTAGAATTTTGCTATGATTTTTCGCATTATTTTATCTGAGTTGTACTGTACAAGTTGGGACCGATACAGTATGGATAAATAATTTTGGGAACTGTGACAGTCGTGCCAGTATGTCTATCGAGGTTATTTTAATTCTAGGATATTACATGCTTGATGTGTTTTTGGGTGTCGGATATACTGTATGAGTATTTTCACAATTGCCATACTTGGTCGACAGTTGTATTTGAGGATATCCTGCATCAGATGTATTGTATGAATGTTATCGGAATGAGCACATATATTCAGTATGTCGCGTGTACGTATTCAATATATTGAGACGGCAGACAGGAGTAGAAATGGCTAAGTAGGAAAGCCATTACGTACGCTACATAATGGAGCTTACGTATGTAACTAAGCAAGCTTAACGTACGTTAAGATGTGTACACAGCGTACGTTAAGAAGGGAATCGGACAGGATCGAGCTGTGGTCGGTAGGTGGGCCCGGTGTCGGCAGCTTTCGGCGCGGATGTGGACAGGCGAGTTAAGCCCGAGCCTTACGTACGCTAAGGGCAGATCATTACGTACGTTAAACGAGTATGTTACTGTAGCAAGTCAACGGCTATATTATGTACGCAACATTATGGACATTACATACGTAATACACAATACGAATTGAGGCAGTGAGCTCTGGATGCCGATAACGTATGCTATATAGGACATGTAGCGTACGTTAGGAAGCTTTACGTACGTTAATTGTGGGTGTTAACGTACGTAACATGCCAGACAGATTATATAACTAAGGTTGGTTCTTCATTTCCTCACGAGCGGAAACACACATCTTCCTCCCAAACTTCATTCCTCCTCACTCATGGCCCTAATCCCGACCCTTGTACCTTGGTTAAGACCTTGGTGAGTTGATTATAAGCTTGAAGCTTGGAGTTCTTGATGTTTTTGGAAGTGTTTGATCTTTGGGATTCTTCTTCAAGAGGTATGTGGATAACTCTTCTCGTTGATTCGGATTTTGATATTGTTGTTGACGTTCTCCTTCATATAATGATGGTTACGTGTTGTTGTTGTGATTCTTGAGGTTGTATGAATTTTATATTGAAGAACAAAATGATGTATACCTTGGATTATGAATTAAATGATGGTTTAGATGATAGAACCCATCGAATTACATCATTTTGTTGGCTACAAACATGATTATGGATTAATTCATGTTCTTAAAGAACTCTTGAGTTATATATATCGTGATTTTACGTAATTAGGAAGGATTACGATTAATTTTGGTATATGGGTATTCGTGATAAAAACCGTTAATTGAAATTCTATGAATTTACAAAGATGAGCCGTGTTAATCTGAAATTAAGATTGAAATCGGAACCCAGAATGATTGAAGACATTGTTAGAATTATTGATTATCGACTTCCGGCTTGTATTTGTATTGTTTGCATCAAAACATGTAAATGACAAACTTTAAACGTCTCACTTTGAAATCATTTGCAAAACAATATTTTCTGTGCAACTGGCATTGTCAAAACCACCAGGCCACTACACAGCAGCATCACCTTTAATAACAAACAAGGTAACCACGCAAGGTCATCAAACCATTCGTACATACTTAAATCAATACAGGAAACTTTCCCAAATCCGAGTCTGAAGTTTACACCGACTGAGATTTTTCATCTTTCACTATATATTTTTGAAAATAAAAATCGTATTGGTTTTTGAAATAAAATATTTCTATGGTGTGAAAGATTTTTTTTTTGAAAATTATGTACTCGAATTATTTGAAAATACAACAATACGTTAAAATCATTTTCGAAAATCCTCCCAACACTACATGAAAATCAACGACGGTAACATTTTACAAAATATCTACATGTACTTTAAAACAACTCTTTCAAATACCGTCTAGGTTTTATTTGAGAATCCGAGGCCGGCTCGCCAATTCCAAATAATTTTCAAAGTACACACAGAGCCGCCGATTAATAGAACCGTCGAAACTTTATGAAATTTTCAGGAAGGCGTTCTTGAACACATACACAGCAGAGATAATTTAAACATAATCGATTATCAACTAGCACTACAAAAAGTCCTAACACATATTCCCACACAACAGTTGTCATCACTAGACAACACATATAGAATACAGTCGCAGACGATTGGCTGCAAAACATAGACCTGAAGGCTAAAAATGCGGTTCCATAGCCTCTGCCCAGGCTGATTAGCGCGCGTTACAACAAAGATTAGCGTGCGTTAAACATGCCACGTTAGCGCGCGTTAGCCTCGTACTAAGCCTACGCTAACTGCTCTAATCAACAGCACGATTGCAAACATATACAAGGCAATACTAGAATCGAAGGTTACAAATAAGCAACAACATACGAGTTTGAATGCCATCGATTCACATAATTACAACATTTCACAAGCAACCATCAAAAGACAATCATCATTCAAAACTGAAATTTCTCCTATCAGCATGGAGGGTTATCTCAACGTGCACATACCGAATGACTCGGCGTTCACACTACCATCTTAATCATAAAACTGGGCACCATTGCCCAAACAGCGATAACATCATCAATACACATCTTCTGACTAACATTCATGAAACCGAAAAATTATAAACGAGAGTCACGTCTTGGGTATATTTTGTAGACCTCATTTGAGTTTAAAACTCGTGTTTTGAAAACTTATGGTATGAGATGAAAATGAAATATCGGTAGTTGAAGTCTCAAAAATTTTGACATTGAGGTCATCATACAAAAGTCAAAAAATTTCCTCCCTTGGAGGACATTTTAAAAATTTACGTGGCTCCCCGGAAGCCTTCGAAAACTAAAAATTCCAAGGTTGTTACTCTTGCAAGAAAAACGGTTTATACGAAGATACATTCAGCAATAACATTCTTCATTCTAGCACAATACGGGAATCAACATATATGCCACATTATCATAAATCACATTTAAATTGTACCCCAAAATACAAAATCATACAACTAGCTCGTGCAGCTCGAGGCACAACATGAAGTAGGGAGACTTACATCCACAGATCGCACGAAGATGATGGCTGCACAATGATACAAATCATAACCGACATCCCAGATGACGCGTCGCGATGCAACTCAGTCAGACACAATCTGACAAGACAAGACCCAACATTACACGATTGGACCCGACAGCCTAGGTTTCCGCAACCTAAGCTCTGATACCATAAATGTAACACCTCTAGAATCAAACCGGGAATATTACACGCCGTAGACCCTCTCCGTGAGGATCCACCAGGCTAGACATCAACCAACACCTTACATTACATACCGACGTAACAAAATAACAAACCAATAGACCGATTTCGTCTTTCATCACTAACATACAAATGAAAGTATACATTTCTATATGACTCGTACCCATGCAAGGGTAAAATACACTCATAAACAAAAAGTACAACAGTGGAAAGACCATACAATGAACTCCGGCTGACTGCACCCAAAACTGGTCTTCATGTGATTAGTATCATTGACATCCATCATCCTTCGCACGGATCATGTGATTTGCTCCCAAAACCTGCATGTACCTGGATGCAGAACAAACACCCAGCCCCCGAATACTTCGGGGGTTCGCAAAACTCCACTGTTTTGCTAGTACAAGTATAAAGTGCAATTACGAGCCATACACAACACATTCCGAGAATATAACGAAAGACTTCCCGAGATATATCATTTAGTGAAAATAGTTCAAGTCTTGAAAGTAGAAACGAAACAAGTAAGAACTTTGAAAACACTTCCAAATCTCGGGAGTTTTGAAAACATTTGAAATTGAAAAGTTCTTAATTCCTCGAAAGCCACTTAGGGTCATAGCCCCAAAGTTCATTTTCCAAAATACAAGTCCGTTAATAAATCACGGGGTCCACGACCCAACCATTCCGGTCACAAAACACAGGGTCCACGACCCAATCATCCACTTCAATTCACTTACAAGGACACATTACACATAACACATTATCTCATGCCATTCTAGCCAAACACCAAGACTCGATATATAATGTCTCTCGACCCCGAGCACAAAGCATTGTGATACACCGAACAATATCACAATTAACGAAAATATCAACATCGATATCATAAAAACCACACTTGGTAACCCATGGCTGTGCCCCTTAGCATCGTCCCCCAGACGCCCAGTCGAACGTTCCGGGTGGGAAACCACTTCTGTGGCTGTACCCCTTAGTATCGGCCCCCAGATGCCCCGTCGAACGCTCCAGGTGGAAGATCAACGACACACACACCCAAGTTCACTTTTATGGCCGTACACCTTAGTATCAACCCCCAGACGTCCCGTCGAACGCTCCGGGTGGAAGAACAACAACTCACAGACCCAAAAGATCATAATTCATAGTTGCAAACCACAAGCGTCGGAAGTCAATCACAGTATATATAGTCGAGGTACCTTGCTAGAATGGCCAGTTCATCCAACACATACTCACGACTAAGTAACGATACAATTAACACTAGAATTCAACGATGCAGCTAGTACCAATAACATAGCAATGAGAGAAAATAGCTATCCAACCACACCGAACGGCACAACCTCCTCATAAAGTAGTTACCACCTTTATCACACCATGTCACATGATCATCAATAAACACACATTCCTCCACATATACCTCAACGAGAGGTTAAACTATAAATATAGAATGTCATAATCACACAAAACGATACCCTACGAAAGTAAGGTATTGCTTTACTCAACAATAATACACATATTTAGACAAGCACATTTAACAACGAAATCATACGAGTCATTTTTAAGGAAATATTGAAAAGTATATTGATTCCTTTGAAAGTTAATTATAGATGTTCATTCAGCACGTATCGTCGATCACCAACTACTAAATCCACAAAAACACGTAATGTATGGGCAAGATACTTGCCTCGACAATCGATACCAAACACTCCGACGAACACGGCTCAGTCGGGAACCTCGAACACCTACAATTCTCCGGGCGGAACAATAATAACACGATCGATCGGGAAGCTTGAAGAAAACGACGAACAGAAGGGTTCCAACTCGAGTTCTTCGCAAGGAACATGACCCTAACATCATACCATCAATAAATTAACGTTCGAACGAGGAAGAATAATCATAGAACGCCCGAATCCCCTTTGTGATATTTTATCGAACACCTTCAAGGCGTCGATAAGATACTCAATAAAACGACGAATCCTCGGCAATCCAACCATGGAACAACAAGGAGTTCGATATAATATAGCTTAACAATCATCGATCCAACACTATTCTAAGTTATAACGGATTAAATGGACAAATCGAACGAAATCCCCAAAACTAGATTTTAAGAAAACTTACCCTGATTCGATCGATCGGAGCAAGTTATGGAAGGATTACTTGATGATATGGACTCAGTAATTTCGTGGATTTGCAGTGGAACAACATCTCCTCGTGCCCTCCAAGCCCAAGCCGCGAAAAGGAAAGGAAGAAATGGGAAAAGTGGGTGTAAACCCGACTATCCTGCCATATTTATACCCGCGCAGAACAGGGCGCAACAAACGGCCCAGACCAGCGCCGTGTCTACCACCGGGTTGCGGGTCAGTGTGCGATCTGACCGACACGGCGCAACACCCGGCGCAAAACGTTGCGCGTGTCTCTTGGCCGTGTCAGACACGGCGCATCACTCGGCGCAAAACTGGCACGGGTTCTCGGCCGTGTCTCGGCAGACCTGCTAGTCCTGGCCGACCCGGCGCAGGACACGATGCTTGGCAGCGCCGTTTTCACCGCCTTTTCGTACAGTTCCGGCCAGCAAACCTCAAGTTTCAAAATGAGTCCGATACGAACCGAAAATTACAATAGGACCACAACAACAATCTGGAAGAAGACGAATAATAACAAAACAGAACATACGATAAGCTCGACTTACAAAACGAAAAGTCGTACCCGACGAATATCACAACCCGATCTATCATGCCGGACCAAGAAATCGTCCACAGAACAAAATGACCGGCACAACCGGCAAAATTCAAAAATAACCGGAACCAAGAATCTCGGGTATTACATTCTACCTTACTAAAAATAAGTTTCATCCTGAAACTTAAAACAAAAGCAAGACGAATCTAAATAGTACGCGTTATCTGATACTAACAACGCACAAGAGCTTCATGCAGTACAGAGCTATTGCGGACCGAATCAATACGCAAGAATGTTTACGAAAAGTAACAAACATGAATCACAACGGTTGATAAACCCGAGCAATACACCAATCAAAACACAAGTCCAATGTTGAACAAGAATGTAATTCCAATAACCTAGAATGTTTGGAAGATCAACTACGAAGGCAGTTTCCCAACACTTATGGAAATTACGAAGTGGTCTAGATGTTCAATAATCACGATTTCGAGATCAAACAGTAATGATTGGACAACTATGAGCGAATAGCAATGATCGAACAACAACGATCAACTCTGAAGTTCACATCTCAAATCAAGACATCAATAAACTAGTAGGAACCACGAGGTGTTAATTTCGCACACGGTTCACAGGAATTGGATCCGAACTTGGAAAGATCACAGCGATATACAGATCAATTTGGGACAATATCAGAACTCGCTCGAATGACAAAGGTGAGAAACAACACAAGGTCAGAAATATCAACTAGGACAATCGAGTCGATGCGATCGAACGAAACGGAAGCGAAAAAAATATGGGTATTACATCATATCACCTTTAAAAAAGGCTTCGTCCCCGAAACCTAAACAACGAGAACGAAGTGCTGGAATAGCAACCTTCCCGGCCATATCCTCTTGGTCCCGTACCTGATCTCCTTGACCAACCGATCATGATCCACGACCGCATCCTCTGTCCCTCGGCATACGAAGTGGATTCTCACCCGATACGATGGCACAACTTCACAAAAATACCATCTCAACAAGACATATCACATAAGGTAACTAATAGCAACTTGATAAGAAAATCCACGAGGTACCCCTTTTAAATGATATTATTTGAAAATCCTTGGATTTGTATACTATTCAAAATAAAACTTTAAAAGTATTTTTGGTACCTCAGGTTGTTTGCATCAAAACTTGTAAATGACAAACTTTAAACGTCTCACTTTGAAATCATTTGCAAAACAATATTTTCTGTGCAACTGGCATTGTCAAAACCACCACGCCACTAGACACCAGCATCACCTTTAATAAAAAACAAGGTAACCACGCAAGGTCATCAAACCATTCGTACATACTTAAATCAATACAGGAAACTTTCCCAAATCCGAGTCTGAAGTTTACACCGACTGAGATTTTTCATCTTTCACTATATATTTTTGAAAATAAAAATCGTATTGGTTTTTGAAATAAAATATTTTTATGGTGTGAAAGATTTTTTTTTTGAAAATCATGTACTCGAATTATTTGAAAATACAACAATACGTTAAAATCATTTTCGAAAATCCTCCCAACACTACATGAAAATCAACGACGGTAACATTTTACAAAATATCTACATGTACTTTAAAACAACTCTTTCAAATACCGTCTAGGTTTTATTTGAGAATCCGAGGCCGGCTCGCCAATTCCAAATAATTTTCAAAGTACACACTGAGCCGCCGATTAATAGAACCATCGAATCTTTATGAAATTTTCAGGAAGACGTTCTCGAACACATACACAGCAGAGATAATTTAAACATAATCGATTATCACCTAGCACTACAAAAAGTCCTAACACATATTCCCACACAACAGTTGTCATCACTAGACAACACATATAGAATACAGTCGCAGATGATTGACTGCAAAACATAGACCTGGAGGCTAAAAATGCGGTTCCATAGCCTCTGCTCAGGCTGATTAGCGCGCGTTACAACAAAGATCGTACTAAGCCTACGCTAACTGCTCTAATCAACAACACGATTGCAAACATATACAAGGCAATACTAGAATCGAAGGTTACAAATAAGCAACAACATACGAGTTTGAATGCCATCGATTCACATAATTACAACATTTCACAAGCAACCATCAAAAGAAAATCATCATTCAAAACCAAAATTTCTCCTATCAGCATGGAGGGTTATCTCAACGTGCACATACCGAATGACTCGGCGTTCACACTACCATCTTAATCATAAAACTGAGCACCATTACCCAAACAGCGATAACATCATCAATACACATCTTCTGACTAACATTCATGAAACCGAAAAATTATAAACGAGAGTCACGTCTTGAGTATATTTTGTAGACCTCATTTGAGTTTAAAACTCGTGTTTTGAAAACTTATGGTATGAGATGAAAATGAAATATCGGTAGTTGAAGTCTCAAAAATTTTGACCTTGAGGTCATCATACAAAAGTCAAAAATTTTCCTCCCTTGGAGGACATTTTAAAAATTTACGTGGCTCCCCGGAAGCCTTCGAAAACTAAAAATTCCAAGGTTGTTACTCTTGTAAGAAAAACGGTTTATACGAAGATACATTGAGCAATAACATTCTTCATTCTAGCACAATACGGGAATCAACATATATATGCCACATTATCATAAATCACATTTAAATTGTACCCCAAAATACAAAATCATACAACTAGCTCGTGCAGCTCGAGGCACAACATGAAGTAGGGAGACTTACATCCACAGATTGCACGAAGATGATGGCTGCACCATGATACTAATCATGACCGACATCCCAGATGACGCGTCGCGAAAGTTAATTATAGATGTTCATTCAGCACGTATCGTCGATCACCAACTACTAAATCCACAAAAATACATAATGTATGGGCAAGATACTTGCCTCGACAATCGATACCAAACACTCCGACGAACACGGCTCAGTTGGGAACCTCGAACACCTACAATTCTCCGGGCGAAACAATAATAACACGATCGATCGGGAAGCTTGAAGAAAACGACGAACAGAAGGGTTCCGACTCGAGTTCTTCGCAAGGAACATGACCCTAACATCATACCATCAATAAATTAACGTTCGAACGAGGAAGAATAATCATAGAACGCCCGAATCCCCTTTGTGATATTTTATCGAACACCTTCAAGGCGTCGATAAGATACTCAATAAAACGACGAATCCTCGGCAATCCAACCATGGAACAACAAGGAATTCGATATAATATAGCTTAACAATCATCGATCCATCACTATTCTAAGTTATAACGGATTAAACGGACAAATCGAACGAAATCCCCAAAACTAGATTTTAAGAAAACTTACCCTGATTCGATCGATCGGAGAAAGTTATGGAAGGATTACTTGATGATATGGACTCAGTAATTTCGTGGATTTGCAGTGGAACAACATCTCCTCGTGCCCTCCAAGCCCCAGCCGCGAAAAAAAAAGGAAGAAATGGGAAAAGTGGGTATAAACCCGACTATCCTGCCATATTTATACCCGCGCAGAACACGGCGCAACAAACGGCCCAGACCAGCGCCGTGTCTACCACCGGGTTGCGGGTCAGTGCGCGATCTGACCGACACGGCGCAACACCCGGCGCAAAACGCTGCGCGTGTGTCTCGGCCGTGTCAGACACGGCGCATCACCCGGTGCAAAACTGGCACGGGTTCTCGGCCGTGTCTCAGCAGACCTGCTAGTCCTGGCCGACCCGGCGCAGGACACGACGCTCGGCAGCACCGTTTTCACCGCCGTTTCGTACAGTTCCGGCTAGTAAACCTCTAGTTGCAAAACGAGTCCGATACGAACCGAAAATTACAATAGGACCACAACAACGATCTGGAAGAAGACGAATAATAACAAAACAGAACATATGATAAGCTCGACTTACAAAACGAGAAGTCGTACCCGACGAATATCACAACCCGATCTATCATGCCGGACCAAGAAATCGTCCACAGAACAAAATGACCGGCACAACCGGCAAAATTAAAAAATAACCGGAACCGAGAATCTCCGGTAGTACATTCTACCTTACTAAAGTACAGAGCTATTGCGGACCGAATCAATACGCAAGAGTGTTTACGAAAAGTAACGAATATGAATCACAACGGTTGATAAACCAGAGCAATACACCAATCAAAACACAAGTCCAATGTTGAACAAGAATGTAATTCCAATAACCTCGAATGTTTGGAAGATCAAATACGAAGGCAGTTTCCCAACACTTATGGAAATTACAAAGTGGTCCAGATGTTCAATAATCACGATTTCGAGATCAAACAGTAATGATTGGACAACTATGAGCGAATAGCAATGATCGAACAACAACGATCAACTCTGAAGTTCACATCTCAAATCAAGACATCAATAAACTTGTAGGAACCACGAGGTGTTAATTTCGCACACGGTTCACAAGAATTCGATCCGAACTTGGAAAGATCACAGCGATATACAGATCAATTTGGGACAATATCATAACTCGCTCGAATGACAAATGTGAGAAACAACACAAGGTCAGAAATATCAACTAGGACAATCGAGTCGATGCGATCGAACGAAACGGAAGCGAAAAAAAATATGGGTATTACATCATATCACCTTTAAAAAAGGCTTCGTCCCCAAAACCTAAACAACGAGAACGAAGTGCTGGAATAGCAACCTTCCCGGCCATATCCTCTTGGTCCCGTACCTGATCTCCTTGACCAACTGTACCGCAGTCACGACCGCATCCTCTGTCCCTCGGCATACGAAGTGGATTCTCACCCGATACGATGGCACAACTTCACAAAAATACCATCTCAACAAGACATATCACATAAGGTAACTAATAGCAACTTGATAAGAAAATCCACGAGGTACCCCTTTTAAATGATATTATTTGAAAATCCTTGGATTTGTATACTATTCAAAATAAAACTTTAAAAGTATTTTTGGTACCTCAGGTTGTTTGCATCAAAACATGTAAATGACAAACTTTAAACGTCTCACTTTGAAATCATTTGCAAAACAATATTTGTTGTGCAACTGGCATTGTCAAAACCACCACGCCACTAGACACCAGCATCACCTTTAATAACAAACAAGGTAACCACGCAAGGTCATCAAACCATTCGTACATACTTAAATCAATACAGGAAACTTTCCCAAATCCGAGTCTGAAGTTTACACCGACTGAGATTTTTCATCTTTCACTATATATTTTTGAAAATAAAAATCGTATTGGTTTTTGAAATAAAATATTTTTATGGTGTGAAAGATTTTTTTTTTGAAAATCATGTACTCGAATTATTTGAAAATACAACAATACGTTAAAATCATTTTCGAAAATCCTCCCAACACTACATGAAAATCAACGACGGTAACATTTTACAAAATATCTACATGTACTTTAAAACAACTCTTTCAAATACCGTCTAGGTTTTATTTGAGAATCCGAGGCCGGCTCGCCAATTCCAAATAATTTTCAAAGTACACACTGAGCCGCCGATTAATAGAACCATCGAATCTTTATGAAATTTTCAGGAAGGCGTTCTCGAACACATACACAGCAGAGATAATTTAAACATAATCGATTATCACCTAGCACTACAAAAAGTCCTAACACATATTCCCACACAACAGTTGTCATCACTAGACAACACATATAGAATACAGTCGCAGACGATTGACTGCAAAACATAGACCTGGAGGCTAAAAATGCGGTTCCATAGCCTCTGCCCAGGCTGATTAGCGCGCGTTACAACAAAGATCGTACTAAGCCTACGCTAACTGCTCTAATCAACAACACGATTGCAAACATATACAAGGCGATACTAGAATCGAAGGTTACAAATAAGCAACAACATACGAGTTTGAATGCCATCGATTCACATAATTACAACATTTCACAAGCAACCATCAAAAGACAATCATAATTCAAAACCGAAATTTCTCCTATCAGCATGGAGGGTTATCTCAACGTGCACATACCGAATGACTCAGCGTTCACACTACCATCTTAATCATAAAACTGAGCACCATTGCCCAAACAGCGATAACATCATCAATACACATCTTCTGACTAACATTCATGAAACCGAAAAATTATAAACGAGAGTCACGTCTTGAGTATATTTTGTAGACCTCATTTGAGTTTAAAACTCGTGTTTTGAAAACTTATGGTATGAGATGAAAATGAAATATCGGTAGTTGAAGTCTCAAAAATTTTGACCTTGAGGTCATCATACAAAAATCAAAATTTTTCCTCCCTTGGAGGACATTTTAAAAATTTACGTGGCTCCCCGGAAGCCTTCGAAAACTAAAAATTCCAAGGTTGTTACTCTTGCAAGAAAAACGGTTTATACGAAGATACATTCAGCAATAATCTTCATTCTAGCACAATACGGGAATCAACATATATATGCCATATTATCATAAATCACATTTAAATTGTACCCCAAAATACAAAATCATACAACTAGCTCGTGCAGCTCGAGGCACAACATGAAGTAGGGAGACTTACATCCACAAATCGCAAGAAGATGATGGTTGCACCATGATACTAATCACGACCGACATCCCAGATGACGCGTCCCGATGCAACTCAGTCAGACACAATCTGACAAGATAAGACCCAACATTACACGATTGGACCCGACAGCCTAGGTTTCCGCAACCTAAGCTCTGATACCATAAATGTAACACCTCTAGAATCAAACCGGGAATATTACATGCCGTAGATCCTCTCCGTGAGGATCCACCAGGCTAGACATCAACCAACACCTTACATTACATACCGACGTAACAAAATAACAAACCAATAGACCGATTTGGTCTTTTATCACTAACATACAAATGAAAGTATACATTTCTATATGACTCGTACCCATGCAAGGGTAAAATACACTCATAAACAAAAAGTACGACAGTGGAAAGACCATACAATGAACTCCGACTGACTGCACCCAAAACTGGTCTTCATGTGATTAGTATCATTGACTTCCATCATCCTTCGCACCGATACTGTGATTTTCTCCCAAACCTGCATGTACCTGGATGCATAACAAACACCCAGCCCCCGAATACTTCGGGGTTTCGCAAAACTCCACTGTTTTGCTAGTACAAGTATAAAGTGCAATTACGAGCCATACACAACACATTCCGAGAATATAACGAAAGACTTCCCGAGATATATCATTTAGTTAAAATAGTTCAAGTCTTGAAAGTAGAAACGAAACAAGTAAGCACTTTGAAAACACTTCCAAATCTGGGGAGTTTTGAAAATATTTGAAATTGAAAAGTTCTTAATTCCTCGAAAGCCACTTAGGGTCATAGCCCCAAAGTTCATTTTCCAAAATGCAAATCCGTTAATAAAACACGGGGTCCACGACCCAACCATTCCGGTCACAAAACACAGGGTCCACGACCCGATCATCCACTTCAATTCACTTACAAGGACACATTACACATAATACATTATCTCATGCCATTCTAGCCAAACACCAAGACTCGATATATAATGTCTCTCGACCCCAAGCACAAAGCATTGTGATACTCCGGACAATATCACAATTAACGAAAATATCAACATCAATATCACAGAAACCACACTTGGTAACCCATGGTCGTGCCCCTTAGCATCGGCCCCCAGATGCCCCGTCGAACGTTATGGGTGGGAAACCACTTCCGTGGCTGTACCCCTTAGTATCGGCCCCCAGATGCCCCGTCGAACGCTCCGGGTGGAAGATCAACGACACACACACCCAAGTTCACTTCTGTGGCCGTACACCTTAGTATCGACCCCCAGACGTCCCGTCGAACGCTCCGGGTGGAAGGACAACAACTCACACACCCAAAAGATCATAATTCATAGTTGCAAACCACAAGCCTCGGAAGTCAATCACAGTATATATAGTCGAGGTACCTTGCTAGAATGGCCAGTTCATCCAACACATACTCACGACCAAGTAACGATACAATTAACACTAGAAACCAACGATGCAACTAGTAGCAATAACATAGCAATGAGAGAAAATACATGTCCAACCACACCGAACGGCATAACCTCCTCATAAAGGAGTTACCACCTTTATCACACCATGTCACATGATCATCAATAAACACACGTTCCTCCATACATACCTCAACGAGAGGTTAAACTATAAATATAGAATGTCATAATCACACAAAACGATACCCTACGAAAGTAAGGTATTCCTTTACTCAACAATAATACACATACTTAGACAAGCACATTTAACAACGAAATCATACGAGTCATCTTTAAGGAAATATTGAAAAGTATATTGATTCCTTTGAAAGTTAATTATAGATGTTCATTCAGCACGTATCGTCGATTATCAACTACTAAATCCACAAAAACACGTAATGTATGGGAAAGATACTTGCCTCGACAATCGATACCGGACACTCCGACGAACACGGCTCAGTCGGGAACCTCGAACACCTACAATTCTCCGGGCGGAACAATAATAACACGATCGATCGGGAAGCTTGAAGAAAACGACGAACGGAAGGGTTCCGACTCGAGTTCTTTGCAAGGAACATGACCCTAACATCATACCATCAATAAATTAACGTTCGAACGAGGAAGAATAATCATAGAACGCCTGAATCCCCTTTGTGACATTTAATCGAACACCTTCAAGGCGTCGATAAGATACTCAATAAAATGACGAATCCTCGGCAATCCAACCATGGGACAACAAGGAATTCGATATAACATATCTTAACAATCATCGATCCATCACTATTCTAAGTTATAATAGATTAAACGAACAAATCGAACGAAATCCCCAAAACTAGATTTTAAGAAAACTTACCTTGATTCGATCGATTGGAGCAAGTTATGGAAGGATTACTTGATGATATGGACTCAGTAATTTCGTGGATTTGCAGTGGAACAACATCTCCTCGTGCCCTCCAAGCCCCATCTGTGGAAAGGAAAGGACAAAATAGGAAAAGTGGGTGTAAACCCGACTGTCCTGCCATATTTATACCCGCGCAGAACACGGTGCAACAGACAGCCCAGACCAGCGCCGTGTCTACCACCGGGTTGCGGGTCAGTGCGCGACCTGACCGACATGGCGCAACACCCGGCATAAAACGCTGTGCGTGTGTCTCGGCCGTGTCAGACACGGCGCATCACCCCGCGCAAAACTGGCGCGGGTTCCCGGCCGTGTCTCGGCAGACCCGCTAGTCCTGGTCGACCCGGCGCAGGACACGGTGCTCGGCAGCGCCGTTTTCACCACCGTTTCGTACAGGTCTGTCCAGCAAACCTCTGGTTGCAAAACGACTCCGATACGAACCGAAAATTATGATAGGACCACAATAACAATCCGGAAGAAGACGAATAATAACAAAACAGGACATACGATAAGCTCGACTTACGAAACGAAAAGTCATACCCGACGAATATCACAACCCGGTCTATCATGCCGGACCAAGAAATCATCCACAGAACAAAATGACTGGCACAACCGGCAAAATTCAAAAATAACCAAAATCGAGAATCTAGGGTATTACACGAGACACCGGAACCGATGCCTCTCCCGATAAATCAACATTAAAGTGCCTAAAAATAACCGTAAGAATCGAGCCAAAAGGTACCCCTGCTTTTCGAGACCTCGACAAGTAATGTTTGGAGCGAAACGTGTCTCCCTTCACCTTTATCCGACTCGTCACAATCTTCGCAAAATCCACTTTGTCATCGCTCAATACTCGATACACAACATGCTTATCAACTCCTACGAGTTTGGGTTGAGTGTTCACTTTAGGCATCAAGCATTTTGTGAGAGCAACCAAAAGCAACCGAATTTGGATTCCAAAGTCGTTGTTCTCGAAGACGTCGTCGGTTATGTCAATAACCACCTTCGAACTCAAGAACTCAGTTACTTCAAGCTCAGACAATTCAGATTCTTTAGCAACTGATTTCCCAAAGTAGGCAAATCCTTCCATAGATAGGCCGAACAGCTCATTGGGGATTTCCGAAGAAACTTTCATGCCGTTCCATTAACAATACTCTTAAGCACCAACGATGATGATTCCTCACTCTCTCCAACATGTAAATTCGTATAGAATTCACGGACAAAAACAGGATAAATCGGTTCTTTACATTCAATGAATCGGTCGATACCCAAAGTAGAGAAAAATTCGCGGATTTGTACCTTAGCTCGATCTAAGCTCCCAAAGTTGAAGTAATAACAATCTATTAGGCTTTCTTGAGGGAGGATTTCAGTGAAGACCTTGAAGCCTGGGGAAGAGATGAATCGATTTGGGTCGAATTCAGGCTCGCGGGTACGTTTGGAAATCTTATATTGTTTCTACATCGGTACTCTGGATCCACTGGCCATGTTTGGATGAAGATTTTTAATGAAATTTCGGATATGAATGAGGGATTGAGGTTTTCGGAGGTCATAGAATTTAGGGTTCTTTAAATTGGGATCTGACGTTTTGTTTTATAAGTGAAAAGCTGGATCATTAGCGTGCGTTATACGAAGTGTAGCGTACGTTATGAAGAAATGGGTAGCCTACTGGACTGCCCAATAACAACAGGGATGTTTAAAGGTCGATTATTAGCGTACGCAAGTATTGGCTGGCAGCGTGCGCTATCGGGCTCGAAAAATTTCAGATGGAGATGGATAGCACACGTTAAGGTACATGGCTAGCGCCGCTAGGGAATGAAATGTATCTCATGAAATGGAATGAATGTCAAAAATTATGAAGATGTCCCATACCAAGTTGAAGTCTAATAGAACTAAAGGATTTCTCAGGTAGGGGTTTGGTAAAAATATCGGCTAATTAATCTTTTGTGCCGACAAAAATTAAACAGATATCTATATTTTGTATATGATCACATAAAAAATGATGTCTAATATCAATATGTTTGGTTCGACTGTGCATCATAGGATTTTTACTCAG
The DNA here is from genome assembly GCA_033398695.1 of Orobanche coerulescens. Taxonomy (NCBI): domain Eukaryota; kingdom Viridiplantae; phylum Streptophyta; class Magnoliopsida; order Lamiales; family Orobanchaceae; genus Orobanche; species Orobanche coerulescens. Next base: position 616,863 of record JAWKAU010000045.1, on the reverse strand, counting down.
ATTAATAGCACTGGTATTATCACATAAAATAGGGGTATTTTCAAAATAGATGCCATAGTCGCGGAGTTGATTTTCTATCCATAATACCTGCGCACAGGCGCTCCCTGTGGCGACATACTCGGCATTAGCTGTAGACAAAGCTACGCTTCTCTTCTTTCTACTTCCCCAGGAGATTAAGCATGAACCAATGAAATGGCATGTACTGCTAGTGCTTTTCTTGTCAATTTTACATCCGCTGAAATCGGCGTCACTATATGCAATTAAATTAAAATCCACACAAGATGGATACCATAGCCCATGACCAACAGTCCCTTTCCAATATTGAAAAAATAATTTACATGCAGTTAAATGAGATTCCTTTGGATTAGATTGAAATCTAGCACATAAGAAAGTAGCATATATTATATAAGGTCGAGAAGCAATTAAATATAATAGAGATCTGATCATACCTCGATATAGCCTTTGAAACAAGGATTTTTCATTTTCATCTTTATCCAATTTTAATGTGGAAGACATTGGAGTTGAAATTGCTTTGCTACTTTCCATTTTGAATTTCTTGAGGAGATCGTGACAGTATTTTGTTTGATGGATGAAAATCCCATCTTCACATTGTTTGATTTGAAGCCCGAGGAAGAATGTTAATTCTCCCATCATACTCATTTTGAACTCTCACTTCATGAGATTATAAAATTCTTGGCAAAGAGATTCGTTAGTAGCACCGAAAATAATGTCGTCCACGTATATTTGACATACAAGTATATCATTGTCTGAAAATTTCACAAATAAGGTATTATCGGCTTTACCTCTCGTATAGTTATTTGCAATTAAAAATTGACTTAAACGGTCATACCATGCCCGAGGTGGTTGCTTCAAACCATAGAGATCTTTGTTGAGCTTGTAGACATAATCTGGAAACTGATGATCTTCAAAACCAGGAGGTTGCTTGACGAACACTTCTTCTTGAATGATACCATTTAAAAATGCACTTTTTACATCCATTTCATATAGCTTGATTTTCTTGTGGGCTGCAAAAGCACATAACAAACGAATGGCTTCGAGTCGAGCCACATGTGCAAAACTTTCTTCAAAATCAAGACCCTCTTCTTGATTATAACCTTGTGCGACCAAACGAGATTTATTTCTTATTGGAAAGCCGTCTTCGTCGCACTTAGTTTTATGCACCCATTTAGTTCTGATAATTATTTTATCTTTAGGTGGGGGAACTAAATTCCATACTTTATTTCGTTCAAATTGAACAAGCTCCTCTTGCATAGCCATCACCCAACTTTCATCATCAAGAGCTTCGGATACATTCTTGGGTACAATCTCGGAGACAAAAGCAAAGTGAGCAATATACTCGGTGGTTCTCCTTAGAGTTTGAACACCATCTTCAATATTCCCAATGGCAAGGTCTCTTGGATGATCTTTGTAGTGCTTTCAATCTTTCGGAAAATCATCGATTATATTCTTCTGAATTTTCGAAAGATTCCCCATTTCGCTTGAGGGATGAGTAACCGAGAGAATACCTGCATCGTCAAAAAATTCTACATTTCCCGGAGGTGAGATCATATCATTGAATTTGACATGGATGGTTTCTTCAACTTTATTAGTTCTAATATTATACACATGAAGAGCTTTGCTATTTGTAGAATAGCCAAGAAATATCCCGGAATCGGATTTGGCATCAAATTGCCCAAATTTTCCTTACCATTATTTAAGATAAAAACATTGCAACCAAATGGATGGAAATAAGATATGTTCGGCTTTTTGCCCTTCCAAATTTCATACGGGGTTTTCATTAGAGTTCTACGATGATGAACCCGGTTGATCACATAACATGCCGTGAAAATAGCTTCGGCCCAAAAATATTTTGGAAGAGAGTATTGATTTAACATTGTCCTCGACATCTCCTCCAATGAGTGATTTTCCTTTCAACAACACCATTTTGTTGAGGTGTTATAGGAGCCAAAAAATTATGATTAATACCATACTTGTCACACAAGAGTTCAAACGGAGTGCAATCAAATTCACCTCCGTGATCGGTACGAATAGAAATTATTGAAATATTTTTCTCATTTTGTACCAACCGACTCCATTTAGAAAACTCGGAAAATGTGTCATCTTTATGAGCAAGAAATCTAATCCAAGTAAATCGAGAATAGTCATCAACAATCACCAAAGTGTAAAGTTTACCATTTAGACCAACATAGCTAGATGGTCCAATTAAATCCATATGCACAAGTTCAAGAATGCGACTTGTGGAAACCTCGAATTTTGGTTTGAAAGATTCTCGAGTTTGTTTCCCTTTTATGCAAGATTCACACAAATGTTTACGGTCAAATTTGAGTTTGGGTAACCCGCGAACTAAATCATATCTCGATAATTTGGAAATGATAGGTAGAGATGTATGCCCCAATTTTCTATGCCATAAAAATGCATTTTCATCCAAAGTAATAAGGCATTTTTCATTAAACGAGTTTTTATCATTAAGATCAACAATGTAAATATTTCCACATCTCAAACCAATAAATGCAACCTTGTTATTTTAAAAGTGATGCAATGCGTTTCTTCAAACAAAATTTTAAAACCTTCATCACAATGTTGAGAAACGCTAAGTAAATTATGATGCAAACCTTCAACAAATAATACTTTATTAATTGAAGGAGAAGGTTCCTTACCAAACTTACCGGTGCCCATAATCTTCCCATTTTTGTTGTCACCAAAGGTCACATGTCCTTGTTCTTGATATTCGATATCTTCAAACAATTCCTTGGTGTCGCACATGTGCCTTGAAAAAACGCTATCAATGTACCACCTGCTTTTCCTTGACGTTGGTACCTACAAAAATAGTGTGTTTCGGTTGTTTTGGTACCCAAGCCCTTTTGGGTCCTCCAAAGTTAACAATACTTATAGCGTTTGGAACGATTGTCCCTTTTGGAACCAATATTTGTTTAACTTTGATGGTTCTCAATTGAACGAACTTTAACATCATGGTCTCGTTGTTTGGGAAGAGTTTTTGAGTTCTCGGTTTCGGTATTTTTTATTTTGTCGAGATTTATACGAGATTGTTCTCTTTTAAACGGGTCGAAACCAAGACCATGTTTTAACAATGGGGATTTTTTAATAGATAAAAGCTTTTCGAACTTCTCGTTTCCGAGAGTAAATTTATTCATTATATATTTCAATTCCTTTTGAGTTTTCATCAACTCGATTTGCAAAATATTTCCTTTCTCAAGGCATAAGGTATGGTTTATTTCTATATTCTTGCCTTTATTTTGAAGAGTAGAATTTTCAAGTTCTAAGGATTTTATTTTTCTCTTTGAGGACATATTTAATTTGACCATTTCATCATATTACATATTTAAGGATTCAAACGCGCTTAATAGTTCGTCGTCATGATTAATTTCCTGTGAATCGCAAAAATCAAATGAATCATATTCATCATCATTGAGTTTAGAGCTTACCTCGATAACATTTTATGAGTCTAGAGCCATAAATGCGAGATTTGCGTCTAGGGATCTTTCGATCTCGTCCTCATCATCACTCCAAGAGGCAATTAGAACTTCCTTCTTTTTGAATCTTTCGATTTGAGGCTTGGAAGTTGATCCTCGGCATTCTTTGGCGTAGTGACCGGCTTGATCGCATTTCCGACAATTACTGTCGAACTTCTTTGTAGGAACATAAGCATTTTTCTTTTGTTCCGTCTTACCATCCCGACCAAGAAAACTCCACCTTCTTTGAATTAAGTTTTTGTACCTTCTAAAGTTCTTGGCGTAGAGAGCGAGTTCCTCATCGCCTTCATCTTTCGGAATTTCTTACTCAATATCGCTATCAATGTTGAAAGCGACTACTTTTCCACGAGGCTTTGGTTTGGAGCCTCTTGATTTGAGAATAATCTCATAGTTGATGAGTGACCTGATGAGGGCGCTAAATTCAAGCTTGTTGAGATCTTTGGATTCCATGATTGCAGTAACCGTGGCATCCCATTCACGTGGCAGAGAGCGAAGAATTTTCTTAGCCTTGGCACTACTTGATATAGGTCTTCCAAAAGATGCAAGACCATTGGTTATAGCCGAAAAATGATCCAGCATATTAGTGATCATTTCATCATCCTTCATGGAGAATAGTTCATAATCATGAAGAAGCACGTTGATCTTGGTCTCCTTGACCTGAGTGGTTCCTTCATGAGTTACCTCAAAAATTTCCCAGATTTCTTTTGTGCTTTCGTAGGATGATACCTTGTTAAGTTCTTTAGGATTGAGAGCATAGTACAAGAGTTGAGTAGCACAAGAGTTAATGTGCGTGTTCTTCCAATCTTCGTCATCAAATTCATTGAATTTCAATGACCCATTTTCCTTCTTGGTGATTTTCAGACCAAGAGCGATGACTTTCCAGATTTCAGTGTCGTATGCTTGGATGAATATAGCCATCTTCTTTTTCCAGGTCATGAAGTTGGAGTCGTCAAAGAAAGGAGGACGGTTGAGAGCATTTCCTTCGATCTTACCAAGTAGAGCCATTTGTGGATCTTTTTCTATAAGGTGTTTAAACCTTTAAAAGAGACCCACTCTGATACCAACTGAAGAGATAAAAGTACCATTGGAAGGGGGGTTGAATAGTGCTATTGCGGATAATTAAACTTTCTCGCGAAGGAAAAAGAAATTGTGTGGAAAGTAAGACACAATGATGTATAGAGGTTCGGAAACTTGCCTATGTCCTCTCTCCGTTTTCTTTTTCTATTGGCTCAAGAAAAACCACACACAATCTTGCCTCATCTTCTATAGGTCCGAGCACAACCGTTACAACGCTTGTCTTCAATTGGTCCAAGCATAACCAAACACTCAATATAAATTTTCTTATTTAGTGTTCTATAGGAACTAGAGAATCCTCACTTACGATCGTCAGAGTATAATCCTAACAATGACAGACCAAAAATCCTAATATCATCGGATTAATAACACTTGATTCGTTTCTCTCAAGCTCATGAAGGAGTGATGCAACACTCACAACAATCAAAGTAGATACGAAGTATATAAGATATTACAATATGTGTATAACACTCGTATCTTTTATCGTCGCAACTTAGAATGCAATGAATAACAATAATATGAGATCAATAGTGTGTTTGTATGCTTGAAGTTGTGTGTCTTGAGATACTCAATGCCATGGGTATTTATAGTGTTCAGTCCATCTTGATATGCTGAAATTATATACTATTAGTGTGTGCTAATAGTTCCTTATAGCGTGCGCTATCGATGTTTGACTTTGCTGAACTGAACGGTCTTCAAACTGTTCCAACGCTAATATGATATGTCTAGCGTGCGCTAGACAATAGATTTAACGTGCGCTGTTGATTTGGTCAGGTTACTTTATTGAGTTGAATACTTTAGTATGGCTTTGTCTCCAGCGGTCTTCTCCAATGGATAAATTTTGAGTTTAGCGTGCGCTAATGTGCATCCATAGCGTGCGCTAGATAGTCAATATTTTCTTTCGAGATTTTCCGTGATTCCTTTGTTGACTTTGTCGTCCCAACGGTTGAATGGCTAACGGTAGGTTTTTTAATATGTAGCATGCGCTAATGTGTATTGATAGCATGCGCTACTAGCTCTTCATAGCGTGCGTTACATCCTTGATTAGTGTGCGCTTCCTGCTTCCTTGCTTGAGTTCCAGAGCCTACTGTCTTCAAAATACTTTCGGGTAACGTACATTAAATATCATCGTAGCATACGTTACTAATCGGAATAGTGTGCGCTATTATCTTTTGTAGCGAGCGCTTCCTCTTGTCTTGAGTCCATACCTTACTATCTTGAGAATACGAACAGATAGCATGCGCTAGGCACTCTCTTGCGTGCGTTAAAATGATTCACCTAGCGTGCCCAAGTATGAGTAGGTTGCGTGTGCTATGATATCAGGTGAGATTCCAAGTGCTCTGCAGGTAGGTTTCTATCTTCAGGTAGGTTCTTCGATAGCGTGCGCTACCTCATATCTGTAGCGTGCGCTAGACTCTGTTTTACTTGAATTTTGAGATACACAACGTATGAGTCTTTGTTTAAATGTTTTGAGAGAATTCATCATCAAAATACTTTGTTCAACACAACCTAGGTATCCATAAACCTAGACTCCAATACCATATTCTGTAACAACCTCAAGATATTCAGGGCATGTCACAGTGCCGTGAATCTCATCTGGAACTCACAAGGCTAATTTTGTACTTCATCCATAATAGAACACATCAAAAGTAAAATGCAACAGCAGCTAAAGTAAAATGCAACACTGCTTAACAATATTTTAAAAAGGCCATTTTGTTTTTACATCAACCAATACAAAATAAGCACCAAACCATCAATTTAACTTCTAAAGTACCAAAACCAAACAAACCACCAATTTAACTTCTAAAGTACCAAAACCAAGCAAACACCACCAATCTAACTTCAAAAGTACGAAAGTACCAAGTCTAAATACAAGTTATCAAAAGTTACATATTAAAATAACTAAGACGTAGTGCCGCCTTGAGTAATTGGAGTACCATTATCATCTTGATCACTTGATATCGTTGCACAAAATTCTCCTATATCCAAGTTGAAGTCGGGATTAGCTTCTCCCAAATTGTTCAGCAGAAACGTTATGTTCTCTTGCATCTTTCTGTTCACCTTTGCTTCTAATTCAATCTCAAGATCATTCCTTATCTTTGTCGTCAACTCAATTACGTACTGGTCTGTCGGAGGAGCCTGAGTTGATGTTGAAACAGACTTTTTGCCTCTCCTTCCCACTAGCCAGTTTCGTGCATGAAACTTTCCATTAGAAGCGATTGCATCCGCTTCGGCATCATTTCCCATACTTAGCATCTTCTGAATCTCGGTCTACAAGAAATGGCAAAATTAATTTTTAAAATCAAACATCAATAAGTGATCATGTATATTAAACTACTTACAATTTTTGACTTTACTACATAAGGATCTGTCTTATACGTCCGTCCCGGTTTTCGCTTACGAGTTTTCAAATAAATTAGACCATTAGATGACAGGGCAAGATTTGGGTCGCTCTTTTTCTGTCATGTCTGGGATAATAGGACATTAAAAAGGATATTTAAAACAATAATAATAACATAACAGTGGCCAAAGCTTTTTTTTAACTTAGAAGCCAATATAATTGTACAAAGATTTAATAAAAGCAATTTTTGACTTTGAAGAAAATAAGAAATTTAATCAAAGCAATTTCTGACTACCATCTATGTAAAACATACAACATCACTTGTCACAATATATCAAATATTTTAATTTTTCTTCTAAAGCATATTGTAGCTCAGGTAACTCACTTGAGAATTTCCTTATTAACTAACTTCTAATCTGACTACAGGAAGTTTTTTTTTTACACTATCCAAATTATAGTTAGAAAATAAAACTTTACATTATTTCATGCAGAACCTTGCATTATTTCAAATAACCCCAAGACTTTTTTTTGTAATTTTCTAACACCTTTGGGGTTTTCCTGTAATTGACTCAAACCTTCGGGTTTTTTTTGTAATTTATCCCTAAATATTTTAACCAACGAACTACATCAGCCACACATAAACATCTAAAGTGCTCATCATGATTTTGGTGTTGAAGCATCACTTCTTGGCCTGGTGTGCTTGATATCAGGTTTTGTAAACAACGTAGTGTACAGAAACTGTACCTAAACTCAAGTTCAGATTGGGACCATTTTAAAAATAATTAAGAGTCCTTATAATCTAAGAAAATATACTTTTAATCTAATCGATAAACCTCATTCCAACAGTAACTCCCATCTGGTAACAATATTATGACAACCTTCATAGTCACGAATTTGGAAGAAGATGACAATTAAGAGACAATTCGTAAACGTCATGTACTAGTACTCGATTAATATTCACAAGATTTTCAATTAATTTAATCTAATAAATATCTAAAATTGGGGGTGTTACAGGTTGCTGCTTATTTAGCATTGCGGGAACGCCAAAAGAAAAATGAGGCACCTCTAACAATAGAGAATGTTGGTGAACTTAACTTGGAAGAGACTACAAATGAAGAAGTCGAAGAAGGTAAAACTATTATTTATTGTGTTGAATTGTCAGTTAATTTTGGCAGTATACTGGAGTAATTTTTTCTTTATTTTTTTGTGTTCCTGATATATAAAGTACGAGCTCCAGGAAAACCAAGAGAGCCAACAAAAATGGGTAGGGTTCAAGGGGGCCTGATGAAAAAATAGTCATCTCGTTGAACGAAAAGGGTCAAGCAATTGCAGATGATAGCAAAATCATATCAGAGTTGAGTAATTTTTGTGGGGTACTAGCAAGGGATAATATATCTCTTACTTACTTTAATTGGCATGTTATTCCTGACCAATTGAAGAAGAAATTGTCGGAATATGCTCTGGTAAATTCTATTAATAAAAATAGATTAGATCATTTTCCACATTTACGCATTGAATTAATAAATTTAATTATTGAATTTTATGTTTACTATGTATAGGGTAAGTATGTTATTCCCAATGATGGACAAAAATGGGTGTACCAGCTTGGAGTTGCACAAGGCTCGTATGAAAGCAGGCCATTATAGTAAATATAGAAGCGACGAGGAAAGGATGGCAAACAGGCCCAAACGCATTCCACTGAAAGATTTTAAAATACTATTGAAGTACTGGGGGTATGAATCAGTTCAGGTACATAATAGAAATAATTAACGGAAATAGAATTAATGATTTTGTAGTTGGTACAAAATTGTACAATTTCACTTCACGGCATGGCCAAAAGAAAGGGCTTCACCTACGTACATGATTTGTTTTTATTCTATAGAAACTCGCGGAGGATAATGCAGCACATCGTAAAGGATTAACTGAGACACATACAATGGGTCTGAAACCTCTATCGCTAGTTAGAGAAAAGCGGGTATGTGTTTTGGCCCATGAGTTATATTTGCGGTAAATAATATGAGTTTACGATTTAGCTAGAAAGAATGAATAAGAATGGGATTTAAAATATTTGCTAATTATAGATGCCATGGTGGCTATGACGGATGAACAATTATTTGCCAAACTTGAAGGAACTGGCGAATCGGCTGCCCTTTCGGAGCCAAGAGCCGCCTCTCCTGTAAGGGAACCCGCACCCGTACAGGATCCCTCTCCCATCAAGGTACCAACCCCTGTTAGGGATTCCTCTCCACAACAGGCTTCCACACCTGTTGCGGAACCCATTCCTAAAGTAGACCCACATACTCTAAGGAGTCCCTCCCCCACTACTCTCATTAATGAAACTTTACTTCAAGTGCAGATCGAACAAGCTTTTGGGCGTTTTATAAAATGGGAGTCTTACAGGGTTGCACCCTATGATGTCTTGTACAATTGGAATGATTGGAAGGAGGAAGAAGCATTCATTCTGGAGGTTACAAACTCCCAGAACATCGAGGTTCTGATTCTGTGGGAGAATCGTTTTTGTCATGAGCTCATCTCCAATTATTATCTGGCAAAGGAAAAGGCCCAATTGAAGGGAAAGTCATAGTCAGGTGATATAGCTCCAGACAGCCCCAAATCTGATCCCGAATCAGACGACGATGACGACGCCCTGCAGGCTGGTCTGAGAATGAGTCGAGAATAGGCTCGCGAAGGAGAGTTCGCCCAAATGCAAATCCAACAGGGTCAGGGGACCTCAGACAGACATCAGTCAGCTCCCCATCAACAGGAAGATGTGATTCAGTAGGAGGAATCAGTACCTCCCGTACAGCAAGAAACTTCTGAACAGGAAGCCCAACATGTCCATCAAGAAGAAGAAGCCCGCGCCATCCAGCAGGAGGAATCATTCCTTCTGCCAGAGCAGGCGGAAGCTGAGACTCAGCAGGAGGAATCAGTCCATCCTGTATGCATGACTACAGAAAACCAAACTGAACAGGAGGAATCAGTCCCTCCTATCTCCGAAACAGAAGAAGCTGCAAAGCCTTCCGAAGCACCTTCCTATGCCGAGCTCGCGCAAGATGCCCCTGCATCTCTAATCTCTGTGAGCTCCGAGTCAGAATCCGATGACGGATTCCTGCCTGACGACAGACCACGATGCCCTCATCATAATGTGGTTATACGTCAACTTAACGAGCCCGAGAATCAGAAGCTAGCGCACCCTGGCTCCCGCGAACTGAGGCCCGGATAGAGAAACTCTACGCAATCGACCACCAAATAGTCTTTATGCAGGATGCCGTCAAGGCACTGTATGATGTTAGAAAGGAGATGGACTGGATGCGAGAGACTGTAATTGGTGAGATGACTGGCATGAAAAGGGAAATTACCAAAGTTGAGGAAGCATTTCGCATACTGCCTAGTGCATTATGGAAAGCGCTTACTCAACTGCAATAGCACCAAGAACAGATTCTCAAGCAAGAACAGGAGAAGCTCCATATATCCGAAGCCAAAACTGTCGCTGCCCTCCAAGAGACTGGATCCAGACTGTCAGGACATGACAATAAACTTGATGACATGTTCTTGGTACTCAGCTCTCTCGTTGATAAAATCACGTATATTGAGATCAAACAGGATAATGCTATGAAGATCCTCAAACGCATTGATGCTAAGGTCACATATCTTGATGATGCCAAAAAGGGGGAAGAAGCCAGAGAGGCTGGTCGGCAATAGAGGATTGAGAAAGAAAGAGAGTTCGATGCTGCTGTAGAGGAAAGCGTTGCTACTGATATAGGTCGTCTGCCCTCGCATGCACAAGCATGCAGGGTACATGGCTCTCGTCTGGAGTTCCATGATCCCAGCTATCCTTGGAAGAACAATGTCCAAAGACCACCGGAGATTCGTCTGCCTGCCAACCGAAAACCTACAGCAGATGAAGTGAAGAACTGGAGGAAGAATGAACTGATGAGATATTTTTTCAAACTCATCAGGGAGTCCACCATGTTCAACAAGTTCAAGACTCGGGCAAAGGCTACAGATGAATTTGCGAGGTTATTGGAAAAAGGATTGCTTCCCTTGCAAATATCAATGAAATCAAGGCACCGGAAAGGTGATCGGCTCACTCATCCCGATGATTGGGTACCTGCCTTCGACCAATCAGCTGAAGGAAGAGCGATCTACCAACATCGAGGCAAGGATTCCTTGGAGAACTTGTGGAGAGGAACCGACAACAATCCCGACAGGAGGCCTTGGAGACATGCTCATTACAAAAATTAGCCTGGATGCTCCTTTATCATTGTACTTGTTCTATTCTTGCAGTATGCACTCCCTGTATCTTTCTTTTCAAGCATTGTAATTTTCTGATTCATATCAATAAAATTCAATTTTTCTTGAAAGATTACAGCTCGTAATCTACGCTTATTGTTTCACTGTTTGATTATGAATTTAATTCATTTGCTGTAAACAAACAAGTATAAAACTTGTTAAGTCTAAAGCTGTAAGAACTTGTCTGCGAACAGTTCATAGGTTAAGTTGTATTCAACCTAGATCACACTGTAAAAATGTGCCTGCGCGCCAATCATAAGTTTAAAGTTATAATACACATCCTTGTTAGATGCTATCATTTTCTTAGAACTTGTCTGCGAGCAGTTCATATTTTTAGACTAAGTGCACGATCAGATATTTCGACAGAAGACCAAGAAGTCAGCCTCTCTGGATCAAGATGTTGTCTTTAAGAGGTTTTGACATTATCAAAAAGGGGGAAATTATTGGGATAAACAATCATGTTTTGATAATTGCCAACATACAGCAAGTTGACTCAAGAAGTCGAGAGTCGAAATGTCGCTAAATATGGAAGTTGTCCGGAACATCCATACAGTCGCTTCCATACAGCATTGAAAGATCTCACTGTCTAGCCTACAACTACAACGAAAGACTGATCACATCGGATACAGTAGTAAGGCTGTAAGATGTTTTACTTGGGAAAAGTAAAACATATCCGACAGGCCCGATTAAAGAATACTTTAAACCGTTGTGAAATACACTTCATTTATTCATAAAGTATTCACGGTTAAAGTAGCATTTATTGCTGATAGGACAGCATTTAATGCAGCTGGAGAGAGACAAGTCTGAACATGCTGAAGAGCATAAAGGATGTCAAGCATTAAATGCAATCTGCTTTAATTTATATATTCAGCAAGCCGTCAATCAAGCGACAGACGTCAACATCTCACCAACCAGCAACGGTTACATTTATAACGGATGGATTTTCCAAAGGTTATAAATAGCCCCAAGCTAGAGGACTTTAAGACACCAGAAACATTCTGTGAAACTCACGAATCTCTTGATATTCATATTCCCGCGTAAGCTCTGACAAGTTTGACAATCTACGCAAGATCAAGAGCAAGTATACTTCGCAAGCATGCAGCGTATCATTCAGTAAAGAAATATACTGTCCTCAACAAAAACAGCACAACATACAGCTATTGTGAATCAAAGGATCAATTTGTTGTTCAAAAGTGTTCTACCTATAATCGTTGAGAATCCATCAACCCTGTGTGCACTAAAGAAGCCTTGCTCATTCGGAACTGTGTGTGAAGATTAAGCATTGTAGACGAAGCTTCCAACTGTGTGTGAAGAAGGAAGTCAAGAACAAGCTCTGGTCAATCTGTGTGAACGGCGAACAGCTTCAGCTCTTGTATTAATCTATGTGAACGATATATTGGGAGGTTTAGTTATAGTCACGTAGTTGTGTACGTAGTGATAATAAATATTTTTACTCCTGTGTGGAGGACCAGTGGATGTAGAGAGGCTTACCTCGAACCACTTTAAACTCTGTGTTATTTACCTTCTGCCCTTATTGTTTTCATAACTGTGATTTATACAAGTATACAGTGCCTAGTTGCTGTATTTACAACAACTCACTTAAACGAACTTCCGTTACGCACTCACATTCGAAAATCGTACAGCTTGTTGTACTAACACTTTTTCAAGCTGTATATTGTATATTTAATGGCCAACAGCCTCATAAGATGGGTAGTTGGCACCCTTTCCACCAGTAGCCAATTTTCTTTTACAGTATATGCAAACAGCTTTCATCACACCACCTTCAATTTCAATTTCGTCAAACTCTTTCCACACTACTGAAGTTTTTTTCCGTTTTTTTGTGATGATTACTTCTTCAACACCCTCCGCAACTTCAATAGCAGAGTTGTTACTTTCCATGGCCTCACTTGAAGGAGTTGAAGAAATTGAGGGAGTTGTAACAGGCACAGAGTCATCCACTTCTTGTTCAAGAACATGCTCATCTGTATTGTTGGTTGTCATCCGGTATAATGTCACAAATGAAAGTCATTGAGGTAATTAATATATATAAACTCAAATTAAATCATTGTACTTAAATGAAACAGTATATATAATCACATAGGTTAGATAATGACTAATTAATTGAGCATGGGACGGGATGGGACGAGCCTGGGGTCATCCCACGTCCCGTCCCGTGTTATAACAAGCGGGACGGGATGGGACGAGCCTGGGGTTTTTTAAAATTTCATCCCGCGCGGGCCTTATCCCGGTTGGGACGGGACGGAAAGGGACGGGTTTAATCCCGCATAAAAAAATTCAAAATATACATTAGAAAAAAAGTAGGAAAATCTACAATTTTATACATTTAAATTCGGGAAAAATATCCAACAAACTAATTTAATAGCCTAAATTAAATTTTTAAAATATCAATTATTAAAATTGAATACAACATATTCATTTTTTTGAAAAATATCAATTACTAACTTTATATCAGTTGATTAAGTTTGTGTATAATTATAATATATAGATAGTAAAAAATAAAAATAGTTTATTATTAAAAATTAATTAAAAAATGGTTACAAATAATAAAAATATATGATTTTAAAAAGGGTTAAAAACTTAGCGGGACGGGACGGGCCTTACGGGCCTCAGATTTTTTGTCCCGTGTCCCGTCCCGTAGTTACTCTAATGGGACAGGACGGGACGGGTCTAGTGTTTTTAATTTTGGATCCCGTCCCATTCCGGGTAATTTTAGGACGGGACCGGGACGGGATCGGAATTTTGATTTTTTTTGCCCACCCCTAAAAAAGATAATGAATAATTGGTTCCTAAAAAGGAAGAAGAAGACTGGCCAATAATGAAATATGAAAACTTAAATACGAAACTTAGTACAAAAATAATTAACTAAAAAGACAATGACTAAATGGTTCCTAAAAAGGAAGAAGAAGACTGGCCGGAAACTGAAATACAAAAAAACTTAATACGAAAAGAAAACTTACCTTTTTAAGACTATATGGTTAAATACAAAACTAAATACTAACATACTTAAATTATTTACCTTTTACTTGGTTTTTTTCTTTTACAAGTGTCATTCACAACCATATATACGTGATACATCGATACAGGCATGTATTTCTCTTTGTACATTTCCTACTTCATACAAACTACTTTCCTCCCACCTTGTACAATTCATTTTTCTCTAAATTCTAGAAGAGGCGGACTCCTTATACACCGACACATTAAGGGATTATAAAAATTAATAAAAAACAGAAAATCCTGAAAAAAAAAAAAAAAAAAAAACAAGAGAACTAAACTACGATACAGGTTTTTGCCATTTTAGAAACCACTCGCCTGCTTTGCATTGATTGTGCCATTAATCACAACACGTCATTTGAAGCTTAAAACCACCAATTTCCCTGACAGCACGGTTTTGGAAGAGATCAAACCCTTACTGATAAAGAGATCCATCTACGCAGTATCCTATGTTTAAACAGAGTAGCATCATATGTTCATTGCTTTTTTGGCTTTGTAGGAGAAATTTTTTATGGAGACATTGTTGGCAAAGGTCAAAGGGAGTTCTTCATCAGCAATCTCATTAGGATCGGACCATCTTTTCGAGCTACTTTCATCTTTTGAGTTGCTTTGTGGTTGCTCGGCTCCGTCGGGTATATCCCGATACAAGTGTCTCAGTATGAAAAGAGCCGTATCATAATCCCTCCAGTAGTTTCTGTGCACAATTAATCGTCTTTAATAACACACATGACGCTTAGCTTTATTAGAAAAGAGGGTAATTACAAAAACTACCATCAAGGTTTGGAGTATTTACAGAAAAAAATTGATATTTTCAAATTACCAAAAAAAGAAGGAAAAAAAAAACTTGATGTTTGATTTAGTATTATAGTATCCCCCTTAAAAGCAAAAAGTCTCAACCGACCCCAAGACGAAATAAAACCTCAATTTTTTAATATCATTTGGAAACTTCTCATTTTTATTTTGTAATTACCTCAAACATTAGGGATGGCTTTTGTAATTATCCCTTAACAAATTTCAGTACCAATTAAAATAATTCGGTGCATTTTAACTTAAAATTAATTATTTATTTTGGTGGGTGGGTGGGCGGCGGTGGTGGTGGTTAATAAGGCCAAACCCAAAAGCTAGTACCCATATTAAGAAATATTCAAATTAGAAAACAGCTACTTACGTATGCGCCCCAATAGCTGAGACGTATGGATGTCGAAAAGTTTTATCCTGCGGCAGCAAAAGCACAAAGGAATAAAGACCAACACACTCTCGACTTTTGGATGAATATCGGGATTTAGATTACAGTAAACTGAACTAGCATCTCCACAGGAAATCTTAAACTACAAACCAACACGGTATAAAGCACATACTTGTAATACATGATCAATTCGACCGACTATGCTTCCTGTTAGTCTCTCCATCATAACCGAACCGTATGATCTCTCTTCTTTTTCATGGGTATCTTCAGATTCCTCTGCAAGAGACAAGGCAAAATATACAATAACAATAACCTCAAACACAAACGAGTTGGTGAAGAAGGAAAAAAAAATGTTTACCAGCCTGGTCATCTTTGCATCCTGATTCACAGATTGTCAGCACTTTAACCTATTTGAGAATCAAACAATAAAGCTCGGGTTTATCAAAAAAATCATAACTCTCGTAGAATTGTAATTCAGCTCCAATGCTAGCACAGATTTTTTTTACTCGAAAACTAAAAGGAGGGAAAAAAAACAATAGAACCGACCCTTACAGTACTCAAGTTATCTTTGAAAGCCTGCGAACGTGCAGCTACCCCTTCTTTAAATTCCTGTATGACATTGTATGAGCACAAAGAGTAAGAGGAGGAAGCAACATTAGCCATTTTAAGACTACGTATTACACTTACCTGAAACCCAACATAGAGTCGCTTCCCACCTCTGTGGTAAGGAACAATGACGGGACGTTTGTGTATAAATTCTTTACAAACAAGTGGTTCAATTCTGTATGCCAAACATGCATTAGGTTGGATTGTTAGGAGGAAAAAAAAAATACCAACAAAGAACTGTAATTACGAATATAGGAAATGATCCATATACTTTTGTGCAGCTCGACTATATATAGTTTGGGGATCCTACCTTAATCCCCCACCCTTTGGGTGTCTACACACACACACACACAAAAGAAACACCTGACCTATATGCCACAGGATCAAAAGGGTGAAAGATGTTGAACATCTGCCGACATGCAGGCATCTCTTCGTTTATATTTTCCTCTTCCCAATAGTCTTTCCCTTCGCCTAACCACCCACACATCAGAAGATATTTTAGCCAAATATTCCAAATTTAATTGGAAAATTGCCTGTAACTAGTCTTACATGTAGACAAGGCACGGTTTATTACATCTTCCTAAAATTATTACATAACTGCATTACTTCAAAAAGAAAGAAAGAGAGAAAAAAGAAGGAAAAAAAAAAGAGAAGAAAAGGAAAGGAGGAATGACAGAGGAATGGAACTAATTCAATTTTCCACACTTTCAGTTTTTATGGTGAAATAACCCTCATAATATTAAGAAACTATATACAGGGTAGGGTTAACAAATACATAGAAATCAGAACTTGTGAACCTTGTGTAAGAATCAAGATCAAAGAAAGACGTGTAAAGTAAA